>BEGY01000012.1:785235-850096 GCA_002335675.1 Chlamydomonas eustigma
ATCAATAGGATGGAGAGAAAGACTAGTTATGATGTGAGGTGACCTTGATATCCTGGTATCAATAGGATGGAGAGAAAGACTAGTTATGATGTGAGGTGACCTTGGGATCCTGGTATCAATAGGATGGAGAGAAAGACTAGATATGATGTGAGGTGACCTTGGAATCCTGGTATCAATAGGATGGAGAGAAAGACTAGATATGATGTGAGGTGACCTTGGGATCCTGGTATCAATAGGATAGAGAGAAAGACTAGTTATGATGTGAGGTGACCTTGGAATCCTGGTATCAATAGGATGGAGAGAAAGACTAGTTATGATGTGAGGTGACCTTGGAATCCTGGTATCAATAGGATGGAGAGAAAGACTAGATATGATGTGAGGTGACCTTGGGATCCTGGTATCAATAGGATGGAGAGAAAGACTAGTTATGATGTGAGGTGACCTTGGAATCCTGGTATCAATAGGATGGAGAGAAAGACTAGTTATGATGTGAGGTGACCTTGGAATCCTGGTATCAATAGGATGGAGAGAAAGACTAGTTATGATGTGAGGTGCACACAGGGGGATTTCCACACACTTGGTAAACAGTGAAGCATGAAGTTGCAATGCCTTCTCCAACACAATGAGGTGACAGGGTCAGATAGAGGCAATGCTTCAGGTGTCAAGTCCCATGAACAGAATGTGTTCATACTTTCATCAGGCACTGTGCTATTGAGTCATACTTTCACCAGGCACTGTTCATACTTTCATCAGGCACTGTGCTATAGAGTCATACTTTCATCAGGCACTGTGCTATAGAGTCATACTTTCATCAGGCACTGTGCTATAGAGTCATACTTTCATCAGGCACTGTGCTATTGAGTCATACTTTCATCAGGCACTGTGCTATGAAGTCATGGAAAACTGGGCTCCATTGCTCTGGTTGCTTCTCCAGCTTAGGGGCCGCCTCTCTGGAAATCATGAAGATGACTCTGAGGGGGTGGACCTTCCACCTTGGAGGAGACAGCTCAGCCATCTCAATAGCAGAGATACCCAGTGCCCAAACATCCACCTGCAGAGAGAGGCACATCAGGGTTCACCTTCTGTTAACCAAGGACAGTCAGGCAGCACTGCCTAGATAGAAAGCATGGATTAAATGCTCACATTGCTGTGAGACATGTACCATAGCTCAGTACTCCGTACAGCAGAAGTGTGGACTAGCTAGGAAGTCAACAAATGATTACAAATTTTACTTCATACTGCACACGTTCCATTTTGCAGACATCACCTTTCCATCGTAACGGCTCTCCTGAATGACTTCAGGGGCCATCCAATGAGGTGTTCCGATGAAGGTGTTGCGCTTGGACATGGTGTTAGTGAGCTGTGCTGCTACACCAAAGTCAGCAATCTTGACATGGCCTCCGTGACTTAGCAGAATGTTACCACACTTGATGTCCCGGTGCACTTTGCCCAATGAGTGCAAGTAGGCCAATCCCTGGAAATATAGACAAACATTGCTAATCGCCTCTTCTGTTGAACAACTATGAGCTGTTCAGCTTTGCGCTACATCAGTTAATAAGAACGTGGCATGGAGGGAGCAGCATCTTGTATGTAGCTTATCATTGAATGGAGGGAGCAGTATCTTGTATGTAGCTTATCATTGAAAACTGCGTACCTTAGCGTGCAAACTCTATAACTTCCACGTTCAGGGATGCGTTACAGATGCAAGCAAAACAGGTTCCTTCCACCTTCAGTGCCTCACTACACATGTGCTCAAACCTTGTACCCCTCCCCTTCAGTGCCTCGCTACATATGTGCTCAAACCTTGTACCCCTCCCCTTCAGTGCATCACTACACATGTGCTCAAACCTTGTACCCCTCACCTTCAGTGCCTCACTACGCATGTGCTCATAACTTGCACCCCTCACCTTCAGTGCCTCACTACACATGTGCTCAAACCTTGTACCCCTCACCTTCAGTGCCTCACTACAGATGTAAGCTATCAGCTCCTCAGCCAGTGGCTCCCCCATCACTGTCAAGATATCACTTACGCTTCCTCCACTGCAGTACTCCATCACAATCCATAATTCAGAACCACTCTGGAAGCTCCCCTAGCAGCGCAAGATATAGCGAGTCCAACAATTGAATGGTACAATTGAATTCCTCTTCTTTATTAAGAGATCATAACAAAACACCAATAACCTGAGATCTGAGCATAATATTATATCATTTTGTTTCTACAAACGTGTTCTTGAGGCTCTTGTCCAGACTGACTCTTCAACATTGCATCCTACCAGATAGCGTTCTACATCCTACCAGATAGCGTACTACGTTAGGATGGTTGCAAGATGAAAGGAAGTCAATCTCCTTCTCGATTTGCTGGAAGTCCTCTGAGGGCTGATCGGCCAAAGAAATAACTTTAATGGCAACCGTGTCACCAGTCTCTAGATCCACTGCTTTGTAAACTGTTCCATATGAACCCTTCCCTGTAAGGAAGTCATTTTGATGATAAGCATAAATCATGCTCCACACTCTGTGCTGGTTGTATTCCCTACCTAAGTTCTGATTTAGGTAGTTCATGTAAGTGGCACACAAAATGTGATCACAATCATGTGCAGCTAAGTCTACAATGGATAATGTCAATGTCGCACATGAAAGAACCTACCGAGAACAGTTTGCACTGAGTATCTTTTTCTAGGATCAGAGTCAACAGCATCAAGAGCACTTAAATCGGACATTTTACGTGTATCTGCCCATGTGCATCAACACTAACTCGAGCTGTAGGGTTTCATGTCAGCAGATTCTGGCTCAGGAACCGCGTTCACTTCGCCACGACAGTGTTCACCTAAGTGTATCAAATCTAATGTAAACACATTATATGGATGCGAAAGGTCCTGTTGAGGACATCAGCTACATTAGATCCCTTGTCGAGACATGCTTGACAACAGATGATTTGAATCCTCTTGTGAGTTACATAACAGTGACATTGGCGCTCATACATCTACTAAGTATCCTTCTTTGAAAGTTTTCTGTCAGTTGAGTTACCTCTTGTCTTATGGGTTCTTGCGTCATATGTTAGTTTACCACTACACTGATATTGTTGAATTTGTTTTGTAAGCTACGGCTGATTCTTGATAGTGAAAGCAATGTCAAAGGAGAAAAAGCAGGCGGCTCTGGTACTGGATGGGAAACAGACCTGCAGTTAGCACCAGGTGCACGCATCCCTCAAGACAGATGGGCCCTGGTGGAGACTGTCCAGACTTGCCTGGATGCTGTAGCCTCTGATCAGGACATGATCATCAAGGAGGTGTGCAGTGGTAACGCAATGGACATCACCAACTGTGTGGCAGAACTAGCAGGCATGCAAAGCTTGGCTGCCCGCCTACAAAATCAAATGGTGCAAGGCAACCAAGGCCTGCAGGTGGGTCAGCTTATCATTATGACTGCATCTTTACACTAAATCAAATCTCACAACTTAGATTAGGATGCTCTTTTGACATTGTGAGTTAACATAAGTTACCAGACGTTTGACTAGTAACAGCAAAGCATTTTCCACAAATACGTTTAGATTATTATGCTCAGGTCTTTTTTTGTTACTATAGGCCAAAGGGTCTGCCCTCCTATCTAGTGCAACTGCCCTCAGTGAATTGACTGCAGTACAGTGCAATGTACTCAGTGGCATTGCGACAGTAGACGCAGCCAAGGCAGTCCTAAAAGGCTGCCTAGAAGTAGGCAGCCTCATTGAGAGTGGAAAGCTGTATCATGCTCTTTTGCTGCTTGAAAGAGTGCAAAAACGACTGCATGGTAAGTATTCAATGTAAAGAATGTGCTCTCATTTACAGATATAGCATCCTCCGTTTTAACAGCTGGAGGTCTTCTTCTGGAAAGTCTGAATACAGATGTTCACTTGAGTGCTGGGTGCTATTTTACATTGTACTTATTAAACAAGCTTCCTGTGTGTGGTCACAAGGTTAGCATCCTGAATACTAACTGACGTGTAATATATCACACCTGAAGTAGATATCCCTCACCCTCCCTCATCCCCTATATGCAGCGTCCATGTTTCCTCTATTGCTGCCCAACCATTCACAACAGACACCCCTTAATACGAGAGATGGGGATTCAGGAAAGCACTATCAAACCCTCCCCAGCAATGTTAAGGCATCTCCTTCAGGGTGGCCTGTATCCCGACCTGATGACCTTAGGCAGGCCACAACGGCTGGGCATGCCGTACAGTCCGCCTCCTCTACCTCCTCTGCTTTGACACTGCAGTCCTTCTTCTTGGGTCTTTTGTCTGAGTTGAAGGCCGCAATAGAGCAAGTGGCAGTGTCTGAATTCAACTCATGGCTGGTACGTCTCAAGAGGAAGCTGATGTGTACATCAGAGGCGACATCAGCAGCATGATAGAGTTCTATTGAACAGACAACTTCAACAGACAATGTAAAGGAGATCACAAATTGAAAATAGGTAGTATTCTGAGCATGCTTGTGATCAGAGGTGGTAGATATGTGTGGACTGAACTGATGTGTGTCCAGGTGCAAGCACGTGCTCAGGCTCAAAGTGTGGGGATGCGCGCCATCAGGCGAGCCGCAATACATCGTAAGCTTGATGAGGATCTAGTGAGAGAGCGGCGACTAGTCATGGGGATGATGTCTGCAGGGAGGTGGGCACTAGGCTGATCCCACTGTACCATCATGACTACAACTATGGGCCCTTAAAATGATGTACGGCACACATGATGTATGTGTGATTCGCTCATCACACAGACCATATGCGCATTGTATGCATTGGCCTGTAGGCTTTTCTTCATAAAGATTCTGTGTGAGGAGCTCCTTAGCGTTAAAGCACTCTGCATTGGCCTTGTACCATAGGGATGTGTGAGGAGCTCCCTAGTTTTAAAGCACTCTGCATTGGCCTTGTACCATAGGGATGTGTGAGGAGCTCCTTAGCGTTAAAGCACTCTGCATTGGCCTTGTATCATAGGGATGTGCGTGAAATGGCTAGCGCAATAGCAGGGAGTAACTTCAGGACTGAGATGAAGGGGGAAAGCGCTGCTGGTGTTGCACCTGGAGTTCAGATGGCTCTGGCTGTAGAAAGCGGTAATAGCGGTACCTCTGCTGGCTCCAGAACCGGCTCCTCCCTCACCGGTGGGTTACCAGATGTGTCAACTCTGCATGTTGGTCAGCCCACGGCAGCCTTACAAGAGATCCTCGATTGGCAGAGAAAGCGGAGGAAAGAGCGCAATGGTCAACTGCTGGCTGCACCTGTCAGTGCATCTTCTGTACGTGGATCAGCAACTGCCATAGCAGCTTCTGCACCAGGAGCCACCAAGCAGATGAACATTTTGACGCCACCCGGTGTTCCCTCAACAGCATTGAGCAGTGACAGCATTATGGGCCTGCTGCATGACTTTGACTTATCTGGCTTGCTGCGCTGCGTGCATGTGCACAAGGTGTGAATCTCTGCAGTAATGTAAGAGCTCTGGCGCTAACTTTACTAGTGAAAGCAAAGCTATTGATTATGTTGAAAACATGGTGTATGCTGCACGATTCACACACATGGTGTATGCTGTACGATTCACACCATGATTCACACATAGTCCCCGATTGGGTTGTGAGTCTGGAGATCTGTCATCTCCCTGTATGTGCTCTGCATCCTTCATTCACAATGCCACATTGTGTTGTATCAGGTGATTGGTCGTCTTCTTCAGTTCAGGGACTATTACCTCGAGCAGCGTCGGCTACAGGTTACCAATGACCTGGCACCTCCTCACAACTTCTTGGAGACCTACCAGTCATATCTGGCTCAGGAAAGTGATTAAAGGGTTGATGGCAGTACATGCAGTACATACCAGTCATATCAGGCTCAGGAAAGTGATTGAAGCAGGATTGATGGCAGTACATGCAGTACATACCAGTCATATCAGGCTCAGGAAAGTGATTAAAGGGTTGATGGCAGTACATGCAGTACATGCAGTTGTTATAGCCCTCTTGCGGTACAATAGCTTGTTGTCATCATGGATAGCCGCTTCCAACTGTTGTTCAGGAGATCGCAACTAACACAAGGACGCTGTGCAGTGCACTTATTATTGATATGCAGCTTTACCTATAGCATTGTCAAAGAGTATTTAATTCAACGAGGTCATGCTCTTGCTTGAGCAATCTGAAATCTCAAGTGTATCTTCTTCATCTTGCACAGGTGACTGGATTTTTTGTTGTTGAGAGCATTGTGGGGAGGCTGATACCTGAACTCACAACCCAGGAGCAAGTAGGGCATGATCTTATTGCAAATGGCAATGTCTTTAGTCTCAACTATCTTGCTTCTACCTTGCATGCATGTCAGCACCTATGCTTCTACCTTGCATGCATGTCAGCACCTATGCTTCTACCTTGCATGCATGTCAGCACCTATGCTTCTACCTTGCATGCATGTCAGCACCTATGCTTTTGCCTTGCATGCATGTCAGCACCTATGCTTCTACCTTGCATGCATGTCAGCACCTATGCTTCTACCTTGCATGCATGTCAGCACCTATGCTTTTGCCTTGCATGCATGTCAGCATCTATGCTTTTGCCTTGCATGCATGTCAGCACCTATGCTTCTACCTTGCATGCATGTCAGCACCTATGCTTCTACCTTGCATGCATGTCAGCACCTATGCTTTTGCCTTGCATGCATGTCAGCACCTATCATGATGTATCTTAGTTGTTTGAATTTGTCTGGCGGAAAATCAGAGAGGGCTCTGCCTGAAAGCTGTGATGTTTTTGCTTTTAAAATTATTGCTTTATGCCGGCAGGTCAAATTGTTGTGGGATGGGGCATCGGCCTCATTCAAAGCCAGCTTGGTGACAGCTTTGGAGGCCCTTCAATCTGCACCTATCATGGTGCTCTTAAAGGTATGGTGCTGACGCACCAGGCGCTCTCTTCATGTAGCCTGAAGTTTGAAAGCAGGAATCAGAAATCAGGGATCGCTGCGACCATAGTTAACAATTTTAAGATTTGAGATTTCTTGGATGTCATTTTGAATTATTCTGTCTCTCTGTCTCCCAGGACTTTGTTCTACTCATGTGTGGTGCGCTGGGCAGCTGCAAGTACTCCACAAAAGCACTTGAGGTAGGAATCAAGAGTTTGTAGTAAATTGTCTTTGTTGAAGTAATGTATAGATGAGGCTCAAGTAGACTATTAAGAGCGCAAGGCTTAGATGAGGCCGAAAGGCTGACAGTTGCATTAATTTTATATTATAAAGGTACACAAGCATGCCTGTACCTTTAGCATGGCACCTTTCTTGAATTTCAGGATGTGGTTTCGGGAAGTCGCACGCGGTACCATGACCTGTTGCTTTCCGCTGCCACCTTGAAATTGACTGCAACGGTGGTGAAAGATGATCTCCAGGATGCTGTTCAGCTCAAAGCAGATGCTCAAATCAGGGAGGTCACAGCGCTTGGACTACCGCTGGTGTTGGAAGGAGTGCAAGGTATAAGAACTAGCCTCAGTGACAGGTTGCACACTTACCTGACTAGTGTAATGTTTGTGCCTGGCACTGCAGAGGCAGATGCTTCATCATTAAAATTTCAAAACGCCTTTCTCAACACTGTCCACCTTATCGGCACATGTTGTTGGTGTTTGTAGGTGCAAATGCTGCGCCTCCTTTAACAGCTCCCTTCTCATCTTGTGTTCCTTCTCTGATGCACCAGGTGCTAAATAAGCAGTAGTCAGTTGGTTATGTCAGTTGGTTATGTCAGATAATTTCAGATAAAAGAATCAATATTAAACTTTTTCAAGCATGATTCTCTCTTAATTTTTTTAAACTACATTAATGATGTCTAGGTAGTCATTGAATTCCAATCTATGAAGTGGGTATTTGCCTGTCTACTCATTGGCCCTCTGCCTTCTAATTCATGTACCTGTCTACTCATTGGCCCTCTGCCTTCTAACTCATGTTCAGATTCGGTCTTATGTTGAAGACTCTGTGAGTTATTTGCGAGGGCTGTACAGCCCTTGGGAGCTGCCTACAGCAGTCTTCTATTACCGCAACAGGATGATCTCCAAAGTGAGCTTTTTTAAGTTTGCAGAAAGAACAATGACTTTCCTGTCACATCTCCTGAGATAAGGTCATCAGGAGGTATCGCATCAATGTGGCGGGAATGTATCTTTATTGTAAGTGTTTATCACAACTATCTGTACATGTGCTACAGGCTGTGGTAGAGGCACTCCAAGCTAAAATTAGCTCCGAAGCAAACGGTCAGCGCCCATCAGGGTGCATGCGTATGGTCGCGAATGTATGGTGCCTGCTTCAAGCATTGGACATACTTGACTCATGGACCTTGCAGCAAGCTCGAGCTAACCAGGAGGGAGACCACCAAGAGGCCAGCAATGCTACATCAAACACAGGGAGTAAGGCCGATGCAGCAGGATTGATGGGGGGAGCTGTCAGGTGTACTCTCTATCAATGATGTCAGTCATGAGTGAAAAGAACTTGGCAACAATGTGATCACTTTGGTACTCTGTGTAGGGGCTTAATAAATTGATGCACAACTCTCCTTGCCTTATACGCCTTCTCACCTACTGATGAGAGCTCGTGGAACACTCTTGTCTCCTCTCCAGGTCTCGCAAAGCGGCAGCTGCTCAAGACACTACAGCCAGTAACGTTCAAGCCACCCTTCGGACTGTTCAAGATGTGGCGGAGCGTGCAGTTGTGCGGCTAGTCACCACACGAGTGAACAATGCTCTGATGGAGGGCTTCAAGGCTTGCTCTTGGCTGCCCACTGGACCTCTACCTCCCACTAAGAGTCCTTATGTTATAGAGCTGCTGCAAGTGGTGCAGGTATGGCAAGACTGGGCTGACAGTTCAAGAACCATTTTTAAATATGGTAGCAATTACATCAGCAAAATGTCAACACGACTGAGTCTATCCTGATCTATTATGAAGTTTTGCAAGATGCTTGATTCAATGTTGGGTATGATGTGCACCCAGATAGATAATCAGTACATCATTTTTGTTTGAACCTAATTCTGAGTTGAACCTAAAGGCATATTTACTGTTTTATGACTTGTCTCTTTCATATTCTTCGTGCAGGAGACGTTCAGTCAAGCCCAGGCTCGTCTCCCACGACCCTCTTTCTTGTTCTTATGTCGAACAGTCACTCACTCCATGGGTGGTGCTTTTGTAAAGCTTTTTTCTCCAGAGGGCATTGTGAGAGCATACAACACCTTTGCTATCCAACGCCTGGCAGCTGACATAGCAGATCTCCAGTCAGCGGTGTCAGGTTATGGAGTCCAAGATATTGAATCAGAGTTCTCTGAGGCCTCACAGCTGTGCCTTCTTCTGTTATCTGAGAAGGTGATTTGAGGTTATAGCTGAAAGTGATTGGAATTTTCTTTCATTCAATGAATATGGTTTTGCACTTCCTAATTCCCATAATATCAGGTGGAAGATATTTTGGTTCCAGAGTTTCGAAAACAGAAATATCCCAACCTGGGACTGGCAACCATTGTGCTGGCTTTAGACAGGTGACCACAAGGCAAATAGTGTGATTATTTACCTAGTGATTGAGGACTTGGACTTATTGTTTTATCTCTTGTTCAATCACTGTACTTCATCATGTATTCATAAATCATAATTATATTTAATAATTTTAGGTACAAGGAGTTGGCCAAGGTGGGGAAAGACAAGACTAACTTTCCAGCTAAGAAGGCCCTAGATGCAGTAGCTAAGCAGCTAAGAGCCCAGATGGTCCAAGGCCCAGCAACAAGGGCTTTGCAAGACTTCTAGCTGCTCATCGACCCGCTTGTGACGTGACGTGGACATATGATTTGCAACTAGAATTCAAACCTGTTCGTAAAGAAAGGGCTATTTCACCCTGTTGAATTCGCGTCGTTTGCTGAACGATTCCTAATAGTACGGTATTACTGAGGCGTCGTGTTTTTGACGTGCATTGCGAGCTTGATCATGTTGCAAACATTAGAGTGATCAATGTCTACTCCAAATCTCATAGGTACAAGTTATGAAGATCTGCTGTCAAGTGTAGCGTTTTGATCAATGATCTAGTAACTCTCGGATCGATTTTGTAGCACGTCATCCTGAGGACATTGCATTTTATTCGCATGGCATATCGGATAAACTGCTAAGGTGATCACGCTTACAAACTGCTTCACGGCGGCTGTACCTAACCTTATGCAACATTGCATTGGGCCCATGCAGTATCCCAGGGCACAACTTCCTGGCCAGCTCTGATGGTTCTCTACTTGTTATCATCACAGCAACAGCTGTAGATGTATATGATGGACATGGGACCACCAAAGTGAGAGTGGGCAAAGAGTAGACATGAGTTGGATGGAGTTAGAAGAACAGGAATGCAGTAAGCTGAAGAACTTATGTGAAATTCCTTGACATGTGGTATGCTCAATCCTCCACAAGGAACTATTCTAACTAACATGGGTCCATCATTACTGTCATAGTGAAGCCCTTGTTGTTGTTTTTCTAAAGAATGCCCTGGGCTGCGAACACAGATAACTTCTATCCCAGAGCCCTCAGTAATCCTCACCTCTCTCAGCCCTAATAAGGGCTACTTGGTAACATGCACAAAACCCAAGAAGGATGAACAGGGACAACCAGGCACAAATCTGAAGGTCCTTGGATATAAAGAACTTTTTTCAGGGTGTACAAGAAGTTCCTGTTGTAATCACTCGTAATCACTTGTCTAACTGATTGTCCAACCACTTGTACAACTGATTGTCTAACTACTTGTCCAACTGCTTGTCTAATCCTGAGTTTAACCACTTGCCCAACTGATTGTCTAATCACTTGTCTTCCACATCGTCAGTGTACTTCTCCTTCTATTTTATTATCCAAAACAAGCCTACATGTTGACTTCAGGTTTGGTCTCTGCCTGATGGTACGGCAGTACAAGCAGTTCCACAGAAGCAAGTATCCAAGGATCACTGGCCTGCCATCCATTGGGCTGGAGACGATTCTGCCTTTGCACACTGTGTGACAAACACGGCACACATTTATGGGAAAGAAGATGGATTTTCATGTGAGGCACAAACTGTGTTTTGGATTTTGTCTACTTAAGATTGGTGTTGAACCCATCAATGTAGGATGACATGTGCCAGAGTTATAAACATGTAATAAAATGTGCGAAAGTGCAATCTCAATCAGTGATAGATGTGACTTGATAAGAGATACAAAGGATGTGGGTGCAATTGAGTTCCTAAGCCGTGTTCTAGCCTTTCATTCATATTGCTTTAAGCACCTTACCATAAAGCACAGAATAAGCCCGCCAGTCTATGCAATCATGAAGCATGATGTTGCTTTGCAACGTTCAGCGTACCGCAAGCTCATGATTAAAGGCGTGACGGGTCTGTCACTAAGCCCTGCTGCCAGCGGCCCTGCTCTGACCAAGCTTGCAGCCTTCATACCAGAGTCAAAGGGAGCGCCTGCCAGCGCTGGTGTTTACGACTGGAGTGGAAGTGGTCATTCTGAGCCTCAACCAGTGGTCAGAAAAAGCTTCTTCAGGACTCAAGGTACAGCTGTAGCACCTGCAGTACACCAAACTTTATGGTACCTACTGGCCTGCAGTACACCAAACTTTATGGTACCTACTGACCTGCAGTACACCAAACTTTATGGTACCTACTGGCCTGCAGTACACCAAACTTTATGGTACCTACTGACCTGCAGTACACCAAACTTTATGGTACCTACTGACCTGCAGTACACCAAACTTTATGGTACCTACTGACCTGCAGTACACCAAACTTTATGGTACCTACTGACCTGCAGTACACCAAACTTTATGGTACCTACTGACCTGCAGTACACCAAGCTTTATGGTACCTACTGGCCTGCAGTACACCAAACTTTATGGTACCTACTGACCTGCAGTACACCAAACTTTATGGTACCTACTGACCTGCCGTACACCAAACTTTATGGTACCTACTGACCTGCAGTACACCAAGCTTTATGGTACCTACTGGCCTGCAGTACACCAAACTTTATGGTACCTATTGACTGCAATTATGGATTTCTGCTCCTCTGGTGCTTTTTTATTGTCCCCTCCATCCAAACTTAGAGCAATGTTGATGCCTATGATGATGATGCGGCAGAAATGGTCCTAATTCTCACTCGTTTATCAAACATTAATGATTTTCAGGCGCACAAATGTTGTGGAACAAGACCGGGAGTGCAGTCTTGGTGCTTGCTTTTACTGACTTTGATGTAACCAATCAGGTGAGATGCAACAGGAAATAACTCAAGGATATGAATTTGTATACTCATGACATGTGTTTGTTACTGAGACATGTGCAGTCTTGAGATCAGAATTCACAAAGCATGATTATGAGTTTGCTTTGGAGATATCCTTACATTGTATGAAATGCTCTTTCAGAGTTACTACGGAGAGCAGAAGCTACACTACCTTCCGTCAGATCCAGCAAAGAGTGACAAGGCGTGCACAGTTGACTTGAAGGAAGGGCCTGTCCACGATGTTCAGGTCTGTGTGTGTGTGTGTGTGTGTGTGACGATGTTAAGATTGCGTCACATTTTGACTGTGGAATGGGAGACTGCATACTGCGCTCATGGATGTATGAAGCCCTAGCTTTGTGGGGAGGTCAAGAAGACGCAGATGGTTCCTCTCTGCATTATTATTTATTACACATGGAAAATATTGAAGGAACGGCTGTTTCATGGTTGTGCTTATTGCAGTGGTCAGCAACAGGGGACTATTTTGCAGTGGTGGCAGGATTTATTCCCTCAAAAGTCATGTTGTACGATGCAAACTGCAAGCCTGTATATGACTTTGGGAGCGGGCCTTACAACACCATTCGATGGAACCCTTTTGGAAGGTTCCTGGCTGTGGCAGGGTTTGGAAATCTTCCTGGTGCGAACACTGCCATGTGCACTGCCATGTACACTACCATGTACCATGCACTGCCATGTGCTTAAAGCAATACTCATTGCACACTTTCACCAAAATGTAATGAGTCATATGTTAACAGATCCGGGCTTGGTTCAATGTTTGTGACTTGAGCTTTTCTTTGGGTTCTTTTCAAGTCTTGGGCAACCGAGGATGAACAAACAACGGCATGTAGGTGATATCATCTTCTATGACAAGAAAGCCAGCGGTACATGTAAGCAGATGGGGGCTGTCCGATGTCCCGCTGTGACGGCAGAGTGGTCCCCTGACGGCCGTCACCTTCTGACAGCTACCACAGCTCCACGGCTACGTGTAGACAATGGCTATAAGGTCTTCACATACTATGGGCAACAGGTATGTGACAGCTGCGTTGGAAATACTTGTCCTACAGTAAAGGGTGACAAGCAAGAGTATGACATGTTTAGGGTTTATAGCTTTATATCCTGTGATCTGCTTGAAATATCCCTGTTTAAAGAACAATTTGTATCCTCAACTTACTTACATGTGACCTGCACTCATGCTTGATTGCAAGGTTTCTACTCAGAGCTTTCCAACCCTGTATGAGGCAGCTTGGCTCCCTGCCCCTCCCGGCACATTCCAAGACCGCCCACAGTCTCCAAGTCGACTGACAGCCTCTGCCTCTGGCAGCAGTGCTGGTCAAGGGCCAGCAACAGCTGCTGTGCCGGCACCGCGTGCTGCTGGATACGTCCCGCCACACCTCCGGGGTACTGGTGGAGCTGCAGCTGCAGCAGCAGTAAAACCTCAGTTCAGCCTCGCATTTGACTCCAGCGATAAACCAGGGCGCGTATCTTCTAGGCCTCAATCTGCTAAACCACAGGTCCCAGGTAAGTGATTCCTCAAAGCACGTGCTGACAGGAATGGATCGTCATTGCATTGCTCTTTCAAACCGTTACAGATTATTTTGATCATGCACCGTTTTGTTGATTGCCTACAATACATTTAATGCTTCGTCTTATGCAGGGGCTGAGTTTGTTGGGAAGCCTACAATACATTTAATGCTTCGTCATATGCAGGGGCTGAGTTTGTTGATTGCCTACAATACATTTAATGCTTCGTCATATGCAGGGGCTGAGTTTGTTGGGAAGCCTGCTGGTGGTGGGAATAGTAGTGGTGGAGCTGCAAAGGGACGTGTCAAGAAAGCTGATGATAGGAGCAACCCCACCACCACAGGAACAGTGGGGGCTTTCTCTTATCCACCAGCACCTTGTAGAGGTGGTGCAAACGCTAGTCCTGCCGCCAAGGAGGAGAGTGATGATAGAACAGCAGCTGGTGAGAAGCAGGCAGTACCTGAGGGATCTGCTGAATCAGCTATAGATGTTACAGCAGATGCAGGAGGAGCATCAGCAGCAGGACCAGAGGAGCCGGCTAAGCGGATACGTGCTTTGCAGAAGAAGCTACGCCAGGTGAGCTGAGCCTCAATATTCTGACGTATGACTTGAGACCATTATATTTTATGTGTCGACAAGGGTCGGGCTTGGTATGGCCCTGATGCCCAAGTGTGGAATTTCTTATGTTTTAATAGGTCACAGACTTGAAAGAGAAGTTGCAAAAAGAAGGTGGGAAGAACATCACTCCTGAGCAGCAAGTCAAGCTTTCTGGGGAGGCAGCTTTGGTTTCGGAACTGGCAGCTTTGGGAGTGTCCCAGCAATAAAACGTTTCTGCTGCAGTACTAAGTTCAGTGGTTGCAAGACTAACTAATAGCCTGACTTCTGTAGGCTGGAGAGTGTTAGTTATGGAAGGTACATCTAACATGATGGAAACTGAAAGTGTACTGTCCTTTTAATACTCTGGCCAAAATACTGCACTTTGTGCCATGATTTTACTACTCCTAAAAAACTCTTACATCCCTTTTTCAGAAAGCTAAAGAAGGGATTTACAGTTTTAATGACGCTCTCCTACAGTACATGGGAGCTGAAAAGATGTTCATAACATCGCCCTAAAATTAGCCTCAAACTTAAGCCAAATAAAATCCTTTTTGGTGAGAAAAGAGCAATCAAAGGAAAGAGTGTAACAAACATGAAACAACAACTACTCTTCTCCGATAGATCACCATGATGGTGGGGGGGGGATCAGACCAAGAGCTCTTGTTGTTGTATCTTTACTAGGAAATGGCACAGATAGTCCCAATCCAGGGTTGCTGTTAGTGGCAGAGGAGGAGAACAGTCCTCCAGGTTTTGGTGCTTTCTTCTGTATGTTGACTCTGCAAGAAGGGTTTCAGAAGCGGTTGACAGACAGATTACTGAAACTGAAGCCTAAGAGACAACAAATGGTTACATAAGAGGGCAACTATCAGCTAATGCTTAGGAGCTGAGCTACTGACTTGATGGTTTGGCCCTCTTTTAGCGCATAATCGTCATGGCCAGCATACAGAGATTTCACATCTTGTAGCACAGCTTGCTCTGATGCACTGGTGCGAGTCATTGCTGTATCTGATTGGCTGATTGAAGGAGCAGGTGGACCATTGCTGAGAATTGCAGCGGCTCTTTCTCTTTCAACTTGTTTGTCATGCCTGAGCTGCAAAATGGATGAAGCACATTTGTAAACTAGCAGTCTTTTAAGAGTGCATGAGACAGAATTCATACCAGGGCTTCATTGAAATCAAAAGAATCAGATCTTTCTGAGAAACTCATTCCTAGGAAAGCATGCTGCCTGGAAGTGCTGTCCTCCACCCTGACAACATAGTTTCGTGATGAATCAACAACAGCTTCCACATAGGTGGTTCTTTTGCCATAGGGTATAGGTGCACTTGCAAACAATTCCCCAGTGCCATTAGCAGTGTCTTCAAATCTGATCTCACAGAACTCCCCTTTGGAGATCACTCTCATCCGCCCCTCAAAAACTGGACAGGCACAGTGACAATGACGATAGTTCATTTGTCTGATTATCACCATTGTACATTGAACAGAAGTTTGCTCAAGACATAGAGCGCACTCTTGTCAGTAACCTTCCACTCTCCACTTATGTGGCCTGTTGGCCCTCTAAGAGGAATCCTGTAAAGCTGTACTGTCCTAGCAATGTGGAGTGTCTGCTCTATTTCATCAGCCATCATTATGGCGTGTTCTTGTTTTTGTTATAACTTCGAAGGCATTAGGAATCTGCCAAGCCCGAGGTTTCAGTCGAACCTAACTGCCGAAACGATTGACACGCAGAAGCCAAATACACGCATGCCTAATTTCATGCATATGGCCTGATGTCCATTGCTAGACCTCCAGAAAGGCATATCCCCGTGCAATTTCGAGTAAAGATTTCATGTTCCGCATTCCGCACATTTTCTAGTTCGCTTGCAAGACACCTGATTTTAATGCGATGTGTAATGACTAATGACTTTATCACAGGATATTTATGGCATTGTGAAGGGAAGTTTGTCAATCGGACAGAGACAGCTCTTCGAGGAAATATGTCAGTTGCTGGAAAGGTGCAGACAATCTAAATCTTAACGTGATAAAAACGCTGAGCTGAAAATGTGTACTATAATATTCTTGTTACTAATATAGACAAAACAATTTCGCTTGAAACAAGGTTTTCCTGCTCTGTACTGTATTTAGCCTATTTGCGCAAGAATTCATGAACATCAGGCGCCGTTTAAAGCAGAATTTTCTCCCATTCTCAGCTGGGGCCAAAGGACAGAGGTTGCAGGTGAACTTGTCGCTTGTTCTGTGCAATTGCATAATTTTGTGCCCTGAAGGATCACCATCAAAAAGGAGGGCCATCTTATCTTTCAATAAAGTATTTGGGATCATTTTGGACTCAGGTGTTTCTTATGCTTTGACATTGACACCCATCTACCTATGCATAATTCTCTGGCATTGTGTAGGCACGGCTTGGCCGGCCAGTCCCAAACAAATTGGACCTTGACCAGCGTGAGATCAACCTTGTGGCTGACTTCATGCAAATCCTAGCAAGTGCCCGATATCACTTGATGACATCAGAGGAGTGGATCATGGCGGTGGAGGAATCTTTCACATTCAACATGCCTATTCAAGTCAACTGGTAAAAGCACATTTTTGAATTGCAAGCTTCCTCTCAAGCCCCTCTTCACAGCTGGAACATTATTTAATCTCTCTATGTTTGTCTTATGGAGCTGTCCATGTTTGTTGTTCGTCAACTAACTCTGTGTCTAGCTCAGTCGTCGATCAGATAGGATATGTGGTGTTGAAAAGAAGGCATGAATAGGAGTATTTCAGGAGATGGTAATTGAGCATTACTCAACCCATGGTACTTCATTACATTCTTTATGTCATGAAGGGCTTTCTTTGACACCAAGCTCCTGACATCGTTCTGGTCCAGCAGCGCTGAGCGCCGGCTAATCCGCCAGCTCCTCCCAGACAGCTCTGACCACTGTCTTGTATTCCACAGAGGCATTGATGTCGCAAAGGCTAGTGGGCTGTACATCAATGACAAGATTGAACTTCTGCTGTCTTACGCTGTGTTTGCACCTTTGATAAAGGTCAGATCAAGCAGATGTTTGGAGTTGTCTGGTGGTGACTTACAGCTACTACTCAGCTACATGCCTCAAGTCAGAGCCTTCTTTCTAGTCTTAATAGCCTGCTGAGCATGCATTTGTGTTATCCAAATGTTTGTGAAAAGATGAGGTACCTTGCATAACATGAAAGATTTCTAGCACCTTCTTCTCAAGGTGCTTAAAAATATGTGTTAACTCTCAAGGTTGCTGAGTTGGCTCCTCCAATTTGTACAGCTATGGAACAGAATGAAGGTTCTGCGGCTAGGGTTGTTCAAATGGCACAGGACCACAGTGAGTCCCTCCGAGGGATTAGAAGCAGATCTCCAGGCCTCAAGTAGTAAAACCCCACTTCAACACCGACATGCCAAGATGGGAGAACGAATGTCTTTGAGGACGCAGCTGCCGAGCATTTTTTCAGTTTTGTCCAACTTTCTCAAAGTGATTCATATCAAAGAGCCTGTCTTCAAGGAGGTGAAGCAAAATGTTGTTCTTTTGACCTTTTTTAAGTACAATGATCTTTCTACTATTGAGGGGAGGGAGGAGAGAAATTGTGTAGATATTTTGATGCCTGATATGGAGATGCCCTGCAACCAATGTGGCATATTCAAATATATTGTGGTATTCTTATGCAGGTTGTGGTTATGTATCGTGTCCTCCAGAAACATAAGACAACCTCCAAAGTCCTTTCCAAGAAAAGATCTAACGATGATCGCATTGCAGATATTCTGAGAGCACGTAACATTCACATGAGATGCTTCCATGACATCCCGATGGCAGATCTAGATTTAGTTTTCCCAGAGAAGAAGGTACATGCTAGAAGGACTATGCTATAATCTTGCGGGCAGATTCAAATGTATTGTTCTATCAGCCAATACATATCTTTGTTGAAAGCGTTTTTATCGCATACTCACTGAGGCTCTTCATGCGAACTATTATTGCAGTGTTCATGAGCATTTGTTACTGCTCAGGAGAGAAAAAGTCCTGGCCATGACATCAGCTTCTCGCATCTTGATTTCTAGGTGTCCCTGAAATTGGTCTCTCTTCTCACAATGGTAGTTTCGGCAGTCACAGCTCTGATTGCTGTTGCGAGCATGATGTTCAATGTACGAGTTTTAAATACTTCCAGCTTTTGCCAGTATGGACTGTAGCACCATAATCATACAGAAATCAGGATCTAACTATGTGTCTTACTTCTGTTCTTTGCTTCTTGGCAGATTTCAATGACGAGGGTAGATTTCAAATTTCTGTGCAATGACTTGACAGGCTCACGGCAAAATCAACATTAGCGTTGTGTTTTCAGCTCTGAGCTTGATAGCTGCACGCTGCTTCCAAGTGTATAGCAGCATGCAAGCAGAACGGAGTCAAACCATTCAAGACATGGTACGGTCAATCAAGACTGTATCTTACAATTCATTTCTGATGAATCCAGAGCTGAGGCCATCATATATATTTCCATCATCCAGGCAGTTCACAGTTGTAACTTGTGAAGTGTGAATGCTCTCTCCTTTTCTAAACCAATCTGGCCTCAATTGAAGACAGCGTTCTCTCAATGCCCTCCTCATGTTCCTTTCTTGCCATAGACCAATGTGCTTTACAACAAGACCAACGACGCTCAAGAGGGTGTGATCTCGATGCTTCTGGAAGATATGGCTGATCAGCGACTGAAGGAGGCTGTCTTAGCTTATGCAAACCTGTACCTTTTTGGGAGCGAGTCTGGCACCACGATTCAATTGGGTGGAAAGGGCGCCACTTTATCAGAACTCGATGTAGAGTGCGAGAATTTTCTGGAGGAGCACTTTGGTGTGAAGGTAGGGGTTCCCCCTGAACGCTGATTGTAGATCAGGTTTAACATACAGGAGAGCCAGTACCCAGCTGTTCAATTATTCATGAGCAAGTAGAGCTCCTGGGAATGAGATATGTCTTTTTGGGTGAGGGGGGGTGGCCATATTTCCTGCTTCCATGCTCACAATTTGGATTATGTTCTGTGATCATGTATGCCTCCTTGTCTTTTATGATAGCTGGACTTCGCTTTAGAAGACACTCTGCCTATTCTTCTAGAATGGGGCCTGGTGCGTCAGCGTCACAACCGATTAAAGGGCACTGAATATGTTGCTTGTTCCCTGGAGGAGGCACATGATCATTTGACAAAGCGTTGGTCATCAGCTTATGAAACGATTGGGAGGCCGCAAAAGGATAAAGAGCTGCCGTTGACCAGCCTATTGCCTAACCCCAAGATTGCCTTGTCTACAATTCAGATGCGGAGGATGCCTGGCAAGATAGAGGATAGGCTCACCTTTCAGTGCCCCAGCAGCGATGTGACGGTGCACGGTGCACTTTCTTCGTCTAAAGGTTCAGGTGATCAAGTGGTCAAAGAGCAAGATCAGAATAAGGCTAGGTTTCTTGCAGTGGATGCCAAGGTTGCGAATAAGCATCTTCGGAAGGATGTTGAAATCAAGTGCACAGCTGAATCCCCAAAGAAGACTAAAAATCCTAGTTTCTTGAGGAAAATGTTTAGATGATCCAATTAGGTACGGAAAGGTAGCTTGGCCAAAACCTATTTTCTAAGTTCCGTACTTTCGCTTCTCAAGAATCCTAAACGAGTTGAAAGAAAGCTGTGCCTGGCAATTTATATTTCCACCTTTTAGATGGTCACTTACAGCAATACACTGCCCGCTGCCGCTAGTATACGTTTAGAAAGAGATGATGCACTTCCATCTCCAGACACTCATAAGACATCTTTCAGACCGTCACTCTCGAGGCCAGAAACTTCAAATATCGCATGCCTACATAATCAACTATCAGATACAGCAGCATGGCTTCAGTAAGTGCCTCGTCACTTACCTTTTGACCTGACTCATACTAACTGTTTCATTTTTAGAGCCTTAAAAACCAAAGTTATGATATTTACATTACTGTATTATGTGTATAGACAATTAAAAGCTCAAGCATATGAAAAGAGTTTGCAGACCCGGCGGAAAATCTCTGGAGATGTTTCAACAGGTACCAGCTCTCTAGCGTGCGTCATTTCACTGCATAGAGATGATGTTCTGATCAAGATTTTTTCCATAACTCACATTCTCTTGAATGTAGAGAGGCTGCACTCAATTGACGTTGCACTATTGAAATGAAGATAATTGCTTTGACATGGTCAACAGGTGTAAGAATTAGTAGAGTTCGTAAGCCTTTGATACCTGAAACAACCTCAAGATGCACCATGGACACATCCAGCACTGTGCAGGAACGGTGAGTAAAGAATAGTGGACCAGCAATAAGAAGATGATTATTTTGGATCCAACTTTAAGGTACCTACTCTGCAAATAGGATCATTTACCTGTACTTGCTTCTGTGTGTTATTCATTCAGGTTTGCAAGCCATTTTGATGCATTAGATGGAGTAACGTCGGATCTGAAGGAGGCATTACGCGCAAACACATCAAATGAGCCTCCTATCATGAAGGCACCTTGCAAGAATCTAGTGGTTGGACAGGCCTCTACTTCTGCTACATCTGTGGTATCTGTGTTCTCTGACCGACTGGAATACAAGTTTCAGCATGACAGACACGGCAATGTCTCAATGCTGATGCGATACCGGGATATAGACAGGGCATACTTAGACTCTGGAAGTGGGAGATTGACGTTTCATGTCTGTCAGCCTTTGAACACGTTTGGCTCAGATTATAACCACAAAGTTGGGTCAGACATGTTATCCTTTCAGTTCTGTTCAAAAAGTGATGTTGCTCTGTTCTTGAATCATGGCTCTTGCATTCTTCGGAAATGATGGATGCTATAAATAACTTGAGCACCAATGTCTAACATATGCTGAGCCTTGCATGAAAATACTGTGCTCTACTTGGCAACTTATGTAAATCTGACATCGTGGAATTTGCCTGTAGCCAGTGTAATAAACAGTGTCTTCCACACGCGCGCAAATAATAAAAGCATTTTTAGCATGGTGGAAATCAAGTCTGAGCAAATGACATCAAGACTACATGGTGACCTAACTGTCTGACAATCGTCGAGTATACCTAGGAACTCAGCAAGGAATTATAAATTCCAGGTCACCTCTGGATGATGACCTGATTCTATGTGAACTGGTACCGGCCATTTTGACCAAAGATCCAGGAAGCATGCAACAATGGAAAACAATGAAGGAGCCTATAGATGTAACATAAAAAGGTTAAGTGACCTTATTTCTGTTACTGTTAGCAGAGACCATTGTGTCAGTCTCTGATGTTAGCTGGTAGTTCGCTTCAGAGTGGACTCGCATGCCTCATGCACCGCGAATCTGAAAATAAGAGAGTTCATTAGAAGTTATCAACTAGTGTAAGACAGAAGAGGAAATTGCAAACTTACCTTGCCATAGATGTGTAAAGCGGTGACAAAAATGATGAAGCCTATACTCATTCCAATAACGACAACCTACGGAAATTATAATATTTTTAATATTGAAGAGGCGCACAAGGACATAGTCGCCCATGCATACCGGTGAGATCTTTAATCCAGGAGTGTCATCTGTGTAGTAATTAGCAGCAGCTTGCTGTTTCCCTGACCCACCCACACGCCCTTGGAGAAAAAGTGATGAGATGAGAAGACAATGCTAGATCATGTTGGTTGGTCGAGCCATACCTGGTCTTCTCCGCAACGCTCCAGAAGTTCCAAGAGGTGCTCCTGTTGCTGTTCTACCACCACCTCGTGAAACGAGCTGATTGGCATTCCCTGGGTTAGCCATTTACTAAAAGTCGCTTTCGGCTATTGTCCTTCGATAATCTTATTTTAATGATAATTTATTCAGGTGTAAGTTTCGTAGTCGGTAGTAAAACAACACAATAACGTCGTGTGGATTGCTTCCTTCACACTAAGGTCTTTAACCCCGAACAGAGGGTTGCGTAGTTGTACTCTTGTGCTTCAGCTTGTCCTCCACGTCTTGCATTAAAGTTAATACATCTTGTAGATGCTGTCTGGCCAGCTTCAAATACTCCCGGGTAATGCACTTCTGTCCACACCTACAGAGAAAGCATTCAATTCTACTCAGTAACATGCAACTTCAAAAACAAGCATGATCAGCTTATGCATAAGTAAGCAAGAACCGATTCTAGCGAAGAAGAGAATTGCAGCATAACTGAGAACAGACACCAGGTATAGTTGTAACATACCTGTAAGCAACACATGCAAATTTAGTTGAATCCAAGCTCATTTTACTTAAAAGATGAAGGTCTTGCTCAAACGTTCCTGTTCCTCCTGCTCCCTCTAAATCTTGAACACGAGTCTCTAACATCCTGACAACATGGGCCAGGACATGCAAATTTTCTAAATACCACTCCTATGCTTTGAACTGTTGCTGCAACTTAAATTATGGTTGCCTCAACACATTTATCAAACGCTCTGCACCATGCAGCTCTCATAAATCTCATAAGAATTCAAATCTCACTTGACTAATGCAGCAGCTGCACCCATACGTATACCCATCTCTTTGCTCATCACCAGCAAGCTAGTTGTGTCCAGGTTGACCCATCTTCTTTGGAATTCGTCTAAATTGAATCTTTTAGACAAAGCCTCTGTTCTGCCTATAGATAAAGACATTAAAGGCTTCAATCGCTTTCCAGTAACAGCCAGCATGACAGTAACAACAAGAGATACTAGTCTAAATGCAGCATACATTTTGACAATTAAGGGTCTTACACACTCACTTGTTTTTAAAGCATGAAGCTTTTGAGTGACCTCTTCTTTTGTCAGCACAAACACCTCCAAGGTCCTCAAAACTGATTCAAGGGCTTCTAGTGTTGAGTTTTCAGATGCTTCTGGTGCGTTCCCGGGATGAGGTAGGAAGAACTGGAGTTCGTACCGTAACATCTGGAGGAGGGCACACACCTTGTAATACACCTAGACACAGCTGAACGTGCTGTACAAAGCTGTACTTTTGAAATTCATCTTCTGATGAGATTACTTATGTTCTCTGAACCCTGATGAGGCGAATGCCTGGCCAAGGATCAAATGTTTTCAAAACACTGTACTTAAAAAAGCAGCTAGCACATTTTGAACATGCAGAGATTTGTGTTAGCTGATTTTGCAGAACTGGGTCCTGCTATTTCATTCTGCACTGCTTCCATCTAAACCTAAAAAGGCTTGCCTTCATGAGCTCTATGCGTCCCTGCATGGCCTCATCCCACTCTGCAAAGGGAGGCACAGGGCAGTGCATCATGATCCTGTCATGTGGATTGCCTGGGACAGCGAATCCATAAAGCATCAACAGCTCCTCATTGCTCTTATCCCCATAGCTGATCATCAGCTCTTCCCCGGTAGACACTTTAGTGCCTCGATGAAGACATAAGTGGATCAGCACATCAGAGCCTCCTGGAGCAACGCCTACAGTCTGTGATGAAGTGGAGGGAGATGCTTTGTCTGGCACAGGATGCACACTCTTAGGATCAGTGTTCTTAGGGTTAGGGATCATGTTTATGGACCTGTCTGTGTTCTTGCTCCCAGTGTCTGCATCCTGGTTGCTGTCTGGTGCTGTGAGCTCCCACCAGCACTTGGGTGCCACCACTTGGTGATTGCAGAAGTCAAGGCCAGGGACAATGCCCTCCTGGACCTCAATCATTGCATAAGGATCCCTGGCAAGAACTTGAGATGCTGTGCAAATGCACAAGGGACATGGAGAAGGTTAGGCACCATGATGTAGAGAACTACAGAGCAGTGATTAATGATAGGTCACTATCAATCTGAACACTTAATCATTTGAAGCAGATCATCAACTAACAGGAGAAGCTTGTGAGCATGATACATCAATTTCATGTTCTGTGCTGCATTGAGATCCAAATGCAAGGTATCTTCTCAGGACCTGCTGACAACACTCATTGTCTGAAGCATGACGCATTAGGGTATGTGATGTTATATGGCATCCACTCACCTGCTGACAACACTCATTGTCTGAAGCATGACGCATTAGGGTATGTGATGTTATATGGCATCCACTCACCTGCTGACAACACTCATTGTCTGAAGCATGACGCATTAGGGTATGTGATGTTATATGGCATCCACTCACCTGCTGACAACACTCATTGTCTGAAGCATGACGCATTAGGGTATGTGATGTTATATGGCATCCACTCACCTGCTCCAGACTGGGGCACCGGCAAGCTCTGCCCTCTTGACCAGAACACGGAGTACGCCCACAAAAGATCATCGAATGTAGCTTCCCTGCTCACACCTCCCTTCTCTCGCAAGAGTGTGTTCAGAGCAGGCTCTAGGCTAGCCCACAGCTCCTCCAATCGCTTCCTCACAATCCCAGCTGCCTTTTGCAAAGGGGTGCCCTTCAGCTCTTCAAGCTCAGCCTCAGAGAACATGACGGGTGTGCCAAACCTTCAAACATTTCAGCGAGAATGATCTCCAGGCGTCAGACAGCCATCTCTTGATGCATCATTGAGACAATGCAAGGTATAACAACACAGTGTTAGATAGGTTTGCTCATTTCAATAGTATCTGATAAGCAGTATACATACTGACACAACAGTATCTGATAAGCAGTATACATACTGACACAACAGTATCTGATAAGCAGTATACATACTGACACAATAGTATCTGATAAGCAGTATACATACTGACACAACAAAGGACATCTTGACCTAACAGGCCTCACCTCCGAGGTAAGGCATTTATCCATGGCGCTACCTCAGAGGCATCGCCTTTGAGTTTCTCTGCTATGAGGTATGCCATTATGATGGTGCGTTCATCCACCACACCATGTTGCAACATCCATGAGTACCCTCGGCCTAGCTGAGGATCACGTAGGATGTTTGCAGCAGTGATTGCAGAGCTGAGGGGGAAACTAGCAAGTGGCTGCTGCATGGCTGAGGAGAATGGCCACCACCATCGACTCTTACTATGACTACCCATGCAGGGCTTGAGATGCTGATGGCTGGCTGTTTCAGAGATGAACATGCCGAGACCAGCACTGTTACCAACCTACAACATCAGTGTCATGGTAAAGGGCAAGGACGGTGCTTGTTGGGAGCAGTTGGCGATTTTTTATGCAGGACATTGATGCCACATGTTTCAGCCAGCAGTGTCAGTCTTGAAGATACCTTACTTTACACAATTATCTATGCCATGTTTTTGTTGTCATATGTTCTTGTCATGACATGTATCAGCTAGACTTACATATGTAATAGCATGTTGGAAGCAGAAGGTGAAACAGCATGTTCAAGTCATGAAAATTATCAAAATTTTGTTCTCTGCACCCACTTTACTCTCTTTTATTTGCACTAAAGAAATGTTGGCACCACGAGCACGTAGCCATTCAGTCAGCTTCTTCAAATCTGGAGTTTCTGTCTCAGCAATGCCAAGACTATCATTTTCTCCATACGCAGTCTTCATAAAGTTGAAGTAATTTTCATGCTTAACCAAAAGCTGTGCTGTTAAAGAACCTCCAGCTGTAGCAAGTAGCCATCTAAAACATCTGTCGCTTGATCTACCGAAATACATTGGATCAAAAGCTCTGAATTGAGGGAATTTTGTTAAAGACTCAGTTACGTGAAGTATGTGCTGTTCCTACCTGCGTAGCTGAATCGTAGAAATCGTCTAGGCATGTAGGTCGCCCACCAGCAAATGACCCTTACTCCTGATATCAATAAAATCATTGCAGTTCTGAAATATTTTGCACAGTTATAAATAATCAAACTGTTACAATTGTAGGCATGCACCGACAGTTCTTTTTACAAAACTCGGCCCTTACAACTTGCGAATTTTTTCCATTGTCATAATCTCGATTCTATTTTTGAAATAAGCTCAGGTATCCCGAGTAGATATTTTGAAGTCGTCCCTCAGTTTTGACTGTAATTGTGTTAATGCTGACGCTAGGTTCGATTGATAATGACGTCATACTCTTATGACACGTCGCCTCTTATGTCCAGTCCATTGAAAGATGTAAAGATTGGTGGAGCGAAGAAGGGCTACGCAGACCAATATGCTCAAAGATCCCAGACCTCTGGTTTTCATGAGTACTACCCTAGTTCAGTAAGTCATCAAGCTGATTGCCTGTTAACTACCAAGGAAGTAGTAACTGATGTGTGGCCTCAGACATCAGCATGTGTTCACACAAAAAAAACTTGTACCTTCCTGGCAATCACCAATAAATAATATTTCATGCAGAGTAAAAAGACAGTGAGTGTGCTGCATCGGCCAAAGCTGAGTCCTTCAAGAAAGAATATGGAGAACATTGATGTACAATTTGAGAAGGACAAGGATGCTTTTGCCAAAAGGGCCACCACTTATCGTAGGCTCGCTGGAGAGAAATACCATCACAATCGGGTAAGAGGGATGCTCAAATAATACCATCACAATCGGGTAAGAGGGATGCTCAAATAGTACCATCACAATCGGGTAAGAGGGATGCTCAAATAATACCATCACAATCGGGTAAGAGGGATGCTCAAATAATACCATGAACATGTTTACGTCCAATCTGCACTGGTTTGACTTCAGCACCTGTCCTGCTAACTTCATCATGTCTCTCTCCATGTGCAACCTCAGACGCCCAGCAGTATCATCACTTTGTGGGAGGCAGGACATATTGTTGACAGAGGTAGAGGAAAGGGAGATGGCGTAGTTTATGATCCTATCCACCATGATTTTAAGGTCCCTCCACCTGCTGGGGTGGAAACCAAACACGGTAGACCTCAGAGGTGAGTTGAATGCATGTCCCCTAGAATAAGGAAAGTCAATCAGCGGAGACTTGCGCATAGCCCACATGTCCATAGCCCACAGCTTATCTCTATCAAATCACAATATTTTAGGATTTCATATATTAACATACTTCAAGCCTTGGTTGTTGAGGCCATTAAGCTGTCCAAGTGCTCATTCCGGTCAGGGTGATGCTTGTTTTATCTCTTGAACGCAGCGCTCCACGTCCTCATCAAGGGGATATGCGTCTTCAGATTGGCTCCTACAACCCCATCTTGCACACATTCTCTCAGCCACCAGACGCCACATACCAGAATCAGAAGGAAAAAGAATTCTCCCGTCAGCATGGCCATGGCAGTGGTTCTGGAGTGGCCATTACAGCAGACCCTGAGAGGGCTGCTTTTGATCCCATCTTGGGACAGCCCAAGCCAGTGACTGAATCACAACTCCAGAGGGCCCGCCCAGCCTCTGCTCCCCGTACCGCCTATTCAGCAGTACCTGCTGAGCGTCCTGCAACTCCTGGCCGCCGTCCCCGTCAAGCAGCTGGTGACAGCTGGGGCACTTACAACCCCATACTGCACAATTGGTTGGCACCCCCATCAGACACCCGCTTCCACGATCAGAACGCAGCACTCAATCAGCAGTCAGGTATCAGTGGTGCACATCACAGAAAGGCGGAGCCACCCCGAAACCAAGGAGTGTACAATCCAATCTTGAACACTTGGACTGTTCCACCAGCGAATCCCCGGATCATTCAAGGCCTTAGTTTTACCCCTGCTTCAGTTTTTACCCAGCCTGGCCCATCCACACCTCGGGTGTGAGCATGAAGCCTAAGATGTACTCCCAAGGTGCATCATTGGCCATGGTACTCAATTAAAATCGAAGATGATGAATTAACTTATTCTTGGGCGTAGAAGTCATATAATTGAAGAATCTTTGTGCATTAAAATTTAAAAGCATGTGATATGTACTTTTTGAACTCCGCCAGGAGAAGCAAATGATTTGTTTCTTTCTTAAGAAGCTTCGTCGATGCTCTCAACATAAATGCAGCACTGTTTTTTAGTTTATATAATGATTAATACATACTCGTGATCTTGTGTAACACAATGTAGCACAAAAGTGCCATGCTACCACGTGGTAAGAGTTTTGACATTATCACTAACCCGTTAAAACAGCGAAAGTTAAAGCGATGTCTGATCATCTCACTTGGGGGCTGCACCCACCATGTCTACTAATACCCCTGCCTCTGATGCTTGTTGTACAATGTATTGCTCAGAGAAAGACAGAAAGTCTACTCGTCCATCATCATATCCAACAACAAATCCAGGCAGCTGCTCCCCGGATGCTGTATCCTGAGGCAAAGCGCCCACTTCAAAACAGGTAGCCAGGCTGGCTCCTCCAGGGCTGGAGACCATGAAGGACTGGGAGTAGACGGGGCTGGACCTGAACAGTGATCAAGAGAGACGGTTGGAGGCAAAACTCAAAGTTTAAACAAACTCAAAATAAAGCTGGAATGATAAAGAATATATCATAGATTACCCAAATTAGAATTTGGAGTTGTATGGTACCCAAGACCCCCACAAACTAGTTTTGTAGACCCTAGATTGGTTTAGCTGCAAAGTTATTTATCCTTTGAGCAATTTGAAGCTTTCAAGATATGTATGAAACAGATATTTCCAATGATACAGATCTTGTATCAAAGGTTTGTCAACGATACACATACCTGTTCTTGGACAGATCAAAACAGGATAGCATGCACATGGCGTCCAGGACAAAGAAAACGCTGGGACGAGCTGGGGACCACCTTAGAGCTTTCACACCACCCGCCGCCACGGCAGGCCACACTATGGCAGCAGTGGAGAACGCAAGGCTGTGCAAAGCCACTGTTCCATCATCATGGCCTGACAAGAATGCCCAAGGACACACAGGGGAGACATGCAATGCTGTGACACAAGAAGGCACACGGGATCGACCAGTGCCCTTGAGGATGGCGGCTGCATTGTGGTCGTGAGGCAGGTACTCTTTTGGGGGAGGCGCTACGCCCACCCAAGAGCCTTTCAAAACCCTGCCACCATCAGCACCCACAAGGAAATGGCGCGGGTTGTGAGCCAGCGGCTGGAGGGAAGAGCATTGGACCATCTGCTTGCAGAGAATAAATGAGGATCATATGATCATATTATTCCAATGTGAACACTCAGTTGCTCAAAAACAGGTAGCACCCAAAAGATGAAGTATCCCAAACAATTAAGCATGAGAGCTACCAAAGAAATCGTTGCCTGAGAAGGGGCTCCATCCTCAATTGCATTTAAAATTAGAATCTACATTTGTGCTTACATCTGAGCAGTGATGCAACAATAAGTATCCCTACAACTGAACAGTACTCACCACTGACATGGTGCCAGTATCAATATTACCAGGGCCTAGGGCAGCCATGCCCAAGCGCACATTTGAGGACACTTTAATGAGCCTCACACAGCTGCCCAGCCGCATTCCCAGGTCTAGGTCTACAGAGGCTGCCTCTGTGCGTGACAGCATGTTCATGGTCCACACATTCACACCACCCCAAGCTGAGAGGCTGTACAAGTAGCAGGGCGTGCTGCGAGAGCCTGCTTGAGAATCAACATGAATGCTTTTCACTCATCGTGCTGGGCTGTTCTGAAGGAGCAGGATCACAAGCAGTGAAGTGCAATACATCTTCAAGGACGATTATTTCAAAGGAAGCATGAGTCCTGCATGCACTCTGTGCCAAGAGGCTATGCATTACCTCTTGGTACTGCAACCAATGAGGTGACAGGAGCTGCTGATTGGTCCAAGTCAGGGCTACATTCCGTGGTATATGCAGGCCTACGTGTGCAAATGGACCGTCCTCCCACACTTTCAGTGGGGTGCAGAGATTCTGATTCTTCTAAGTCCCAGAGGCAGACACCACCCTCTTCCATACCTAAGAGGAAGCACCAAGGATAGGAACTGTGCAGTCGCAGAATGTCTCAAAACACTCTTTTGTTAAGGCACATCATTCTGGTTTCCTGTATAGGCTAAGGGAGCCATTATGCAGAGCTGCTGCAGATTGATGCAACCAAATTGGTGCAACCAGATGACTAATAGAACAGCATGTTCACCCAGCTGCACAGCCTCCTACCAGCAAACACAACAGAGGAAGCAGGCGAGGGTGCAAAGCCGCAACAGGTTGGGGATCCTTCACTGATCAGGACGGCCTTGGGAGCAGCAGGTGCTGACAGATCCCACACACACAAACAACCCTTGGTTGCAAGTGTATGGTCCTGAAAGATAATGAAGGAGAAGAGCAATCAAGGTCAAACTTGTGATGACAAGTAAATGTTGTGCGACGAACGGATGTTGTAATCAGGCGCTGGTGAACACCTTCCACCCCATCATCTGATAGTTGAGGTGATATTAAGAAGGCAGCAAGATGGTCAGCTGGAGTGTAATGATCACCACTCTCACCTTCAACAGCTGTAGTGTGATGATCACCACTCTCACCTTCAACAGCTTTAGTGTGATGATCATCACTCTCACCTTCAACAGCTTTAGTGTGATGATCACCACTCTCACCTTCAACAGCTCTGCCCCTCCTAACTGCGCCCCCACTGGACCATATGCTACCAACACTAAGGGCTCCCCGCCAGTGGCAGCAGCAAAGGCAAGAGCGGTGACTGGCCGGTTGGAAAGAAGATCAGGATTCAAAAGAGATGATATGCCAGCTGCAAAACCCTTCCCTCCATTAGGATCAGGCTTTAAAGAGATCTTCTTGCTATCTGCAAAGTAAGAAATATAGATCGCTCTTTACGACCCTCAAAGCTTCTCTGTCATTTCCACTCTAGTGAATAGCAAAGTGCGGGATTGAGAGACTGCAGTGTTTGTGAGGACACACTCACTAGGAGCGATGCCTAGAGCAGCTAGGACCAAGGGTCCAGCCCATCGCATGAATGAAGCTAGCTTCAACTCCATGCCAGCCTCCATGTTTGTGATGCGCATGCTTGCTGCAGAACGGCCAGGTGCTGGCAGCGCAGCAGCAGCAGCAGCAGCAGCACTGCCCTTTGCACTCACAGTCACTGAGCTCTGATCCACCTCAGATTCTGTCATGGAATTGCGGTCATCAGGCGCCTGGCTGGCGAAGCTACTGAACTCAATCTGAGTGAACCATTTACAAATATACAGGACATTGACAAAATGTGATTAAGAAGCTATCGGAGCACATGGAGAGGGAAGCACATGGAGAGGGAATGCATGATAGCCATAAATAAATCCAGAAGGGTTTTAAGACGTTATGAAGAAAGATCTCAACTCATTTCCTATGTTCAGTACATTTCAAACTGTCTCTTTAATGCTCTAAACATCCTGTGCGGACCCCGTTACCAACATGCAAAGATGTGCTCCTATTTTTAGTTGCAACTATTTCAAAGGGTCTTAGCTTGTACCTCGTCCGTCTGGCACTCCTCTTCCTTGGCATCATCATTGGTTTGCACTGCTCCAGCCTTCTTTCCAGCATATGGTCCACGCCCCATGCTGAACAAGTCATACTGAGTTTGTTCCGCATTTATGAACAACTCATCAATTGTAATCTCCTCAAGGCTTAGCTACAAAAGGGATGATCATTGCACATAGGTGAGTAATGCGAGTGTTACAACCTTACAAGCATACAGGTACTGAGTCACATGATATCTTTGCACTCATATAAGTATGGATGAGAGTATGAGAAATTTGAAATCAGCACCATTTTTATTTTGACCAGAGCAGCAGTGAGCTTCTTTCTTGCTGATGCCTGTTGTACATCTGTCAGCGCTGGCATCTGAGGTATATCCAGCGGGCGCCCTGCAAGACCTGTTGATCATGGCAACAGGCAGCCATGGTTTGAAGGTCAAGTTTATATGTGTCTTCATCACATATAAACCAGGTGCAGTGTCCTAACCTGCTGAGGAGGTTGGACGGCCATATTGTTGAACTGAACGTGGGCGGTTTGGAGTTGGAGATTGGGGGGCTTGTGAGGGAATGCTGGGGGCACTGGTCTTGGTGATAGATGTGGGGAGAACATCGTAGTCATCTTCTGCAGGCTGAAGAGGAAGTGTAGCCATGAACAGAGAGTAGTGAACGTAATGCAGTCAGGATATGTTTGAAGAAATAATCATTCTCCATTTTTCTATTTCATATGCATCATTGCTTGTACCTCAAAATCCTCATCGTCATAGTTCTCAAATTCTTCGCCATATTCCTCATCTGACATTTTTAGGTTCCTGTTCTCAACTCTGTCAACTTTTCATTTCTAAAGCACTCATGCGCTCTAATTTTAAAGAACAATCGTCTTCAAAATATCTGCAGACGTGTAATGAGATTAATCTTTGCTACGTGTCAGATATAGCTGGTACGCGGCATGAAAACAGAACAGAAAAAGTCTCTCTTATCGAGAGGAACCAGATGTACATATGATTCTTAACAAATTACGAAGTCACAGGCATGCGAAAACGAGACACAAGCAAAATTTATTATAAGGATAAACATTATGCCTAGGTACTTGACTATATTTGTAGTAGGTATGTACTCACAGGTAAGCTTTTTCCCGAAGAAATAGAATGTTAACTAAGATTGTGCATGGAATTCATGTAAATTTGGAGACAGGAGCGGTTCAGATCAGAAAATCTGCCTTTGATTTACTGCAGAGTAAGCAGGTAGATTATCTCTGCAGGTCAATCTCGCACAACACACATGCCATTTGTAGGAATAGTGTAATCAGGAATGGAATGTCAGTCACTGTCCCTCCCACATTCCATTATTTCCAGCATGTGCAGAATGGAGGTTAGGACACTGGACATCAGGCATACCTTGCACTTTACATGATGTTTCAGATTTGCACTGTAAACCCTAAACCCTGGCTGAGAGTTCATACAGTAAGTGCCCTGAGATCTTTCAAGATATTTTAAAGTCAGAGTTGTTATTATTTGACAAGGCTGCAGCATAACAGCTTGTCAAACTTCTATGTAGCCCATTTCAAGATGGGCAGCAACTAAACAAATACGTGAAGCTGATACACACGTAACTGAAGCCGATTCGTACTGAAGCCGAATCAGAACCGTAGGAATGACCATTTGTGGCCTGAATGACATATATAGGTAGGTATGAAGTATAAAATATACTTCCATATTCCAAACCTTTTGCTGGCAGACAAAGCTTGTCAAATGATAAAAAAATCAGATTGCACTACCTGAGCTCAGTTTTGCGATGCCATGCATTGAAGCATTATTATGAGATACACATATTTGTTAGGCTATTATATTTTAGATGTGGTGGGATTGAAAACATTTACTTGCAGTATAGGGTCTCTCCTACAGACAACTCAAGGTGGCATAAGAGATCTTCATAAAGTCTTACATTACCTAATAAAAACCTACAATCTGTTACACATAATATTTCATAGTCTCGGTTTGAGGCTTCGTTTCAACTTTCAACTAGCAAAATCTGCACAGAGGATCCGAAAATAATCATGCTAAAAACAGCTCAAAGATTTAAGTTAGGATGCCCTTCGCAACCAGTCACACTTCCAAAATGTACGGATGCTCCAGCATTCACAATGTTTACCTGCTTCTGAACACAGCAGCTACAGTCACCACTCATGAAGAATTTGCAGCACATCTCAGGGCGTCAATTGGAGCAATGCACATTGCCGCCGAAAGGCTCAAAACTATGTACCTCGCGAAGGCGTTATAAAGAACACCACACACTCTTTCATGCCAGACAGATTCTTCAGGTTTGTTCATATTATGTACAAGTAATGCACTCAGTTCATGCCATGAAATACGCATGCGAATATATATCCTGCTGCAGCAGGCACTTAAGGCCTCCCTAAAAGATCAGGCAGATGACATAGAGCAATGTCATTATGAAACCTTGAGCACTTCACTGCCCAGCATGGAGTGGTATGATGAAGAAGATTACGACGTCATTGTGGTCGGAGCTGGACATGCTGGCTGTGAGGCAGCGCTTGCATCAGCACGGCTAGGGTGTAAAACCATGTTATTGACCCTGAACCTTGATAGAATAGCTTGGCAGGCAAGTACAGTTGCTTTAGATGTCAAATGGGGGTATAATTGGTATCAAAGTCTTGTGATAGAAAACGAGGTTTGTTCGTTCGTCTTCTGTCGCCTAGTCTGAAGCGGTATGTTGAGATACTGAATCATCCAATTCATCTCATTTCTGACATCTCAGCATGTTGAATTCCCATGCAGCCATGTAATTCCCATGCAGCCCTGTTTTTCCCATGCAGCCCTGTAATCCTGCTGTTGGAGGGCCTGCCAAATCCCAGCTTGTGCATGAGTTGGATGCTCTTGGAGGAGAAATGGGAAAGATGGCTGATAGATGCTATCTGCAGGTGATGTTGCGTATTGATTCACCAGCTTCTGATAGCTACTGAGGGGTATTCAACCTATCACTAAACCTTAAACCCTAAACTATATCCCTCTTTCAGCATGTGTGCACATAGTACAGCGAGTTGATGCAATAAGGGGTGCACTTGAGAGGTGTTCAGTACCTACATGAATCATGATAAATCTTCTCTATGACTCTTCCTATTATCAGAGATTTCATATGCATGTACTAAGTCACACCACATACTTCACACAAGCGTGCTAGGTCATGTCAAGCGACTCAACTGTATGATGGCCTTAAATCTAAAGTTTAGCATCCACATCCTGCTAACTTGCCACAGAAACGTGTTCTCAATCGCTCAAAAGGCCCTGCAGTATGGGCACTGAGAGCACAGACTGACAAGCTAGAGTACTCCAGAGTCATGCGGTCTGTGTTGGAAGCTGAGCCTAACCTCCACTTGCGAGAGGTATGTGCTGTCTACTGTCTGGCCTTCATTCTTCAAATTCAGCTGTAGAATGAGGGCTTGAAACGGCTCTTATCAACACATTATTATTATTTGTATGTTATTATTCTCTCTATACAAATTATCTGCTAGTCGGCCTCTCCTGACTTATGATATCAGATGAATGCGTATTTACCTTCTATTTGTGAATAACTTGCCTTTTGCCCTCAGGGTATGGCTGTGGATATTGACATAGGGCCTAATGAGGAGATTCGAGGCGTAAAAACCTACTTTGGCATTAATTTTAGATGCAAGGCAGCAGTACTGACAACTGGGACGTTCATGAATGGCAAGATCTGGGTGGGGCGTCAGTCCATGTCTGCGGGCAGGTGTGTCATGATGTTCTCCTCTCTTTACTTATGTGGTACTGCCTCCTCTCTCTTCCCTTCGAGATATGATACTGTTACATATGAGTATTGTGGTAGTAGGGAAGGATGAATAAACAGATCTGATTGCTGGTATGTTCTGCTGGCTTTAGAAACATTGAAACCTGTATCGTAGAAAATACTCAGTGCATGAGTCGTAGGTAGACTTATACTGCAACATCTGCATGCTCAGCTCTACACTCAGCAACAGCCTTTGTTAAGAAAGTGATCTTAACTCTCCATTCAATGATGCATGTCTCAACTCTCCATGCTGCTGCTTACAGGGCAGGTGAGTCAGCGTCCACAGGCCTCACAGAGTCCTTGATGCGACTGGGTTATGAACTAGGTAGGCTCAAGACAGGGACCCCAGCACGGGTAGATAAAAGGACGGTGGACTTCAATCGTCTTGAGGAGCAACCAGGTTAGAGAGTGTTGAGGCAAACCGCTTCATAACTGAACGCGGACTCAGTGATTCTTGACCTTCCTAACTGTTCCACACTATTCATTGAGGCATTGTTGTGGAAGTTGAAGGACTGAAGCTTGGTATGGTCCAAAAATTGTGTGGTAGCTGTCAACTGTGACATCTCAAAATGTACATCAGGTGATGAGGAAGAGAGGTGGTTCAGCTACGACACCCGTGTCCATATCCCAAGAGAACAGGTGAATGACAGGTTCCCTTTCACACCTTCACATGTTCACTCCATAACACCATACCTGAAGAGTCTTATTGTATTCTGTGATCGCCCTTCTCAGTCTTATTGTATTATGTGATCGCCCTTCTCTTTCTCGAGCAAAACACTGTCAACACTTTTTCTCTGAGCTCTAGCTTGTAGGAACTAGTATCCCTCCTTGTCTCACTGTCTCAAGGCTATTTCTCCAGTGTTCTGCCATTTTCAAGCTTATAATCATGTGCTGTCAGGTGTCTTGTCACCTCACTCATACGACGGCGGAGACCCACCGCCTTATCCGAGAGAACCTGAAAGAAACCCCTATATATGGTGGCTGGGTGGACTCAAAGGGTCCACGCTATTGCCCTTCCATTGAGGATAAAATTGTGCGCTTTGCAGATAAGGACAGCCACCATGTAAGTGCATGTTGATGTACACTGCACACATGCTCAGGGTGCTCATTTCAACACTTGCAGTTGATGTGAACTGCAATCAAATCAAGTCACTCATTTCAACACTTGCAGTTGATGTTTAAAATCATGCATGAAATGACACACTTGGTCTGTGGCTCTGCCTTCAAAATCTACGTGACTTGAAACATGAGATATTCTGTGTGGAATTCATGTGTGTATGCGCAAGGCGCTCTCTTAACTCTGTGTGGAATTCATGTGTGTATGCGCAAGGCGCTCTCTTAACTCTGTGTGGAATTCATGTGTGTATGCGCAAGGCGCTCTCTTAACTCTGTGTGGAATTCATGTGTGTATGCGCAAGGCGCTCTCTTAACTCTGTGTGGAATTCATGTGTGTATGCGCAAGGCGCTCTCTTAACTCTGTGTGGAATTCATGTGTGTATGCGCAAGGCGCTCTCTTAACTCTGTGTGAAATTCATGTGTGTATGTGCAAGGCGCTCTCTTAACTCTGTGTGGAATTCATGTGTGTATGCGCATGGCGCTCTCTTAACTCTTGCAGATATTCTTGGAGCCTGAGAGCCGCACCACGCCAGAATTGTATGTCCAAGGCTTCTCCACTGGACTTCCTGAGCGTCTGCAGCTAGCACTGCTTCACACACTGCCAGGCTTAGAGAGGTGTAAGATGCTGAGGCCCGCATATGCTGTTGAGTACGACTTCCTTCCTGCAACTCAATGCCACAACACGTTGGAGACTAAAAGGCACAAGGGCCTCTTCTTCAGCGGTCAACTGAACGGCACCACAGGTTTGTTTGGAGTTTGAAATTGAGAGGAAGCTTGTGATTTCTAGGTGTGCTTTAGCGTGACAACAGCAGTGATACAACGTACAATTTAGACTGATACAACTTACAATTTAAAGTGATGTAACGTACAATTTGATAAGGCCATTAGATGATGTACCTAGGGGAGATGATGTGCCCCAGGGGAGATGTGCAGGGAAATGATGTGCAGGGAGATTTCTCCTAGTAGGGGCTAGTGCATTATTGAAACATGACAAGGTGTCCTGGTCGTGTTGGGAACTCAGTTTCGATGTTTTTTGTAGCTGGATCTAGTCTTACAGCTACCTGATTCAGCTACATTATTGATTTCACTATCACTTTCTGCTTTGTGACGTTTTTGTATCCTTTCTTCAGGATATGAGGAGGCAGCTGCTCAAGGACTCCTGTCAGGTTTGAATGCAGCTCGCAGAGCTCAGGATCTGGAGCCAGTGTCCTTACCCAGGGAGAGCAGCTACTTGGGTACCCTCATTGATGACCTTGTGACTAAGGACTTGAGGGAACCCTACCGCATGTTGACAAGCAGGTGATGTACTGTTCTACTTATTTTTTGGTAGCTTAGTATATTTTAATTCCAAAGTTGTAGAAGGATGGCCATGCATACCTGTCAATCTAGATTGCACAATGGTTGTGGATTAGCGGTATGTATGACAATACATATACTGATTTTTTAAGGGGAACAGGGTGAAGAAATAACTCCACTGCTATCTACATAGGGGCTGTCTCTATTATGAATTGAGCACCATTTACATAAAATATTTTATGCATGCATCTGCTCAGCAGGATGTCTGCACTTATTGCAAATCTCTTTTATTGCTCTTTGGGGATGTTATTGATCTAAGCCCTGCAATGTTTTGCCCCCAGGTCTGAGTATCGACTGCTTCTAAGAAGTGACAATGCAGATCAGAGATTGACTCCATTGGGACGTGACTTAGGGCTTGTGAACGATGTAAGATGGGAGGAGTTCCAGTCCAAGCTGGCACGCATTGCTGCAGAGAGGCAACGCTTGTCTCTCCACAGAGTCTTGGATGATCATCCATTGGCACAAATGACTGTGCAGCTGACAGGGCAGAATGTGAGCAGGTCTTCCACCTTGGAGGAGCTGTTGAGGAGACCGCACCTCCATTACAAGTGAGGCTACGTACCTCCAACAAAAACGGATGGTTGTCTTGAGGGTTGGCTTAAGTGTGCTGACACAAGCCATGCACTGAGAGAGGCTACATCATGCATTAACTGCACTCAAGACATGTACTGAGAGAGGCTACATCATGCATTAATTGCACTCAAGCCATGCACCGAGAGAGGCTACATCATGCATTAATTGCACTCAAGCCCTGCTCTGATGGAGGCTACATCATGCATTAATTGCACTCAAGCCAGCATGCTCTGAGGGAGGCTACATCATGCATTAATTGCACTCAAGCCTTGCACTATTCTTCTTGCCGTCTATTTTTGTCATCGTGAATATTACCTCAATATTTTGCAATTTATGTTATACTGCGACAGTGTACTTGAGCAGCATGGGTTGGATGCTCCATCCCTCAGTCAGTGGGAGAAGGAATGTGTAGAGATTGACATTAAGTACGCTGGTTTTATCACACGTCAGGAGAAGCAGCTTGGACAGATGCAGTCAAAGGCGGGGAAGAAGATTCCGGAAGACTTGGACTACAATGCAGTGTCCACATTAAGCATGGAGGCAAGAGAGAAGCTAACCAAGGTATTAAGGATGTTCATGCCTGGTGTCCACACTGAGCATGCAGGTAAGAAAGAAGCTAACCAAGGTAACAAGGATGTTCATGTTCGGTGTCCACACTGAGCATGGAGGCAAGAGAGAAGCTAACCAAGGTAACAAGAATGTTCATTTCTCGTGTCCACACTGAGCATGGAGGCAAGAGAGAAGCTAACCAAGGTGATAAGGATGTTCATGCCTGGGGTCCACACTGAGCATGGAGGCAAGAGAGAAGCTAAACAAGGTAAGAAGGATGTTCATGCCTGGTGTCCACATTGTGCATGGAGGTAAGAGAGAAGCTAACCAAGGTAACAAGAATGTTCATGTCTCGTGTCCACACTGAGCATGGAGGCAAGAGAGAAGCTAAACAAGGTAAGAAGGATGTTCATGCCTGGTGTCCACATTGTGCATGGAGGCAAGAGAGAAGCTAACCAAGGTAACAAGAATGTTCATGTCCGGTGTCCACACTGAGCATGGAGGCAAGAGAGAGGCTAACCAAGGTAACAATAATGTTCATATCTCGTGTCCACACTGAGCATGGAGGCAAGAGAGAAGCTAACCAAGGTAACAAGAATGTTCATGTCCGGTGTCCACACTGAGCATGGAGGCAAGAGAGAGGCTAACCAAGGTAACAATAATGTTCATATCTCGTGTCCACACTGAGCATGGAGGCAAGAGAGAAGCTAAACAAGGTAACAAGAATGTTCATATCTCGTGTCCACACTGAGCATGGAGGCAAGAGAGAAGCTAAACAAGGTAACAAGAATGTTTATGCCTGGGATCCACACTGAGCATGGAGGCAAGAGAGAAGCTAAACAAGGTAAGGAGGATGTTCATGCCTGGTGTCCACATTGTGCATGGAGGCAAGAGAGCAGCTAACCAAGGTAACAAGGATGTTCATGTCCGGTGTCAACTCTAAGTATACAGGCAAAAGAGGAGCTTGCCATGATAAGGAAGATGTTCTGGTCATGGACTGGAATCGAAGCTCGTGCTTGTGGTGCCTGAGAATCAGAGTTTTAGAGCTGTGTTTCTGTATACTCTCAACAATGCAGCTACCCCATAATCATGCCTTGCATCTGATCTTGTAGATCCAGCCTAAAGATATTGGGCAAGCGTCGAGGATCGGTGGTGTCAACCCTGCTGACATCAGCGCTCTTCTTGTCCACCTTGAGGTACACAAGAGGAGATCTGAGGCTAAGAACAATGGCAACATATCGGCCATCAGTAGAACCTCAGATAGAGGTTTGCAGGAAGTTGGCAGTAGTGTTGCAACATCATTGCTGTCTTCGTAGTTGTACACTGTGAATTCTCAGGCAGCAAATGTTTTCTTAGTCCCGTACATGCTGCTGAATCCACACTGCAAGGGTTTTTACTGCTTTGTTCTTGTAACTCTTTTTGCCTACCTATGATTAGAATATATGTGTGCCTGTTGTATGTTTTCTTAGCTTCTGTATCATCTGCAGTACCTTCCATTGTTATTTTCTCACCAAGTACTTATGTCTTGACATGCTTTTCTTTTGTGTATATATCAAGCTAAAATTTCCTTCGCTGGTCATTGTAACTTAGGGTAGCTATAGCGCGCTAACTCCTTAGCCCGAGGCGCATTTATGGAAGAAATTATCCAAATCTTATTCATAAATTGCCTGAACCCCATGCTAGAGCTCTTTACATGACTGCATTTTATCAAGAAAGTGTTTTTAACACAACACTCCTGGTGGAAGGGATCAACTCAGCCTATGCGATCAGATAGGCCCTGAGTGCTGGTAGGACAAGGCAAGACATAAATATTTAACGTTTATGTATGTAAGTACATCCTTTATGTATGTCAGTTCTTAAAATATGGCACAACATGGAAGTTCATATGCACATTTTCAAATGAAGTCCTTCAAGTCTGTTCAACGATATTGACAAGTCACCTCGCGTGTCATGACAAATGTTGAATGTTATGGCAATGTTATGGCAAGTTTCTTATCTACCTTTCAACTTCTCGTTATACTGCCTGCACCAAGGATCGCAATGGAATCAGCACTTGCTACAATCATCAGTAGCAGCTAGTACCTGGGCAATCATGGACTGATAGTATGCATTCCAAAGGGGTGGAACATACAATATATTAACTCATCCCGGGGACACGATGTACAAGAGGAGGAACCACACTGAGGGTCTGCTGTCCTGAAGGGCTAAAGTAGGAGCAGAGACACTTGAAATAACTGCCATAGAGTGTGGAGCATCAGAGGTTACTAGTTTTACAGAATGATGGTGCAGTAGGAAAAAGCAAGGAGCCTTACCAACAGCAGTTTAGTTAAGTAGGTATTCAGCCTTCAGGTATACCTGTGCTAGACACCTAGCAGACTTGAGGGATGAAATCCTACTTCATACCAACGAAATATTCCGATCAAATATTATTCCATAATTAATGTGAAGACACTTACAACATATTAGAATTTGAAGAACAAACACGGACAAATTGCCTCTCAAATACAGGCTGGTGTAAGCGATGTTGCAGACATCGATGAAAGCTGTATATATCGTGTGCAAGCTGTGGCAATTCATTCATGGCCTCCGGAACCATTAACGTGAATTGAAATTTTGCTCTGATATCTACGGTGTGCCTTGAGATTGAAGATGGGCTGCGCCTCATCTGCGCCTACAGCTGACACTGATAGTCATATTGCGTAAGTGCATCATGATCAGCGCATGACTTGTTTGGCATTCCTTTACGCATTTATGTCGCTATGCAGTGCAAAGGCCACGCCTGCTGCCATCACGTCACCTGCTCCCTCTCAAATCGATGTTCCCATTGCAAGCCAGCAACCACTTTATGCCGCACCCACCCCTTCTAGCGTCCAACCTGCAGCCTCACCTGCAGCGAATTCTGTACCTACCCCAGTCGCTGGACCAGTTGCCTCCAGAAATAATGGTTGGTTTTAACTCTGAAGCGAACTTCGCTGTGAGACACGTCATTCCACTATAATTCGCAATCGTAGACACATCAAGACGGGGAAATGATTTGAAGAATGAAAATGGACGACCCCAAGTCCAAAGAGAGGAAGACGAAGATAGCGACTGGGACCAATGCTCAACTAATAACTTTGCTGAGGACGACGCTGCAGGTACAACTCATGACAACCCTAGACACAGGAAAAATCTTCTAAGTTACTCATTTGCAACAGCATGCAGCTAACTCATCCCCAACCACGTGTGATGCATGGTTTGCAGATATGACAGATGGACGTGGCCAAAGCTTCGTAGAGAAGGCGACCCACAAGGCGATGACAGCAGGTGTTCCTTTAGTGTACAAGTGAGTAGCGGCTTGACAGTGGATGCTCCTAAATGTATGAGTGAGTGTTTTTACGTCAGTAGTGATTCCTGTTTTTACAAGTGTTTGAGTGCTTATTGATGCTTCTGCATGTGAACTCCAGCTGTGGGTGAACATATTTCTGGATGTATTCTTACTTCTCACATAGTCCAATCGCTTGCTGCTTGCTGGGTATTCCTGAAGACCTCCATTGAGCTGATTTCACATGTGACGTGGGTGTAGAAATGTGATTCTGTACACTAAAGCTGATTGAGCTCTGACTGGCTTGCCAGTAGCAATCTGCTAGAACCTTGATTTGTAACACTGTTGCTTCCATGTCAGGGAGACATCAATATTGAGAATCGACAAGGTGAAAGGCTGCATGTTTGTAAATCAGTACTTAGTTGTGAAGTTCTTGGGCAGAGGGGCGTGCGGGAAAGTGTTTTTGTGCCTCAACACGCACGACTTGCGCCTATATGCTATGAAGGTGAGGAAATGACAGAAATCCTCAAGATATGATGCCTAAAGCCATGACTTCATCCTCTTGTTATTCTGGTCACATGATGTGCTTCAGCTGTATCTAGGAATCATCCCATGTCTCAGCTCTTCTCCAGCATGCAATCCCATGTCTCAGCTCATTACCAGCATGCAATCCCATGTCTCAACTCATTACAAGCATGCAATCCCATGTCTCAACTCAATTCCAGAAAACAATCCCATGCGTTCAAGTCAAGTAACCTGGGGCCTCATAGACTCATACACGCTGTGCACTTGGTGTGAGGTCGCTCTAAGCGGTGATGGATCTCAAGGGTCCTACATAAGATGCTGTTGTTGACCCACCTCCCTGTTGCTCTGATGTTAATTCAGGCAGTTAGAAAGGTGGATCTAGAGAACTCTCAGCCGCAGCAACAACCCGGTGCTAAGCGGCGCAACCCGATGGATGACTTGAAGCGTGAGATTATGATCATGAAGAAGATGAAGCACAACAACATTGTGACACTGAGTGAGGTGATTGATGACCCAGCAGGCAGCAAGCTGCTGCTTGTGATGGAGTACATGGATGGAGGGCCTGTGCTGACTAGGGAGGCATTGGAGAAGAGGGAGAGGCTTCCAGAGTCACTAGCAAGGAGATACTTTCGGGACATGCTGAAGGTGGGACGGGGAAATGCATGGTTGAGATTGATGCTTGGAGAACGTCATTGTATCATGCGAGATAATTTTGAGTTGAGTGTGTATTGAGAATTGTTGTAGCTTAAATGCAAGATCAATGTCAAGGAATCATAACCTATGTGGTATATGTGCCTGATTTACCTGTGCCACTTAACTTGACATTTTCATGCTTGACATTTTCGACCTGCCACCGTACTCACATGTTGATAAGATGACTTATTTAGATAATTGCGAATCATGTTCAGTTTAGCAGAAGGGAGCAAAATGATTTGTAAAAGAGCCACAACTCGTTTGTACTTAACGATGCATGAGCTTGTAAAGAAAACGACGCCAATCCTCTCTATGCTCCATGCAGGCTCTTGACTACCTACATGCACACAAGGTGGTGCATGGTGACTTGAAGCCTGAGAATGTGCTCATGGTTGCTTCTGGGGAAGTGAAGTTGTCTGATTTTGGCTGCTCCAAAGTCTTTGCAACAGGCAACGAATACTTGGAGCGATGTAATGGGACACCTGCTTTCCTGGCCCCTGAGATGATGAAGCCCAACACAAGATACAGGTGAGAGATTGACTAAGAGGTGTAATGGGACACCTGCTTTCCTGGCCCCTGAGATGATGAAGCCCAACACAAGATACAGGTGAGAGATTGACTAAGAGGTGTAATGGGACACCTGCTTTCCTGGCCCCTGAGATGATGAAGCCCCAACACAAGATACAGGTGAGAGATTGACTAAGAGGTGTAATGGGACACCTGCTTTCCTCGGCCCCTGAGATGATGAAGCCCAACACAAGATACAGGTGAGAGATTGACTAAGAGGTGTAATGGCACCTGCTTTCCTGGCCCCTGAGATGATGAAGCCCAACACAAGATACAGGTGAGAGATTGACTAAGAGGTGTAATGGGCACCTGTTTTCCTGGCCCCTGAGATGATGAAGCTCAACATAAGATACAGGTGAGAGCTTGACTAAGAGGTGAAGGACTAAGGTATGAAAGAAATGCAACACTATAAACAGGTATACCTCTGTTTTTCTGCTGGGCATAGTAGTGGTTGTGATAACGCACAGATGGCAGTTAAAATCTCAAAGCTGGAAATGTTTAGTTGCTGTGCCAGCCAGTTGCTGTGCCAGCCAGTTGCTGCCACATTCTCTTTCCTTTTTCACATTCTGTTGCTGTGCCTCTCCTTACTTCCTCTTACCAAACCCCAGGGGTCGACCAACGGATGTGTATGCTCTGGGTGCTTGCCTCTACACCCTACTCTTTGGGCGTATCCCATTCAGTGCACCCAACTTGTACAAGCTCTTTCAGGTGGTTCAGAACGACCCAGTGAGGTACCCTGAGGATGTACCTATCTCAGACATGCTAAGAGACATCCTGAATCAAATGCTCATCAAGGTGAGGGGCATTCAGGTGGCCATACAGATTCTACCTGCATGCATACAGTAGTGAGGCAGTTTCAACTTCATTTTGTACTTGGTGTAATTGCACACCAGGGATGAAATGTCTGCTTAAAATGAAAATGTCAGTAGCCTGAAATATGATTTCTTGACATTTGATTGCGCTGCTGATGCAGGCAGCTTCACACATGAATATTATCATTTGATTGTGGTTTATCACTAGTTTTGTACAGCTCATGCTTAGCCTACCTCAGTCTTATGATATATCGCGTCACTTACCTACCTCGTAGAATCCTAGGGAGCGCATCAATTTGTTAGACCTCATGCACCACCCCTGGGTAACCATGGAGGGCAACTTCCCTCTCAAGAGCCACAGAGATTTGAAAAAGGGCGAGACCAACGAGCTGCACGACCTGCTACCTGTAGAGGGGCGAACGTTCTGGGCATCAAACCCTAGACCTGACAGCCTGGCAGGCCTGGCCAATCTTAGCAAACACGAGCGCTCTTTTAAAGAGGGGGATAACATCATGAGGCAAGGAGAGAATGGTGAGGTCTATGCTCTGGAGAGCACCTAATTTTGCTCTGGATTCAGGAAAACGTGCATGTGATCTGATCCACTGTCTCCTTGCTGTTTCCTCTTGCAGCAACATATCTGCTGTACATTGTGAGTGGATCAGCAGACATACTAGTCAAGTGGTCCCTGCCACCAAAGAAACAAAAATCCTCTGCGAATCTGGCCCCAGGCCAGCAACAGCAGCAAGCTGTAGGTCAGACAAATGGTGCCCCTACAGCAGCAGCCCCCAGTGGGGGCGATGACTTCATGGACGAGAGCGAGACCATGAGCCCAATTGTTGATCAGGAGTCGAGGGATAACCGTTTCAAATTGCTTCGTGCCTCAACCAAGGCTCAGGACTTCATCAAGAAGCTTCAAGAAGCTGCAGGTACCAGGTCTTGACTAGTTAGGCACATTACATGGTCTCTCTGCTATTGTGTGAAATTCCTGGTTTGAGTGTCACGAGTGTAAATGGACCCCTCAAGGCAAGAAGTGTGCAGTACTCATGTATTCCGAAGCTTACTTTCTTGTCCTATTGTTTTGTTAATAACTTTGAAACATGACAATGGTGATTTTTTACCTCCTCAGCTGGAGGAGTGAGACCTGTCAGCAGAGACCTATTGATAGCTCAACGTGGTCCTGGTGACTTGATCGGGGACATGGGCTTGTTCAGTAAGAACCGACAAAGGCAGGCCACAGTGCGGTGCTCAAGTCAGCTGGTTGTGAGGGTCATCCTGCCAGATCAGCTAGAGGACTACCTCAGCCAGAACCCACTAGCTCGCCATCAGATGAGGGAGAACATCTTGAAGAAGGAGAGCGAGGTGACCATGGTGGAGGCGTTGATGAAGCTAGCCAATGTGCATGAAGTTATCGTGGCTTCATTGGAGGGGCAGCCACAGGTGTTTCCAGGCATGGCCATGAGTCCTCAGGCTGTGTCACCTCGCACTCCTAGTGCCTCCCTTGTCAGTAGGGTTGCTGCAGCAATGGAGGACCCAGCTGTCACTGTCGCTAAAAGAGCAGCACGTTAGGGAGCATTGTGTCCAATATTGTTAAAGGAAGAGTGAAATTTCCAAACAATTTTTATGAGCTCCTTCACATCACACCTGGTTTTCCTGTCTTGTGAACTGTCCACTATGCTGAATTTCCAGCTATGTTATGAACTTATTGTTGAGGTCAGGATGATGCGCTATGAACAGAGCAGAAGTGATGCTGCATTTTCAGTTACTTTCTCATTTAACATGAATAATTGAGAAAGTTCCTCTTGATTCATAATTGCAATGAAATGAAGTTATCATGGTTGGTAAATTGCATGAAACTGATGAGTTGCATAAGGCTTCAAAACACTAAAGGCTAGTTATTTCAGTTGTGGCTCTCGGGTTAGACTGTCACTCTGTGGGGAGGTTGAAGCCAATGCTGTGAATGACATTCACAAAGTGTTGGGGAAGCGGTGCTATCACTCGAAGCGGCCTCTGATCTGGAAGTCTCAAAATCATCTCTCTTGAATGCAGCATAACTGGTTGCTCTTTATAGGAATGCATCCTTTCAGCATCATGAGGAGGTCTATCTGTTGTGAGGACATCTCCACCACGATCATCTTTACTTACAGGCAGCTTTCCTCTGAATCCATAAGCGTTGTCCCCTATGATGGGAGCCTTCAGCCCTTTATAACAGTGGTAGCGCAGTTGATGACGTCGACCTGGTAGGTATATAATCATAAACAAACTTCAGTGTGTGCTGGAGATCAGCTTACAGAAGTGCAAGCTCCATTACGATGGTGGCAATGGCTTAAAGAATCATGAACATATATGTGCACTCATGCAGCTCTGGAGGAAAGAGTACAGTCAAGCGTAACTTCATCCATATGAAGCAGCTCTGAAGCTCTCCTTGAGGGTTCAAGGGTTCAAGGGTACGTCTCACAGAGCTTGAAAAGAGCGTCTGTCAGGATGACTATACCTGTGCCAACTCAATACAGGAGGACACATTGTTCTGTGTCTCGCAGGCTCGTACCTGTGCTAGGCACTAGCTCTACCCAAGAGAAACCATTTTTCTGTGCCAGCACCCTATAGCTGGTCAGTGCTTGCTTCCTCCCAGACCCACGATCCAGGGAATCAGCCACACTGAGAGTGATCGTGCCCTTGCTACCAGGCATCAGCTTCCCCTGGACCAATGCCCAATAGATTCTTTCCACAGACAAGCTGAGGGAAGAGTGTGAGTCCTTAAGTGTGGAGGCAGATGTGGAAGGCTGGTCGGGAAGAGAGGCACCTTGTTGCTGGATGAGGTATTGGTCTTCTAGCAGTTGAAGAGCCTAACAGAGGAGTGAGATAAGAGTCATTCCTCCTCAAACTTGAAACCAAACTAGTATGTTCTGAAAGAAAGGCAACCTGTTCAGTAACCATTGAACAGGGTTGTGCTTTGTTAGTTTTATCTTTCTGTGTACCATAATGTTCAGCGCTCATATTAGACACACAGCTGAGCTCAACAAATGCAAGTTACACAGCAGATATGTAGTTCCATGACTGCACCCATTACCTTTCTTGTTCTGTTTCTAAAGCATGCAGCAAGCTGTGCTGCAGAATCTGCATTTCTAGCCACCATGACCACACCACTCACACATGTGTCTAGGCGGTGTACCAACCTACAATCACGTCAGTGAATTGCATTCTACAGAGGGCAGGCATACTTCAAAACAGCAAAAACTTTACATTCATCAAAATAAATAACTAGGAATCAGGAGTATGAGGTGTGAAGATGAAGCCTATCAGCTTGAAACCGCATGAACATGCCTATTGTACTGAGTACAACAACATCTGCAATCCTTCACACAAAGCTCGTTTACCACTGACTGGCTGACTGACTGACTATGTCACAAACTACTTTAAGCATCTTACTTGAGGTCATCATTTTTGTGCAGTTTCAAGGGCCCATGGAAGAGGGCTTCAATTGAATCCTTATGGGGACCCTTGATGTTGATATAATGAATGTAGTTTGATAAGTGGTAAGGCAGAATGTTATGTGGAAGTGTGAACATGTCACATGATAAGAAGACAGGAGGGAGGGAGCCCCTCCTGGTACAAAAGCTATCAGGAGGAAACAACATGACATGTCTGCTCTTCCACCTTGAAATCTTTGTCAACACCCTGCATGAAGTACCTAAATGAATGTGAAATATGTCATGAACTGTTCTGCGCATCACCTGAATGCTAAGACCTGCATGGATCAAGTAATCACCTGCATGCTAACGCCTGCAGGCTTGTTGATGAAGAGGATGTCATCATTGTGCTTCAATATCCATTCCCTAGGATTTTTGAATCCGATCTGACTCTCCAGAGGTATGACACCGGGGTCTCTGTTCAAACCCTTGCGGGTCCAAGCATTGTCCCCATCCTCATGAGTACTGCGGCCAGAGAGGCTCTGGGCGCTGATCCTTGCTGACACCTGTTCCTGTGTGGTTAGTCTCGGAGCCATACTGACCGCTGCTTCAGGCTGGTGGCTCTTGTGTACAACAAGCAATGTCTTCTTAGGCTTTACCTCTGGTTTCTTGAGGGTGGGGCCTGCAGAAGGGTAAGGCCCCAATTGTTGTCCTAGCTGAGCATTCACTATCACTGTCATTGCTGCACTGCCTGTCTCTGCAGGAGGCAAGGAAGCTTGCTTTGATCCATTATTATCACCTATGACATAATGCCCCATCTGGCCCTCCAACTGTGAACCTCTGAGATTGTCATCCAACTCTGGGGGATACAAGACCCTCTCTCCAGCTTGCATGACGTAATGGCGTGATATCTTGCTAACTTTACCGGTACTAGGCCTGAAAACTCGGATCTGAACAGCCGGTAAAAGTCAGGAAACTCTGTTTATGAGTCAGCATATTATGAGCAACAAATGAGCTTAATAGAGCAATCATTACGCAATTCTGCTCTGATTGGATATTGGCGAACAATGAAATATTTGATCAGAAGATTTCAAGGAAGGTTTCAAATCCCCAAAGCACATGAGTCAATCATTGTTCACATAGCATGGATGCTGTTATCAGTTTCATCCTACCGCTCCTTTCCTAAATAGTTTAAACAAGAGACCAGGGTGGACATTATCAGGGCCACGGCGACGCAGCAATGACAGTGCTGAGGCACGATGAGACACATCAGAGACAAAGGATAACTTTGTAAAGCAGATGTTGCGTAAAGAAGGGCTCAGAATCAAGAGTGCTGCTGGGTTTCAATTATGACATAGGAGTCAACATACCCTCTGAAATAATAATAAACTATGCATCATGCTTCTTAACATGAACTTCGTAATAAGCTTACCTGAAGGCGGCTGTAAGCCTGCCATCAGCCTCACAGGTGGAGTCATAGCGTTTGAGAGCAGCAGTTTCTTCACTGAGTCTGACAAGGCAGTATTGAGATTTGTTGTGATGCTTTCTTTGCTCGTATCAGCACGGCCATATTCGAATCGAGAGGAGATAGGTCTCAAGGCGCTTCCTGATAAACATGAGATGAAATTACAGCACTGGTGAGTGATGCGTGGACATACATACTTTCACGCAATCGCTCATGTTTGAAGGATTTGAAAATGATCCAGCTTACCTGGGACTTTATGGGTAAAGAAAAGCTCTTTAAAGCGTTCTAGGGGCCCTGGCTGTTGCTGGTGTAAGAATCTTCTCCACAACAGCAAGCAAGGATCAATGCTTATTTTCATTTGATGCCTATATGTAGCATGTAGGAGTTAAATCTACACCTCGCATAGGTATGTTAATTGCAGTATTGTTGGTGTGCTTGCTTTTTGTCCCAGTAAGGACAATATGTACAAGCATTCCTACATGTTTCATCTAAAAACAAAGTCGACCATGGATAAAGACTTTGATCGAAATTGCACAAATACTCAGTTGAAGTGTGAACAAAGCACTTGCGAGAGAAAAGTTGTCTGTTAGCAATGATATTGTATGCATCGTCATGTTAGAGTTGATATTAAGGCATTTTGAACACGATGCTGCCAACCGAGCAAGATTGGTTTTTGCTCCACTCATAAATCGAATATCATGTGGAGTAGATGCTAGTGCTAGCTTTGCAAGTTCTGCAAAATTCTCTGCTGTAAAGAAGCCTGATGCAAAGAAGAAGGGCAAGGGTGGGGAGGATCAAGTGTCACCAAAGCTTCAGCGTGTGATAGATATGCTTCTACCTCAAGAACAAAGGAGTTACAAAGGTAGTACTCCAGCAAGAGATGATCCTGCCATTTTCAATGAAAAAGTAGCAGCTTATGAGCAAAAGCGAGGCTTGGTAATGGAAGAATGGAGACAGGACATGCTAGTGAAGCATAGCCTTCAGAGAGCTGCCATTCGCGCATTAACGCCAGAGCTTCGAAAGAAAGCCGAAGAGCCAGATGTATCTGCCTTTCCACCTAATAGGCATTACTATTTCCAATCACCACCTGAGTCCTACCGTGATCATGAATAGCTGGTGCTTCCTACTAGTTTGCTTTTTTTAAATTGAATTTTCTGTTCCATACCTAATGTTCTTTCCTCCTCCTAATGGAAAAATACAGAGTGATAGCTATGGCAACAGATCTCGCTTGATTTAAGGACACAGGCAAAACAACAGTGGTGCCTCTTATAAAATTGAGATAGAAGTGTAGTATGGTGTCCTTCAAATTTCTTGATGTGCCATTTTCATTCTACGGGTGTCATGTTGAAATGTGTCTCAATATTCAATCTATATCCCTGCTTGCTTCTTTCTCCCTCGCTTTGCTGTTCCCTCAGACTGTTCTTTCCCACCAGGCAGAGCATCTCCTTTTGCATCATCAAGGTTGCACAACATTGTTTCCTTCGCACCAACCTCTGATGCCTTCTTTCCTCCCGTATCTTTTGTTGTCTGTGCACTCTGCACATCACTCTCTGTAATTGATGAAGCGATCAAACTCAGTTCACTACGATGACAGACTCACATGTCTCACTACATACACTACAGTGTCATCTTCAAAGACCTGAAACCTGACACCCGCAAGCATGACTACCAATAACAGACAATATAAGGTTACCTTTTCATGTTGCTGCCAATTTGATCGTCTTCTTCACAGCTGCTGTAACTCTCCTCTTTTTAGCTGCCTGCTGATTCGGAACTTCATCATCTACTGGAAAACACATGAAACATAATGTTAAATGTGATTAATGAATCTTCAACCAAGTACCAACGGCAAGTATCCTTGGTTGCTGTTGAGCTTCATCCTCTGAAGACGCATGAGACAACTACCCTTCAGGGTTTGCTCCTGACACGCAGAAAGCTAGCAGTTATCCATGAGTGCTTACCAATCACTGCGACCTCTGGAATATCGTCTGACCGCCGAGGGACAATGTCTTGCTTCTTAGCCTCTGCTGTAGCACCAGCCTTTGTCTTTCGCACTTTTTGCTTCTGCTGCATAAATTTGTCATCATCTGAAGAGAGCAGATAATGCATTTTGCGATGTACAGATGTACAGCATGTAACTGCTGTTATTTTTAGAGCAGCAAACATGTTTTGGGGCTGGCACTGTGATCAGTTGCGCAATGCCTACAGATATGCATTCTTACCTAAAACCACGATTGCATCAGGACCAGAAGAGAGCCTGTCCAGAAATAGATTCACTTATTAATTTACTCTGTGTATTGATAACTCAAGGTGATTTTAAACAAGATAAAATAGTCCCACCCTTGCAACTTCTGTAGCTTTGGAACGAAAGCTGAAGTCCGGGAGCCCACCTGATGGGACAGGAGTGAATCTCCAATCACTACCTCCAGATATAATGGACAGAAGATAAAGGATGTGTGGATACCTCTTCAAACCTCCAGATATAATGGACAGAAGATAAAGGATGTGTGGATACCTCTTCATACCTCCAGATATAATGGACAGAAGATAAAAGATGTGTGGATACCTCTTCATACCTCCAGATATAATGGACAGAAGATAAAGGATGTGTGGATACCTCTTCATGCACTCAATCAAGAACTTACAGTCACAAAGTGGACTGGATTGCCTCCCAAGCTGACAGGCTTCTTCCCAGACCACCTGCAGAGGATAACAGACAGTCGGCACGTATGATTGACTAGAAGGGCAGCACTGAATATTCCAATATCATGTTGCACAAAGTCTGATTGCTGCATCCCTTTGTCCCCTGTAGGTTGTACATATTAGAATTGATAGCAGTCGGAAAATCTCAGAACCCTCGTATTAATTTAAATTTGTAGAGTTGAGAAAACTCATATGGTCACCTGACATGGAACAGCCAATCTGGAGGGAAGCGTTCTGCATCTGAGTCTACATTTACGGCTACATCAATCACAAATCTAATCTTCTCATGGAGCACCACGGCTTGATCAGAGGTCAAGCTAGAGACAGCTTCCTCAGGGTGGATCCTGGCCTGAAAGATATAATGCCATGCTTTTTCTAAGCTTAGGAGGACCACAATTCCTGAAATAAGCTTAAGGATTATATTACAACCACTACTACTGTACAGGGATATGACCATCAAGCATTAGCCTCATTCTTTTCTTCATACTACTTTCAGAACATATAAAACATGATGCAAATGCACTGTGCTGAGTTCATCTCAATTATATCCGTGCAGATGTCCAATCCATTTTTAAATATGCTCATAACGGAATATTGATGTAACTAATGCATATTCATGAGGGAGCATAATCACAGACAAAAGTCTCCCCTTTTTATCGTGAGGCTGCCAGCCCATTTTCAATGACTATGTCTGATGTTAAAGTCTTCTACAGACCAGGTTGCAATTCGAATGCCATGCCGGCGAAGCAACGATCGCACCTGGCGTCATGATGCATGAGAGCTTTCAGCTTGCCTGATTCAACGCACCCAAAAGTTCTGTTCACCTGATACAGGACCTCGTCAGCAACCCAGTTCCCTATTCCTGATATTAAGCTTTCCTATGTAGAAAGCAGACAGCTATTTAATTGCCTCAGCACAGTATCTGCACCCTCCGGCAACTCTGCAAATCATACTTACAAATCACTAGAGGAGTTCAAATCATACTTACAAATCACTGGAGGAGTTCAAATCATACTTACAAAGCACTAGAGGAGTTCAAATCATACTTACAAATCACTAGAGGAGTTCAAATCATACTTACAAAGCACTAGAGGAGTTCAAATCTGGAGCAGGAGGACAGCAGTACAATGCATAAGCAGCAGTGACTAATGAGAGTAGTCACACATCAGCAAGCACTGTTACCTGGTCTAGTAGCAGAGTTTTGATCTTCAGGCTCTTTCTCTTGCGATAGCGTTCACCCAGGATGGACACAAACTCACCAACTGTAGGCAAGTCTAGGTAGGCATCTCTAGCCAAGCGGTTGATAGGTTCATTGGCGCGTGGATCCATCTGAAAGGATCCATTATGAGGCATTAGAATCAGTGCGATTTAATGGAGACATTAAAAATGGCTCTGTTTATGGAGGGATGTTTAGTATGGGGGGATGTTAAGTATCCTGTAAGGTTTTTGAACTGTTGACTGATATCAGGAAGCATATATATTAAGGTAATTAAGGTAGAATAGCAATCTGTCCAGCACCCACTACCTATAACTTTTAACATTGTTGGAACCTTTGTCCATTAGAACTAATGATAAGTAATTGGCCACATCTCTGGGCTTGCCTACGTCATATGTCTATGCCTGAAAGCCCCTCTTACACTCACCAACCATTTCACTCTTGCGAACCTTCTTGAATCAGTGAAAGCCATGTGTGTGCCATCTTTGAACTCTAAGTCTAGCTTACAGTACTTTGGAGGCCATTCACCCTTTTCACTAGGGCCAAGCCTTCAGAGACAGATTGTTACAAGTAGACAAGCATGAAATAATGGGATAAGCCTAATGATGCTTTCATAAATAAGGTTCAGTACTCTATTTATGCCTAGTTTGAATTCAGGTTGTGAATAAAAACTGGCACCTGGCATACTCCAGGGTTGCAACTTGACCATTTGGCTTCTTAATTGAGACTCCACCATTCATTCCTGAATATCGTTCCCAAGAGTTGATTCTTTATAAAAAGCTTATGTAAGCGAAGTCTTAGAATTATTGAAGAATGACAGTGCAGATGAGAAGCATCAGATGAATACAGTCATATAGGAGGACAGTTATATGGGAAGACAGTCATAAGTTCGCAAGAGGTGGTATGATGTGCAGCATGCAAAATTTGAAGCCCTTCTTTTCACACCTAGATGCAAGAGGAGGGCTGGATTCATTAGCCCAAACTCTATCCACATCTGCTTGCCATGTCTGCAGGCTGAAGTCACAGTTAAACCCTCAAGTGCTGATTTCAGATCCTTAGGAATCACTCCTTCTACAACCTCTGATGTTACATCAGTATATCTTTAGCACTTCATGGTGAGTTAAGGGAGAAACAAAACTAAATACTACATGTGTTCTGAGTAATAGATAATTACTTGAATTATTTGGCTTATCCTCGGGATTCTCTAAAAATAACTTACTGTCATCTTCAGCCACAAATGCCTTTACTACTGCCTTTCCAAGACAGTAATTATGCACTAACTTGCGGGCAGCCTCTACTTCTGGGAGCTCTGAGAGAAAATTACATGGGATTAATGTGTCATAGCACAAAGAAAGTAAGAAAATTAATCCTAGTACTGTGTGGTCATGATTTTTCTGATGGATTTTGTCATCATCAATAGTTACCTGGCATTTTCAGAAGGATTTAAGATACATCGCAAATTCCTCTACTAAGTTACGACTTCATCACAACAAGTACACTCACACTACTGCCTTAAGTAAAAACCCGAAGCCTTATGCTGTACGGTGTAGGTACCTAGTTTTCCTTTCAACAGTTGTCTGAAGAATCAAACGGTAGATGTGCGACAGTATGTACACATGCTGCTAATCACCTCTATCCTTTGCTTCTTTTTCGCTAAAGCAGCAGATCTTCGAGACGAAGAAAGGCTAATAGGTTGGAGAGGAGACTCCTACAACCCCAAGCAGAGAGAAAATAGAACCTGGGCACAGATAATCTCATGGAAGCCTCGAGCTGTCATAATCCATAATTTTATTTCAGAAGCAGAAGCAAAACATATTGCTGAACAAGCATGGCCAAAGATGCAGCGCTCCACAGTAGTAGGTGACAATGGCAGCAGTGTCTTAGATGATTATCGGACCAGCTATGGTACGTTCTTGAACAGGTAGGGAACAAAATGCAATTCACCAGCCTTATAATTGCGATGAACAAGCCCATAGACAAAGCTTAAGACACTTGTATTGCGATGAACAAGCCCATAGACAAAGCTTAAGATACTTGTATTGCGATGAACCAGCCCATAGACAAAGCTTAAGACACTTGTATTGCCGCTATCGTTTGACATCTCAGGTATCAAACTGATGTTTTAGCAAGGATTCAAGACCGCATAGCTTTGGTTACAAAGGTTCCTGTTGTACATCAAGAGGACATGCAGGTAACACTGAAACCCCTGATATGCAGATACTCCTCTGACATGTTCAAGAATATCAGCTCAGAACATGTGCAGATTTTTGTTAACAATTTGTTACAGAACTCTGAGGGCCTTTGCGTCATGCATTTTGGTACAGGTTTTGCGGTACGGAGTAGGACAGGTAAGCTCAGTACTTTGCGGTACGGAGTAGGACAGGTAAGCTCAGTACTTTGCGGTACGGAGTAGGACAGGTAAGCTCAGTACTTTCATAAATGCAAGAACAGAGTGGCAAGTTGAGTTGGTTCATCTACTCTTTATCATCTACTTAGTAGCATGCATGATATCTTATTTCTTGACGTTCTTGCAGTACTACCACAAGCATGCATGATATCTTATTTCTTGACGTTCTTGCAGTACTACCACAAGCATACCGACAGCTTACAGGATGATGATGCTGGACCTCGGCTAGCTACCATACTCATCTACCTGGCTGACGCTGAGGAAGGTGGAGAGGTGAGCCATAATTACCTAAATAAATTCACAGAGTAGAAAGAGCAAGTTTTAGAGGCAAGAGATCAAAATTCAAACTGCATTCTGGATGCGGTACTTTCAAACCAACCTCTTTGTGCCAACTATGCAATAATGTAGACTTCCTTTCCGGACGGGTCAGTTTGGTCCAATCCTAAATTGGAGAAGGTGTACGGACCCAAGCTGTCACCGTGTGCCCAGGTGTGATATTTGAACTTTCATCATGCGCCCAGGTGTGATATTTGAATATAATTTATGTACCTAAAAAGAAGCACTGTTCTGGATCAGGGCTTGAACCATGATGTGTTATGAGCTTTTGTGTGACAAGCTGATTTCGTTTTGAAGACAAACTCATACACAGGGAATTGAGCTGCTGCTCATTATGATGCCAATACCTCATGAGTATGCGCTCATGGCTGTGCATATCATGTGCACTTCCCCTCACCTTTTCCCCTGCACTGTTTTGTAGGTTGGGAATTCATGTTTCGTTTATAGCTTAAATGTGCAACAGACTCGAGTGGTGTGCTGATGATTTCAACTCTTCCCCATGCTTGTCTTTCTCTAGAGCATCCCGAAGTGTTCTTTCCGTACTCTTGTCTGCAGGGGCATGTTGCATTCCCTCCACGCAGAGGCGATGCACTCCTCTTCTACAGCATTCATCCTGATGGCCGAACTGAGGATATGCACTCCATGCATGAGGGTTGTCCAGTGGTGAAAGGGGCCAAGTGGACCACCACAGTGTGGGTTCACACTAAACCGTTCAGACCGCATCAATGGAATGGAAAATCTTTTGATTCAGTGAGTAACAGAAATTTCAAAGTTCTGTATTTTTAGTCATATATTAGTCCCTTTGGAACTCAGGTAGCCCTGTTGTACGGAACAAATGAAACAGGACTGACATATAATTCTTGCATGTGGTAATGTGCATGCATTACTACACGCATGTGGTTATGTGCATTAATTACTACACGCATGTGGTAATGTGAATGCATTGTGCTCCATGTGCTAATTCAGCTATTCACTAGCATTACAGATGAGGCTGAAAGTACCCACTCTTTGACACAGGGAGATCGCGAGTTTGAGGACCCTGGGGTATGCAGTGATTTAAATGAGGAGTGCATGCAATGGGCTAGAGTTGGAGAGTGTACTAAAAACTCGGATTTCATGCAAAGGAATTGTGCACTGAGCTGTGGTGTATGTGAGGCTTGCACTGAGAAGGACAAACAACTGTTAGCACCTTGCTACTGGAAGAACAGAATTGCTCAGAACTACTTGGCATTTGAGCCCACAGAGCTAACCTTCAATGCTTGAGCTAAGCCCAATTGACTAGATTTCAAAAATAAGTAATAGATAACAAATCATTTAAATATTCTACTATCCCGAGACGCAGAGGAGACGCTGGGACGGCGAGTCGGTTGAGTCGGTTTACACGTACACTTTTTGCTGCTATGTAGCTGTATTTAAAGGTATGCTTATAGAGGTTGGTGGTACAACGACTATCCTGATGATCGGTGCATTTTTCTATGCATCCCTGGCGAGCTTCAGGAATATCACCAACATTCATTGTCTATTGCACGTATAATCATTTATGTACATTGTACTTATAAATTCTATGAAGCGACGGTGAGGAAAACCTCATGAGCGAAGAGTCGGGTAATCCTCGTCCAACGAGGGGCTTCCTCTTCCCTCTGATACTCATATCTGGGTTAATTCTGATCACTATCCCAGTTGCCTGGAGAACTGTGCCCATACCATTCAGCATCTCTCCCAATGTACTAAAAACTGGGCATCATGAAGCAGTCGTTAGTGAGAACACAACCAATGATCATCATTTAAATGGCACCTCAGCATCTGAGTCACATGCAGCTGTATGGGAAAATGCAGTAAGGCTCAATCACAGTTCAACATCATCACCAACAAATATCAGCATCAACACCAATCATACAACTCCCAAACAGACCTCTCAGCTGTCTCATGCAACAGCAGGATCGACTCAGCCCCTACCTTCTCCTGCTGCACTCAAATCAGATCTGAGGGAGACAATCAAGGACGTGACAACACATGTTCATACTAATACAACTGTCACCGCTCCTTCCCAGTGCCCGTCAGTGCCAGCAGGATGGAAGGCAACCTGCATGAATTTAAGGGGACGTATGTTTATTCGTAATGAAGCTATGAACTGGGGTTCATATTACTCCAAGAAATGGGGTAATGCTCTTTCCCCATACTGGATGGCAAGGTCTTTGGCAGGTGAGGGATCAGACATTGAGTCAATCTTCACTCCTGGCAAGGTATAGGGCATTAAGATTATGAGAATGAAGATATTATATTAGCCTACAATAATGTAGCAGCAATATCTTGGATAACATGACCAGCAGGCCTTATGGATAACATGACCAGCAGGCCTTATGGATTAGAAAAATTAATGAGGAGCCAAGTAAGAGGTTTGTGCCCACACTTCCTAAAACGCTGACTGAATACTGATTAAACCTTGTTTATTTTACACATTGGGCAGCGCTGGGTGGGCTGTCATTCTCTGCTGGCAATGGTTTCGGAAGTGACACTTGGTTGAAGTACCTGCCTGCCAAGGTTGGAAAAGTAGGATGTGTGGACCCAGCACTATTTGATTATCATTGCCACAGGTGAGTGAGAGAGGAGAGTTCAATATCATTGCCACATGTTATGGAGACGGAAAAGGTTATTGTTATTGCCACAGGTGAGTGAGAGGAGAGTTCAATATCATTGCCACATGTTATGGAGACGGAAAAGGTTATTGTTATTGCCACAGGTGAGTGAGAGAGGAGAGGTCAATATCATTGCCACATGTTATGGAGACGGAAAAGGTTATTGTTATTGCCACAGGTGAGTGAGAGAGGAGAGGTCAATATCATTGCCACATGTTATGGAGACGGAAAAGGTTATTGTTATTGCCACAGGTGAGTGAGAGAGGAGAGGTCACAGAGGTAAAGTGTGAGGTATCACAGGGCATTGAGTGATGCTTGAAGGCAAAATGGTGTGCAAGATAGAAGATCTTGGTTGTAAAGCAGCAAATGAGTAGCACATTGATGCATGGTCATTGGACACACTTGTAGATATCCTTGCCTACCAGTAATGAGCACAAGTATCATAGTGTGAAATTCTCTAAAAGACTGCATCATATTGATTCCAACTTAAGCTTGGGTGATGTTCTGTCTTCATGCAAGGATCCATGACTAGTAACCTTTGTACATCTTGTACTTACAAACCTCCTCTCTCTGTCACTCAAAAGCTGTCCAGCTGGGGATTGGGAGTTCTCACACAAATGTGCTGGTGCTTGGACAACACAGAGGGCACTCATCCGAGAAGACACTCATGCTGCTGTACAGAAATGGACTGAAGTCACTGGGACCAAGCTTCCAGTGTTTCAACCGGACGATGTCGTGGTGCAGCTAAGGTGAAAAACATTTGCACTGAGATGCCGGAGTAGTAGCGTGTACTAATATCTCATACTCATCTGAAGGAGATGGCTACTAGAGTTCAGTAGATGACTTGCAATAAGTAGCAGCACACCCTGAAATCAATCTTCAGACAATGAATACTTTTTGAAAGGACATGGTTGAATGAATGCTGACTGTCTTGTCCTCTTTTTGTCTGCATAAGCACGCCTCCTTTAGGCCTGTTACCTTTCAAATAAGGTTATCTTACCACTCATATGTATGCAGGTGTGCTAAAGACACCATCCTATCCCATGGAGAGTACGGACCCATCGGATTCTCCTTCTACTCAAATCTCCCCAATCCAGGACGCATCTTCATCATTTTCAGTCAGCAGAACACCATTGAATTCTGTGCATTGCTGGTGGACAGAATCAAAAGACAGTTGGAGAAAAACTACCCAACTGCCAAAGTAGAGATATTGAAGAATGGCACCATCTTTGAAGACTTTTTCAGGTGAGCCTTCTGCCTTCCGCCACCTACTGTAGTCACAATAGAACCTATCTTGGATTCATGTAGCTTGTTCTGAGGCTTGTATTTATTCTCAGAGTTTCAGTGTTTTTGTTGCCATGTACAGGAAAGTACTGCCTACTGATATTGCTCACTGCTAACCTGTTTAGGTTGTTGCAGCTCGCACCTTTCTCACGCTTTGCCCATCCTCTTTTGTCTATTTATCTCATTTCAATGTTTTCAACATCGCACTCTGAGGACACAAGATCACAGTATCTTCGTGAACATTTACTGTTAGGATGCTGTTGGCGCCCACCTTCATGCGTGACTCTCAGAGCTCATTTGGATTGTGGGCTGCAATGGCCAATCGAGGGAGAGTCCATGCAGTGCACATGCTACCACAGCTCCCCGAGGTCACAGACAAACCTGACCTAGGGCCTGACTGGATCTGGTCAGAAGCTGAGGTACTGTACCCTCCCAAGGGCAAGGAATTAGGTCTGAGCGTAGAGAGGCCTGAGGACATCTTTAAATGGTTGGAGAGCCATTGATGGTATTATGAGAGATCGCAGCGACAGGACAGTTATAATACATACAAGTGTGCTGCCAAGCTGGCACTGTTTCTGCTTGCTTTGTAATATCCTACCTGTAGCATTACTTCTGTTCAATAATTATTGTAGTGCCTGAACTATGTGTGTTGAAATGCGTAGCGCTACACATTTCAACAATGTGTGACAAATATTAGTAGTCTGCATTGTGTACACATTTTCTCCTGTGCTGACTGACTCGTTAACTAGCAGAGTACGCCGCCCTCATGAAACTTGGAACTGCTATTATATACACTAGAATGTCGTTAATGCTCATAATCACTCAACTCTCCTAGTGCAGTTTTCTAGTATGTAGGCATTGAAAGTTTCCCAGAACATGTTCTTCAGACTTTTAGAGGCTGAATTGGCATAAGTGTTATATAAAGAGTACATCAGTAACACTCTGATATGTGCAACATGATGGATGCACAATCAGGCAACACTAAGACACATTCTCACTCCTCTAATATTATATGTAATTCCTAGTAGCCGTTGTGGTGTGACTGCACGGTCATGTTCACATTGCGCTTGCCTGCAGTGCGGCCTGCCTAAGTGTCTCGTGTACGGATTTTTCCTCGAGCTGCCGTACAGCAAGTCGCTTCTCTCTGACGGCGTAATGAGGGTTATGGTCCAGCTGATGTCCAAATAATACTGCAGTCTAATTCTTCTCTTAGTCTTAACCAATATGCCAAAAGCAAATCGTAAAAAAGGAATTTAAACGAGCGAAGAGTGATTCGCAGCAAACAGAGTAAAAACAAATATGCGGTAAAACCCCAGACAACCCTTTACAAGAGGGTAGACATATTGCAGGCTGTGACCACAGTCGTATCTGCTTCATACAACCAATCGGGTCTGCAGTATCACAGTAATTTGCAACTCTCTTGATGTGCAATACGAATTCTGAAAAGTCAACATCATGGATTATGTTAGATTTGCTTGCTCTAAATCATGCATGCAAGTGCATGTCATATTATTAATCAGAAGTAGTACAGATCATCATGTCAGCATGTAAGGTAAGTGCTTTCTGAACATGAACGAATGTACAAATTTCAAGGTGATTATGTCTAGGTAGGTAGAGAGTTAAAGAAAATGCTGATATGAGAGCTCAAACCGTTAGATAGTAGGCAAGAGCAAACGACTTGAGGATGATTCTCTCTTGCTAGCAAAAAGCTATACTCATGCATGACAGTTTGTTGCATCTCTGTTGATGTGGGTGAATTTTGTTATTCCTATGAATCCTGAAATGTGGACATATAACTCACAGATACTGTAATGCATAACAAAGCTTCCATCCGCTCCAAAACTCCAAGCCTAAGATATTGTTTCATTGCCCCTGTAAAGAGCGTCTGCAACTGCAATGCCGTCCCTTACATCTTTCACATTGTGAATCCGGACAATGTCAGCCAGACCTCCATTTGCAATACATGCTACTGCCGCCGCCACTGTTGCAGCATCTCTCTCTGCAGGCTCAGTCCTTCCAGTGATCTTGCCCAAGAAAGACTTTCGGGACGGACCCACCAGCATAGGTGCATTTTTGAAGCCACCTTGGAGGGCCTGCCCTCTTAACAGACTCAAATGACGTATCAAGTCAAGGTTCCCTTCTGGTGTCTTAGAGAACCCAATACCTTCAACAAACGGTTAATGATAGTGGTCATTGCAGACAAGAGAAGAAGTTATAGGCCGTCGCTCAACTTTCAGGCATTCAATGTTGACCTTTTATCTTTCACCAACCTGGATCTAAGATAATGTTCCATGCAGGGACACCAGCCATCATGGCTCTGTCTGCAGCATGTTGGAGCTCTTGCCCCACTTCCAACCAAGTGTTACTGTAGGCAGTGTTAGTGCTTTGCTGCATGCTGGCAAGATCCCCTCGCATGTGCATTAACACGTATGGCACCCCCAATTCAGCCACCTGCATGTTCATTAACACATATGACACCCCCAAGTCAGCCACCTGCATGTGCATTAACACATATGGCACCCCCAATTCAGCCACCTGCATGTTCATTAACACATATGACACCCCCAAGTCAGCCACCTGCATGTGCATTAACACATACGGCACCCCCAAGTCAGCCACCTGAATGTGCATTAACACATACGGCACCCCCAAGTCAGCCACCTGCAACATTGTATAAGCACGCATCTGCGCTTAAGGCATAACATATACATACAATTGATATTCAAGGCACTTGGAGAACACTCAAGGGTGCAACTATTTGACTTCAGCTTTGGAGCTCTATTCAGATGGAAAGAGACTGCATAATATATTTGGGGGAGGCATGATGTGTGAGGATGATGTGTGAGCAGGTGTTCAAAAACACTGTGTGGAATCAATGTTACTTGCCTTGGGTAGCATGTTTTTATCTAAGGTCCCTCCGGACACATCATTGATGATGTCGGCACCTGCAGCCACTGCCTCCTGAGCCACCAACGCGGAGAAGGTATCACATGACAAGACCACATCCTTGAGCTGGCTGTTAGCCCTCATAGCTCTGCAACATCATATGCAATGTCAAGACATACCTTGAGATCAGGGCAGGAGTGATGCCACTCTTTGAACAGTAACATGTGTATGGTAGAAGCCTGTTTCTGTGATATCACAGCCTCACAGCCTCATGTGGTGGCAAGAGGGCAGACTCTAGAATATCCAAGTCCCACCTGATCAAGGGGGCAGACTCTAGAATATTCAAGTCCCACCTGATCAAGGGGCAGACTCTAGAATATTCAAGTCCCACCTGATCAATAAGGGGGCAGACTCTAGAATATTCAAGTCCCACCTGATCAAGGGGGCAGACTCTAGAATATTCAAGTCCCACCTGATCAAGGGGGCAGACTCTAGAATATTCAAGTCCCGCCTGATCAAGGGGGCAGACTCTAGAATATGCCAGTCCCACCTGATCAAGGGTATCACACGTGCTGCCTCTTCTTGTTCTGATACCCTAATAGATCCAGGTCTGGTGGACTGTCCTCCCACATCTAAGATATCAGCACCATCTTGCACCATCTGCTTCGCAACTTGTACTGCATGGTCCAAATCCTGTCCTGATGCGGTACGGCTTCCCAGGAGCTTCCCTCCATCACTGAAGCTGTCTGGCGTGGCATTCAGGATCCCCATCAAGTGTGTGCGACGCCCCCAGCGCAGAAGACGGCCACTCTTTAAGGGCGTGACCCGACTCATGATATCCCCTTGCCCTTGAGGTAGCGCCTTTGATCCATGGAAGTCGGTCTCACCACGACAGCCTGCACTGCTAGTCGTAGTGCTGGAAAGCAGGCCTTTTTCATCAAGCTCCTGAGCGCATTCTATACCATCCACTTTGGCATGGAAGCCTACATCAGAGCTCATTGCAAAAACTTTGCGAAGAGCTGATTCAACACTTCCAGCCTTGTCTGCTGCTTCTGCTGACTGTGATGTACAGTGTGGGATATACAAGTCAGAGACGGGGGCCTTCACAAATGCACGATCCCTCCACCTACATGCAAGTGAGCCATAACAGCAACACAATAATAAGTGTGTGCAATACAGCCCAATCATGAACATTAGCTTGCACCCAGCATGTACTGTACTGCCCAATCATGAACATTAGCTTGCACCCAGCATGTACTGTACTGCTCAATCATGAACATTAGCTTGCACCCAGCATGTACTGTACTGCTCAATCATGAACATTAGCATGCACCCAGCATGTACTGTACTGCTCAATCATGAACATTAGCTAGCATCCAGCATGTACTGTTTGCCCAATCATGAACATTAGCTTGCACCCAGCATGTACTGTACTGCCCAATCATGAACATTAGCTTGCACCCAGCATGTACTGTACTGCTCAATCATGAACATTAGCTTGCACCCAGCATGTACTGTTTGCCCAATCATGAACATTAGCTAGCACCCAGCATGTACTGTACTGCTCAATCATGAACATTAGCTTGCACCCAGCATGTACTGTACTGCTCAATCATGAACATTAGCTAGCATCCAGCATGTACTGTACTGCTCAATCATGAACATTAGCTAGCATCCAGCATGTACTGTACTGCTCA
>BEGY01000012.1:856971-889653 GCA_002335675.1 Chlamydomonas eustigma
TTCCTCAGTGTCCATTCCTCAGTGTCCATTCCTAAGTCCATTCCTCAGTCCATTCCTCAGTCCCATTCCTCAGTCCCATTCCTCAGTGTCCATTCCTCAGTGTCCATTCCTCAGTGCCCATTCCTCAGTCCATTCCTCAGTCCCATTCCTCAGTCCCATTCCTCAGTCCCATTCCTCAGTCCATTCCTCAGTCCCATCCCTCAGTGTCCATTTCTCAGTGTCCATGTCTTGGTGTTCCATGTTTTGATTGAGATCCTGGGGTCACACAGGAGGCATGTCCGTTAGGGAAAAGTGTGTTGAATGAAGTCTCAACTGCAGATTCACATTTTCCAGATTGTCTAGCAAAACCTGTAATTTCTCATGCATGTGTAATCTATCCCAAGTTCGAACAGGATGCTTGATTTTCCCTGTGCGTACAACGTTTTGTACATTTGCTAACACAATTCATGTTCCTGCAGGTATGGCCTCCCCCGGTTGCTTACAGGATGCATCATTGCACATGAGCTTATGCATGCATGGCTGCGCATGAGGAATGTGGCATCTCTGGATGCACAAGTGGAGGAGGGCATGTGTCAACTGATGGCTCTGTTATGGCTGGATCGGCAACATGACACCCTTAAGGTAACCATTCCTGAAATAAAATATGGGCCTGCCGCTAGTGAGCAAGTGTTCTGAGGGTTTCCTGTTAGCTGCTAATACCTTGAATTATTGCTGTTGTATCCACAAACCCTACATTTATCCCCTAGATTAGGTAACACACAGATGATATAAAGAAACTTTGTTTAGCTCGTATGGTTGCGTTGCAGAGGGATGAGATGCAGCAGCGCCTTGCCTCGTACTTCTCCTACCAGATTCGGGAAGACACCTCAGTGGTATATGGTGAAGGATTCCGTATAGCATATGATGCATTCCAGAAGCATGGTGGTGGCATGAGAGGACTATCAGGTGTCATCAACAGCATCCTTATGACTGGTAGAATACAGTAGCTGCTGTCTTGAATTATGTTATTGAACTATGAAAGAATTCATAGTATTCCTAGAATGTGTAGCAGAAGTGAGGAGTGCATATGGCATGACCCTAACCTTATCTTTGTCAGAAGTTTAGTTCATACATGTCTCTTTGGCTACTCTCGCATTGTTTTTAATTGAGAGGGATACATAGATTTTCCCTTCTATTTATCTTGCATACCTTCATCATTAAATACTCTATTGTGTAGTACATGCAATATTTTTGCTTGATACTGTTATGATTCGCTTTATAAGAACCTTTTTAATGCACAGATCTTGAAGCTTTTCTAGCAGACCATTACATAAGGCATAACGAATTTCACCTTGAGAACTTTTTGAGGTCATTTTTTGACAGCCTTGATTTGCTGGTTTAGGTAGGTACGTACTGTAAAAAGTGTTGTTTTTAACTATGCGCGCTAGATATTATCGTAGTTGGTATCTCAGGACACTGAATAGTGTAAGAGTGCACTGTATTCAATCGACTACGGCGAATCTTTCCCTGGACCGTCTTGTCTGACATAGCCACATATACATCTGAGGTTAAATCCGAATGTAAATACATGCTGCCAGGTTCAACAAGAACAACTTTGAGGTACATATCAAGAATCCAGAGACTTCAGATAAGACTGTTCCTTGTTTTCAGCTCCAGAACCATAATATATTTCATTATTTTATCAAATGAACACAGTCTCAAAATGTAAATGTAAATGTAAAAAGTTTCTTTATGGATGAAATAATCTCTCTAAGTATCCTTTTGAACGACTATGGAGTAAAATCAGCATCAGAAGTTATAACAGACATTATTGATTCTGAAAGACTTGTATTGTCTCACAAAGACAGCAATGTCCCTTTTCTGGAGCTGTCCTTCCCATGCAAAATTGAAGACTCAACAATCAAAGCAAAATTTAAATCCAAGACTGGCCTGCTACAGGTTTGTGCGAAGAAGGTGACACCTGGCATTTTTGAAGGTGGTCAGACAGAGGAAGACACTGCCCCTGACTCAGCAACTGAAGATGTGCCCAGCAAACTTCCCTCCTCCTCCTCTCCTTCTCCTCCATTGGACGATGCAGATCTCATGTGTGACTTCGCAGACGAAGCTTACATGACATCCCTTTCCTTGCAGCCACAGGAAAACATGAAGAATGCTGCTGTCCAACAGGGAGTGGCTGCTGCCCAAGGGTCCACAATTCAAAAGACTGCCGATAAAGCTGGTCCTGTTCAGCAAAAACATACGCAGAATGCATATACTTCTCAGTTGTATCCTCAACAACCACAGCTTCCTATCAGCTCCTGTGGATCAGAAAGTGTGAGACTAGCCTCTTCCATTGATGGGACAGGCCTTGCCGCCTCATTAGGTTACTCATTCGCCCCTTTACTGACACTGCTTGCTGACACATCATCACACGTCAATGCTGTACCTAAGGGTAACCCGAAGAAAGCCAAGAAGCAGGAGAAAAAGAAGGCTGGAAGTAGCGCTTTGTCTGTTGCTGCAACTTGCACTCTGAAGCTTCTTGGAGAGTCCCTGATGTTGAATGGATGGGCTGTCTGTGGTATGTGTGATGGGGCACAAGATGATCTCAGAGGCCTGCAACATTATTTTTAATCAAAAACATGAAACCGATGCTACGGAATGCAAAACATTGTCTTCTACTTCCACATCCATGTTAAAGACACGAGATTTTTGTGTTTGTACATGTTCCAGATAATTACATCCCTGGGCCTATTGTAGACCAAGTGAGGAAAGAGATCAAACAGATGGAGAGCCACTACACCCCAGGTAACAGATGGAGAGCCATTACCAATGCAAACATGCTGTTACCCCAGCCTCCTCTGAATGCTCTTTGTTTAAAAAACAATGCCCTAGAAAGGGTGGACAAGAAAATCTCAACCTGAAATGCTGTACTCTTAGTTTTGGCCAGTCTGAACGGTAGACAGTGCATCAGCATATGGAAAACATTTGTTTATGGTGTTGTGCCGCCACGTGTGCCCAGGTCAGATCTGGGTAGGTAAAGAGGCTGATGCTGGAGCTCAAATAGCTGTTCAGGATGTGAGGGGTGACAGTGTCCTCTGGATGGATGATCAGGCCCTGACTGCAACTGCATTTATAAAGGAGGGAAAGAAGCAGTCTTGCAGCTTCCTGACCTTACATCAGGTGAGGCACACACTCACCATGCAGCTTCCTGACCTTACATCAGGTGAGGCACACACTCACCATGCAGCTTCCTGACCTTACATCAGGTGAGGCACACACTCACCATGCAGCTTCCTGACCTTACATTAGGTGAGGCACAAACTCACCATGCAGCTTCCTGACCTTACATCAGGTGAGGCACACACTCACCATGCAGCTTCCTGACCTTACATTAGGTGAGGCACACTCACCATGCAGCTTCCTGACCTTACATCAGGTGAGGCACACACTCACCTTGCAGCTTCCTGACCTTACATCAGGTGAGGCACACACTCACCATGCAGCTTCCTGACCTTACATCAGGTGAGGCAAACACTCACCTTGCAGCTTCCTGACCTTACATCAGGTGAGGCACACACTCACCATGCAGCTTCCTGACCTTACATCAGGTGAGGCACACACTCACCATGCAGCTTCCTGACCTTACATCAGGTGAGGCACGCGCTCACTAGCTTACTTGACTTAGAGTGAGCAGGTTAGTAACACCCTTACTCAATTGTGCAACCTTAAACAGATTTAGCAATAGATCTCTCTTAGCTGCCTGTCCTTGCATCTCATGTGCCGCACCCTAGCTTATTTGCCTGACGTGATTCAGATTGCTCTTTGCTACAGGAATCAATATCATATTTTAAGACAGTGATCTTTAGCCTTCAAAACATTTAGTCTATGTGTTGTTTGCAGAAGATGTCCGAGAAAAGTGATTGAGCGCTTGTATACAGCAAATTTGAATCTGATAGGGAAAGCACTTGTGACCAGTAAACCAACATCAGTGTTTATTATAGGCACCTGCTCTTCATTTGCAGGTGGTGTGTGCTGTAGATCAGCTGATCATGCATGAACTGCCCCGGTACACTCAAGGGTTGTCCCTGGTGGCTGCGGGCGGGCGCTCCGATGTCATGCTTGCTATATATCCAGGGAAGGGGAGTCGCTTTGCTAAACACATAGATAATACTGCTCAAGATGGTAGGCGCCTGACCTGTCTTTGTTACCTCAACAATGGGTGGCAGCCTGAATTTGGGGGGAGCTTGCGCGTTACTAGTCCAGGTGAGACAGGGTAAGAAAATGTTTGAGTAGAAGGATATTTCAAGTTGAATCTAAATTGTTTTTGAATGTAGTGGTTGACTGCTTGTACACAAAGACTGACAAGCAATAATTTCCATTCCCACTGTAAGAGGCTGTTGAGTCAGGATACGTTCCTCTCTCTGCAAAGAAAAATGCTCTATTTGCATCATTGAAATCAGTGCTCAGAAGCCAAGTCCATGTGTCATGAGATTGATTTTGCTGTACAGGTCAACCATCAGCTGATATCTTACCACTGGGTGGGCGCCTAGCCTGCTTTTGGTCTAAGAGTGTAGCTCATGAGGTAATTGATGGCTGTTAGCTGTTGGATTAATGCACCGTTGAGCCCATGATTGGAAATGCAAGCATCAGTTAGCTGAAATATTTTGGAATATCAATGTGAAGTGAATCTGTGGAATACTCTACTGTAAGTTTGCTTTGTTTCGCCTGATTATCCTGAGATGATCTTCAGATGATACGTATAGTGAAATGTTGCAGATACATGGTAATTGAATTCACAGCATTTGATGGATGCCATCTTCTTCCTGTCAGGTGTGTCCAACCCATCACCCACGACACTCTTTCACACTTTGGTTCTATGATGCTCTGGAGAAAGCGGAAGCTTTAGCGGCGGCCAAGGTCTCTATTGGCGGTACTGCCAGCGCAGCAGCTCAATCTTCTGCAAGATCGCTCATTCGAGACATCTTGGCTCAGGTGATACTTCTGTTTATGATGATCAGCATCTTGGCTCAGGTGACACTTCTGTTGATGATGATAAGCACTGCAGATTTGTGCTTTGAAGTGGAGGAGATGCTCTGGATAGTAATGGCAATGCTCTCTTCTTGGCTGACTCAAAACAATAAAGGCTTGAGTGATGCAGGGGCAGTAGTACCGTCACATTGTCATCATTACACAAATACAGGATGTCAAGTAGCTGAAGGAGCACTCCTTTAAACCCTTAGTTTGTGAATTTATGCATTTGTAATTGTGGTATCAGCCGGCTTTAATGGCCATGCCTGCTGCAGGATGTCATCACACCTACAGAGGAGGGTTGCGCTATTCTAGCCAACAGGGTGAAGACCATGCCCATAGCAGCCCTCTCTATCGTGGCAGGAGTGGTAGGTGCTGCTAGTGTTCAAGACTTTGTAGCTGCAGCCACTCACATGGACCCCACGAGCTTGGCTGTGTTGAGGGACGAGATTCGTCGAATGGGTCTCCAGCAGACGCATGCTCCCTCACTCTAGTCTTAACAGAAATTGAATGTGTGATCTATTTTACGTTAAGCTAGCACATTTTGTGCTCTTGTATAAAATTCAGACTAGTGTCATCTTCCAAACAGGCCATGCATAACTATGTTCTCACTGATCAGAATCAATGTCATCTTGTTAGAAAGCGCTCAGCTTCAGCAGCAGCATGCAATGACCCTGTCACACAAATGATACCACCAGGGCCATGCCCTGACAGCTCATGCTTTGCCTTATCAATGGCTGCCGGAAGGCTGGCTTGGATCAACTGTCGGCACCTTCCATAAGACATAGGCTGAGAGGACGTCATGGAGGCTACTTGCCAATGACTGGCTAGGACACCTGACATGAGTCAAAGAAAAGAAGGTTGAATATTATCACATCAGTTCATAGGCAACACCATTTACCTAGCCCTACTACATGTGTGAGCAGATAGGTGCAGCTTCCTCTTTTTCTTGAATATGAGCTCAATGGCATCCTTTCCGCTCAGCCTCATCCCTCTCACCAGGAGCACAAGATCGGTCAGAACTGCCAGCAATAGCGGTTGAAGTAAACACAACAGCCTTGGGTCCACACTTTCGCATCTCCTCTATCACTGCTCGGTGCTCCTTGTCTGATGCCATGGCTATGACAAGCACAATAGGCTCAGATGGGAATACCACTCGCAGGGTCGATGTCAGGGCAGAGGCAGATTCACGAGTGTGAGCACCATCTAACACAACATAGCGCTGTGGAGAAGGTGGGGAGGAGTTGGTGTCAGAGGTGATTGTGCCTAGGACCCTACCTTCACCAGGAGATTGCAAACACATCACCTGCATCAACACGATGGCAGAGATTGTAATGTTGTCATCAAGCTTATTGAAAGAAATCTGAAACGTTTTCAAAGACAATTTTGATGAAAGACACACAAAGGCAGGCGGTTCCTTTTGGAAAAATCATCTCACTTGAAATCTCCCAGGGAGGCGGGCTCTCTCTATGCCTAATGAAATGTGTTGGTCTGATATTGCCCAGCCCATGCCTCTGAGCTTGCAGAGGCAGGTGACTGCTGTGGCGATATTGTCATGCTGGTGGGCACCGATGAGAGAGGAGCAGGCCTCAAGCTCAATTCCATCAGGCCCTGAGATGTGCAGGTGCTCTATGGCGGAGGATTGCAACCTTAAAGGATCTACAGAGTAACTGTGGTGCTTAACTTGAACCTGATGCAGGAGTTGAGGTGATACATGTAAAAGCTGAATGAGTATGCGCTGAAGTCTTGATGAAATTTAGCAGAGAAACAATATGCCTTACAAAAATCTATGTCTCTGGATTCTGTCCAAGCTCTCTGATATTGTAATCAAAATAAATATTACAAAAGACAATTCTCATCTTATAGTAGGCATTACAACTGATGCAAAGTCATGTATTTAGGCTGGACAGGCGCACCATTTGCTCCGCTCTCAAGACTTCACAACCTCCATGATGGGCATGCTCCAGAACCACTTGCAGTGCCTCCTCATGCTGTTGCCGTGACAACACAACAGGCCTCCCACGCTTCAGGATACCAGCTTTTGCGGCAGCGATGCTCTGTATGGAGCCTCCTAGAGCATCCACATGTTCATACCCTGCAGATTTGATCCACACACGTTCATACCCTGCAGATTTGACACACATGTTCATCCTCTTGTCTTCACCCTGCAGATTTGATCCACACACGTTCATACCCTGCAGATTTGACACACATGTTCATCCTCTTGTCTTCACCCTGCAGATTTAAACCACACATGTTCATCTCCTTGTCTTCACCCTGCAGATTTGATCCACACATGTTCATCTCCTTGTCTTCACCCTGCAGATTTGACACACATGTTCATCCTCTTGTCTTAACCCTGCAGGTTTGAGTTTGTGCAACTCAAGATGAGCAAAGTAGCTGCTGGATGTTTGAATTTAAAAACATCTATGAATGCAGGCCTTCAACAGCAGTGCTGGGGGTTGTTTCTGGTATGCTTATATCAGTGGACAACCCTTCACCAGTACAGAGTCTACCTACCTAATGATGTGATAACAGCCAGCTGCAGCTGCTGTTCATCTATCACATTGGTGGCATCCGTTAAACCTCCAAGCCCTGTTTCAATCACACCTATGTCCACCTTTTCATCTGCAAAGTGTCTGCAGACGATTCTAGATTTAGCACCAAGGTTGCTAGTACAGAAACGGCATGAAAGTGTGAAAATGTATGAAACTTGTCAGATAAGCCCAAAGGTCGTAGCTGCACATGAAAGAAGTCGGACATGCTCATATGGTCATAAGTGCCTTTACAGGATGACAGCCTTGGTTTAAAAACAAATTCATGTAATGATTTTAAAAGATTCCAGCGCCATGGCGGCCCATTGTGATCGGCATGATGCAAAGTTATGTTTCAACATTCCAACAGCCTTCCAGACGGACCTGTACGCCAGACCTGTCACAGCCTCAAAATGGCTCAATGCACCTCCCTCTGCCTGCTGTACATGTTCAAGTGTCTTACTGTTATTTTGAACCTGTAGGCAGGAGGAGTGTCCTGCTAGGCGTAAGAATTCAAATATGTTGATGTGTTGTGCTGTGCTGTGCACATGAATTATGCTATACAACTCGCTTTGCTCATTTATTAAGCAGTACATAAACCAGGAAGCATATAAATTGTGCACAAGAACTCTTTTAATTAAAATTTGATATGCATTGAATTAAAGCTGTCGAACATAGATCTTGGAGGTTACTGATCAGACTCGTATAACTTGTAGCAAGTAGGTATGATACGCACCAGAGCCTCAAAGCTCTCAGGCCTCAAATGCGTCCACATGTCAGTTGATATTCGCTCTGAAATGTGATGCATATGAGGTGACATATAAACCCCAACTTTGTAACCTGCTGATCTCAGAACTGAGGATATGAGAGCCACAGTGGAGCCCTTCCCTGTGCAAGAGCATAATGCTTCAAATCCTTGCTGCAACTATCTCCTCTTGTCATCTGCTCTTGAATAAGATGCAAAACCTAGATTGTGACCTTTGCTGCCTGCTACATGAACAGCTGGCCAGGAGAGATGAGGATTTCCCAAGCCCCCAAGCAGTTTCCTCATCCTGTTCAAGTCAAAATCTTTAGAATTGCTGAGTCCAGCCGATTTTGGAATGCCTTTCTGCTCCCAATTGACGAAGCTCTCTAAAAGAGTGCTGTATTTTCGACATGCCGATTTAATGCTTGAGATGATGCTATCAGATAGATCCACAGTTAAGACATTGCAACTACGTCGATACTTGAGCTGATGCATAGCAAGCTACTTCGAAGTAGACAATCAATGCACCACAAGCGAAAGGGGAAGCGACACGTCATCTGCTGTACTTTCAAAACATCCTCATCTGTCACAAAAAAACCGCCGAGGCTCAGCGCCCCGCCAATTTGGTGGTACCACATACGTTTTGAGTCCACTGTTAGTCAAATAATTGGTCAATGCTTCAGCACTCTCCCATCGATCGTGACAAAGTCAAAGTCATCAAGCAAAATGGAGGCTTGAAGGTGCGATTGAGCTCAATAAGACGCCGCAAATTACCATATCTTATAGATGTTTATGCGTGCCTGCCTGCCGTTTGGAGTTTTATGCTCACTCTGATCACTCTGATCGAAAACACTTAAAGAGTCTCCATCAAATTTATTACGCCTTGGCGCAGCAGTCATGCTTTTAGATACAGAAGAGTTCCCGCCCATTCGTAGGGTCGACCAACATGTAGAATAGAGATACCATCAGAAGGTGATGTTGGAAAGAAACAGAGGCTACGAGAGGGATCAGTCTCCTGCTGTCAGCCCAGCTCGAAGGTTAGATGTTGCCTGAGGAACTATCCTTACATGCAATGCCTTTCAATTATCTTTGCAAATGAATTGCTCTCTGAAACAGACATTCATCACATCAACAGTAGAGAAACAGTGTAAAACTCATTCTGCATTATGACGTGGCGCCTGACTCCACTTGCAGGATGCATTCTCATCAGCATCACCACTAAGCTTCTTGGATCCTCTCTGTCTGGAGGAAGGACTTGATCTATTGGGATCCTCACCCTCGCTGGACAGTCAGCTCAGCAGCGCCTCATACACAAGTGCCTTCCAGACCTCTCCCAGAGCTTCCCTGCAAGACTATGCAGTACAGCTCTCACAGCCCTCAATCTCAGCTGCACCTCCGAACCTGAAACCTCTGAACTTGTCATTAGCAGCTAGGAGGGGAAAGTGTGAACCAGGGTGCCTTGTGACCATCCAAGATCTGCAGCTAGATACCGCAATCCAGCATTCTTGTGTTTCATACAGCACCCAACGGGCAGAAGCTGCTGTAGTTGTAGCGAGATCATCAGAGCTGGCCAGCAGACCGTACACCCTTGAGCAGGATGGTTGGTTCTCTCAATGTCGTGGCTGTGCACAGCTGACAGGAGGCACTTATGAAGTAAAGGAAAGCTGTATACCATTCTGTTGTACATGCCTACAGCGTCTCTTCCTGCTACCTAAATCAGTGAGGAAGACTTGTCAGTGCAGCTTGTTACATATTCATCAAACTTGGGCCAGGTCTGGGCATTAAGACAGTCTTGATTGCTGTCTCATCTACAAGAAATAGGATCTTCATTGCTTCAGGCCATCACGAATTGCACATTTCCTCTTCACTTTTAAGGGTTTCAAAATGAAGGCAACTTATATGAGAGTTCTTCACATCAACTTCCTCGAGTAAAATTGTGTTTCCAAAATTGAATTCTGTTCTGTTGATTGCAAATTTTGTGCCTGTGACAGCTCTTTCTAAATGTCATCTCGTTGCATTGCAGTCCTCCCTCATTGAATATTATAAATTCTGAATTTTTTCGTGTTCTGACGCAAAAATGTAGCTGTTATTATCATGATTTGATGTCACAACGCATAAGTGAATGCACCTTGAACATTGAATTTCCCACTGTACACTATACTTTTAGTAATAAGCTATGTTGTTATCTTTGTATATTACAGAATCTAGTGTAAAAGGATCTGGTGTCATTTCTGTTGAAAATTCTATGATTGCCGCTATGGATGTTCCTATTCTTGCTTATGCAGTGGAAACACATCACATGGAGACATCATCTAAAATCTGGCTCTTACAGTAGGCCTGAGTTTACCAATGTCATCTTGGGCGCAAGGACCCTGGTCTCTTTTGCATTTCCATTACACAGTGCATGCATCGCTTGAACCTCACGCAAGGATGGTTTCTTTGAAGCAAGCCCGTTTTCCCAGTACCAGTATAGAGCATGAGCCGTCTCAGCCTACAGGTGTACAGTACATCTCAAGTCAGAGAGCCAGTTGCCTCATTCTCTTTTACCTGAGAGGAAAGGCCAGGCATAATTCTTTGAATACGCTGAGACATCAGAACTTACAAGCGAGTATCTGGGCATCAGCACGGACTCTACTGTGTCACCAATGGGAGTGGTCACTCTTCTGGGAACTCCCAATGACTCTGACTCAGCTCCTACAATGGCGAGGTTCCTTGTGTTGGGAATGCTTCCTGAAAGTAGCCTCATCCCAGAGGCCTGTCACAAGAAAAGGGATAAACAATCAAATGATAGCTCAAAACAGCAGAGCAATCCAGCGTCCCATTACAAGCACATGTCAAACTGGGGACGGTCAATGAATCAGGATGACACACAGTAACACATAAACCACTCTCAGCTTCCAAGCTTCACACTTCACACCACAAGCGCACCAAAGTCAGGTCCTCAACCTCCAGCTGTAACCTTTTCCCATCCCCTTGATCCTGCCCGTATCCAGTGCTCCAATACAAAGCGTTGTACTCATCAATAGCAAACAAGACCTTTGGGCCCTTGCCAGACTCAGAGTTTCGTGTAGCACTTACTAGCTCGCCCTTAATGGCCATGCATGCATCTACAGCCAATGTAGCCTGCAAGACAGTGGCAGCAGACAAGATGGCTAATGAGTCCCTAAGGCAGAGTAAGGCACTAAAACACAATATTTCCTACTCTCACATCAACACACTATTCCCGAGTCTCACCGCCTACTCTCACACCAACACACTAATCCCGAGTCTCACCGCCTTCTCTCACATCAACACACTATTTCCGAGTCTCACCGCCTACTCTCACATCAACACAATCTCTCAGTGTCTTTCCTGATTGCATCCATAGCCAGAAAATAAGTTATTAGATCATGGGATAGCAGCACTCTGAAAGCAGCAGGCACCGTCCTCTATCCTTCACTCACATCACTATCAGTTGCAAGACCTTTGTTTGCTATGTCCAAGAGCGACCCTGATGCTTCCCCTTGTAAGGCAACTGTTGCTGGAAGGGCAGACAACTCTTTTCTATGACTTTGAACTAGAGATCTTAGGATCTGCTGGGCTGAGTTAATTGTGTCAAACTGCCCAGAGCTCTCCCTTCTCAGGAAGTATCCCCCTCTGGTGAGCTCCGTGGCTGAGGGAATGTACATTGCAATCCTAAACGATGGGATATCCACAAGAGCATGTTGAAAGCGGGCAAGCATGAAAACACAATACTACGGGACAGGAGAATAGTCTTAACACTACCCTACATCAATACTACGGGACAGGAGAATAGTCTTAACACTACCCTACATCAATACTACGGGACAGGAGAATAGTCTTAACACTACCCTACATCAATACTAAGGGACAGGAGAATAGTCTTAACACTACCCTACATCAATACTAAGGGACAGGAGAATAGTCTTAACACTACCCTACATCAATACTAAGGGACAGGAGAATAGTCTTAACACTACCCTACATCAATACTAAGGGACAGGAGAATAGTCTTAACACTACCCTACATCAATACTAAGGGACAGGAGAATAGTCTTAACACTACCCTACATCAATACTAAGGGACAGGAGAATAGTCTTAACACTACCCTACATCAGTATGCAATGCCTTATCTCTTCAGGACCTGCTCTTTGTCTAGAATATCACATATACAGGTCCTATGTGTCCTCCTACATAGGCGTGATCTGAATGCAGTCTTTCTAAGAATTTCTCCCAAGAAGGTTTCTCATGGACATGGACATGGTGCATCTTTGAGTCATGACACACATTGTGACAATGCAGTCATGCATGATCCCTCCCTACCTTTGAGTCATGACACACATTATGACAATGCAATCAAGCATGGTACCTCCCTACCTTTGAGTCATGACACACATTATGACAATGCAGTCATGCATGGTACCTCCCTACCTTTGAGTCATGACACACATTATGACAATGCAGTCATGCATGGTACCTCCCTCCCACTGTGGGAAGGCATGAATCTGTCACCAGCGATCACATCGCTTCACTCACCAACCACTGGCTCTAGCCCATTCCACTAGGGATGCAAGCGCCACACTCTTTCCAGTCCCCGGGGGCCCCTTGAGTAAAACTTGACTGCCTCTCCCCTCCTCTTGCTGGCTCCGAATCGCGTTCCGTAGGTCCTTCATACAGTTGCGGTACATCACAGCTGGCACACCAGTTGCGTTGCACTCTACCTTCGGAGCATGAGGGACAGGAAGTAACATCACCAGATCATGAGGGGCAGGAAGTAACATCATCATCAGGTCATGAGGGACAGGAAGTAACATCATCATCAGGTCATGAGGGACAGGAAGTAACATCATCATCAGGTCATGAGGGACAGGAAGTAACATCATCATCAGGTCATGAGGGACAGGAAGTAACATCATCATCAGGTCATGAGGGACAGGAAGTAATATCATGATCAGGTCATGAGGGACAGGAAGTAACATCATCATCAGGTCATGAGGGACAGGAAGTAACATCATCATCAGGTCATGAGGGACAGGAAGTAATATCATGATCAGGTCATGAGGGACAGGAAGTAACATCATCATCAGGTCATGAGGGACAGGAAGTAACATCATCAGGTCATGACTAGAAAAGCTGAAGGAGCAACCTTAAAAATGATGCCGCTGCGAAAGAAAGACCTGGAGTTCATGCTTACAAGAGCAGTGAAATGACAATGAGGTACGATAATGGAAGCATGTCCATGGAAGCAAACAACATTCAACAGCTGAGAGCTATCAATCCTTTTTGTGGAAGGCAAATATTAGCCAAAGGTCACTGAATCCTGGTCCTGGCTGTTGGCGTCCTACCTTCAGTGTCCCCACCATCATGGTTACAAGGGTTTTACTAGCAATGAGCAAGGCTAGGAAAGCTGATGTGATCTTACCTGTGATGAAAGCAGAGGTCTGTTTGGGTCTTACCTGCAATGCTGAATGTGTTGCAGGAGATCTTGAAAGACCCCCTTTGCTCCCTGCATTCCCTTCATGCAGCGTCTCTGAGATTAGTGACCTTTGTAGCTTGTAGTAGTTACCAACATGGCCATCTTGCAATCCTATTGATTGTAACTCAACCAGAACACTGCACATCATAAACATTAGTGGTGTTCAAGAGGGCAACCTTTAATTAACTAGACTTCAGGGTAAGGTGTGGATTGCACACTCACCTCTCACTACCACTACTATTTTTTCCTGGATTATAAGACAGAGCTTCAGCGATTTTTGGCTGGGATGTGGTTGCTGTGCTGAAATAACAGCTTGAGCACTGGAAGTGTGCTTGACCTTGAATCAGGTTTCTAATTGGATGGATAAGCGACTTTGCCCTTTCACGCATATTAAAAGTTTGATTATTTCTTGATGCCCTCACAAAACTTTGGTGTTGCTCCGAAATTTCTGCGTGCACTTCTAGGAGCGAATCTGCATAAAGCTTAGCAATGTACAATTTGTGTAACGTGTCATTATGCTTTGGGCGAGCACGCGATTATACACGCCAACCGTGACAAGCCTTAGCCCTAACCCTGTTATTAGTAATGTGCTATTCACAAGTCACCTATTTACTCCTCACACACGAAATGTACATAACATACCCAAGAAACTCTAATGTATGGGACAAGAAAGTTCAGGAAATGAAAAATGAACAGCAGAGTTCAGGATGCGATGCACTCTTGTACCACATACAGCATAGAGCGCCATCTTCTGAGTTAAAAGTGAGCTGACTTCATAAAGAACATGTGGTTCCAGTAATATGTTATTGCTTATAATTTCCTTATGGTCCTGCACAGCAATGGCTGCAGGATTAGTCAAATGCCCACTGGTTTTCACGCCGAACCTCTTCCTCTTCTTCTGGAGTGAAATCATTCTTAATATTAAATGTCTTGCGGATCTCTTCAGGGGTTTTCCCCTTTATCATGGACGCGACAGTCTGACAAGTCAAGTCCAGCAGTCCTTTGATGTTCAAGTAGTTGGCAGCCTAAGCAATTAGAAGAGGCAATCAGTACATCATTTGACATGAACATTCATGTTGACTATAGGAACCATTAAGCTTTGAGACTTCTCTCAGCTCAGAATCAACCTCATCATTCAATTTTTGCAAGAGAATGTTTTACTGATTAGGTTGGTAGTATTGAGCTCACCAAAATCAGGTCAAATAGAGTAGCTTGGTCTACTTTCACAAACTCTGCATCCCACGCCTTGATGTCGTCCTCACTCTTTGCTGGTTTGTCATCCACTTTCTTGTTTGCATCAACATGATATTTAGAGTATTCGATAACCTAATACGCAGCATGAGACACATATAAAATCAGAAGCTTTTTTAGGGCATCAATGAGCTTCTGTACCTTCGCCAGAATCCTCCCACAGACGTTAGGCAATGGAATAGCATCTTCAGAGCCCTGTGAAGTGAAGAATGATGAACTAAGGAAACCTCATGGGAATATCTCATAGGTGCAGTCACACATGAGTCTAGACAGGGCTTACCGTGTCCTCTACCATGTTCTTTATTGTCTGCAAGCAGAATGTGTGGTTAAAGGTAACCATGCTGAAAAGTTATGAAGAAAACTTACCTGGCTCTCAAGTGCTACTTCCTCATCGACCTAAAACAGTGTGGAGAGTTCATTAATTTCGAATTGATTAGAAGCCTCATAATCTGTATATTACCTCAAAAGCTTGGCTGTCTGATGACAATAGTTTTAACTGCGTGAATAAAGACACTTGCTTTTTACGAGCTATGTTAAGTTTGCTGTGTCAAGATCTTTTCGAACGTTTCTTTATAGAAAGGACAAATTTGAATGGGGCATGGAACAACTCACATTCTTACCTTAGACATTACAGGCGCTGTGTATATGTCCTTGTGGGTGGCTTTTTGGCTATTGCACAGATTTTAAAGTCTTTCAGGGTAGTTGTTGAAGAAACGCTGTGTATGCCTTGGAATTTTTTATTGGATACTTTAGTACCATCGACCAACCAAATTAAATGTTTCTCTCGACGGCAGGAGGCTTGCCTTCCTCGTACTGAATGAAAAGCGGGGGAAACTTTGATTTGATTCAATGTCCTAATGACGATTGTAATTTGTCCCATTTAGAGTCTAGAATCTCAATTGTTTATGTGACGGTTCTCCTGGGCTGATATGTTTCGGGGTTGTTATTCTGTGGTTACTGCCTTTTGTCCAGGTGAAGAGATTTAAACAGTCTACTTCAAATAAGAGAAACAGAGAGATTCAGTAATTGGATCAGCCTTATAAATCACCTGCTCTGAACAAGTAGGAACTAAATTACCTTCCTACATGAACCTCATTAATTGTTTTTACATCATGCAGATGATTCAAGAACACAACTTTGGAGATGTTATTGGGAAGTTTTGATAGACATACTTTATCAATGGAGAAAGCTATGCCACAACATGATGTAAGTGCTACAAAGACTCATTTTAAACCAGTTTTGTTCATGCAATGAGGTGGACTTCAGCTGCCTCCAAAAGACACCACTGGCAGCATTTATAACCTCTAGTAGATAAAACAGGAGGCCTCTACATGCTTCAAAGGGGTTAAGTATCATCGCTTACACACTCAGAGTGGATGCGCATGTTGCAGAGTGTGTAAGCACTCTTCATCCACACTATGCAGCTTAAGGTGCTTGGATCACAGGCTTTTGAATCAATGTCTTCCTGGGCTGTTGGCTGAACTCAAAGCTATAAGCAGAGGGTGCTGGCCACCGCCCCATCATGAAGCTACTAGTGAGGCTGCTGTTGATGCTCTCACAGGCTGCTCTCACTCTGCCTGGGGAGGCTCCGTCCACATCACTGCAGCGGAGAGTGCCCATGCCAGGTGTTATGATAGGTGCGCGAGTTGTACGTGGTGCACAAGCCCCATGAATATCTTGGGTGGATAATGAGGTGGAAGGTCGCAGAGGCCCTTTACTGCGAGGAGCCTACGTGACATTTTTGAAAGAAGTTGCTATAGCAAACAGGAACTACTACATGCTTCCGCATGTTGCTATCATAGTGTTTAGTTCATAGCCTGCTCAGAAGGATGACAAAAATAGAATCAGATTCAATCTCTCAGTCCCTTCCTAATGTACTTGTTACTGGGGTGAGGAAGTAATGAATGCAGGAGGTCACTTTTCAAGGCTTACATTAATGTCACGGACGTTGAAAGCATCTGTATATGCCCCCCATGCGCCTCGATTTGCTCTCAATGGTGCCTTGGACCAAGAACCTGTGATGTCTCGAGTGTCCAAGCTTGAGGATAGCCTTGCAGACTTGGAGAAGTCCATGGAAGAAGACAGGTCTCCATTTCTAGATGGTCCAGGCAATACATACTGTGGTTTCAAAGGACTTGTGCAGCGCTTCCCTGGTATGGGTGTTTTGGTATCTGCTGTTGCGCTCATAGGTTGCCATCTGGGCTTCGCACCAGATATATCATAGGTCCTGAGAGAGGGTGCTGAGTCGATGTTTGGATATTGTGATGGACGATGTGGTAACGATCCAGAATGATGGTATTCCCTGTTGCCTTCGACACAACTACTTCCTCGATGGAGGCTTCTCTGAACTTGCCCCGAGGTGAGGCCTGCAGGCAGTCGAAGCCATGGAGCCGCCTGTTCAGTCAAGGCTGTCATAATCTTACAGCCTGAAGCGCCTCAATAATTTCTTTGGTAACTGATGTACTCGAAGTTGTACTTGAATTGATCGAAGGAATCAGGATCTAAAATGAAAACAAGATGCAAGGTTATATCTTTTGTATTGTTTCCTATTCGCTGCTGAAAAATAATAAGTTCGTGTGTAACTGCTTCACCCTGATAGTAAGATTTTTATATTGTGACTTATGTCATAATTTAGATTTGTACGACCTTCATGCTTGAACTCACGACTCTCGCAATGGACGGGATTCAGCTACATACCTTCCTGTTTAGCTACAATTCAGCACTTGGCTGCGCCAAAAATCCATCCGAAAGATGCAATTATCATGCAGGCAGATGTCTGGTTTCTTTGCTTCTTCTTCGAGTACATTTAGCTCTTCAAGTAGCGTCCGAACTTATTCGATCAATGTAGGACCCTCTCCTATTTTGCGCCATAGATCTCACAGTCGCACATACCTGCCTCAGATCTTAGCGACAAGTGTCTCTTTGGCAGAGAATCAAGCACCTGTGATAGAAGCAATAAGTACATTAGATAAAACACAGTTAAAGCAATTAGCAACATCTTGGGGATATGATCAGCTAGGAACGAGCCTACCACCTGGAATCACCACAGGCGTGCTTTCATCAAGCATACCTGAGGAGCTCACAGGGTTTGATCTCAAGCGCCTCCTTCTTGGCCTCATCGCACCTTTCGCTCTAATGACCGCTGGCTACTTTTGGATGTGGTACATGCATAGCATTATCCCCGCATGGCAGCAAGCGACATGCTGGATCATGATCGGAACAGGATACTTTGGCCTCTTCAATGTCGCACATGACGCTGCAAGGATGGCACTACTGCCAGACAATCTCTCACTCCAGTCCTGGATTGGATCTCTCATCATGGCACCCTCATTGTACTCGCTAGAGGCATGGCGAGCTAGCCTCTTTGTGCACTACAACATGACCAATATTTTGAGGGAGGATGAAGGTGCATGGCGACCCATAACAAAGAAGCAATTATCTACTTTGGGTCCCATGGCAACAGCATGGGCACGGCTGATCTCCACGACCCCCCTCAAGCTTCTTGGCTCTATTGTGCATTGGATAAGGTCGTTTGATGGCCTTGATCTAAAGCAGTACTACCCTCCAATGCGAGTACCCATGATCATCAGTTGGTCTATACCCTTCTTGTTCATGGGGGTCGCTTGGCCTGCTTTGATTTGCATGGGAGGCGTTGGAGGTGAGAACCCAGATCCCACTCAGCTGTGAAAGAAGATCAAATCAAAATAATTCAAAGCTCATGTATTTTAGGTGTTTGGGAGAATGGAGATGAACATGGAGATGACAAAAGAGAACATTCTCAGGCTGTTTAGATTGCTTTCAATACATAATTATTAATTGACTGAGTTATGATACCTGTTTGCAGCCTGGTTTGACCTCTGGTTCATGCCATGGATTGTTTTCCATGTGTGGCTCAGCTTCATCACATTGCTACATCACACCGCACCTCATGTACCCTTTGTTGGGGGGAGGCAACAAGATTACGATGCGGCTCAGGCTATCCTCAACGGTACAGTCACAGTGACACTGCCAAGGTGGGTGCTTGCATGCTGTCACAGTGACACTGCCAAGGTGGGTACTTGCATGCTGTCACAGTGACACTGCCAAGGTGGGTACTTGCATGCTGTCACAGTGACACTGCATGCTGAAGTGGAAGTGAACATATGGACCCCGTGTGATTTACGGATCATCCATAAACTCTTGGTAGATCTAGGTAGATCTTGGTAGCCCTAGGTGGTTGCAGGTTCCTCTACTGATTATTTTTCCACACTTGTTGAAATGTGTAATGCCCCATGCAGGTGGCTGGAGTTCCTTATTAACTACGCTAATTACCACTTGCCACAGCATCTCCGGAATGATGTGCCATTCTACCATGCCAAGCAAGCTACTGAGGCGATACGACAGAAGCTAGGGCCTTACCTCACGGAGACCAAACTCAGTGGGCGGCTAGTGCGCAACTTGGTTGAAAGATGGCAGGTGGGAGGAGCAGACTGCTTTGTTTCATGCCTGCAGCATGCTCAGCCCTCGACCTTGGACTCATGTGAACTTGGACTCGTGCTATTGATGTATTACTCTGATCAATGTTTGGTTATTTAATGCGACTCAATCCCTTGGAGCTTGTAGCAAGTGGGCTGTTGGTTTGTAGTTTCCTATATTCTCTGTGCCTGATGGTCAGATTTGTCACTGCAAGACTCTTCACGGTGCACTTTCACATGTTTCAGGTATACGATGAAGATAAACAGACGTACATCCCATTCCAGAAGGCAGTAGATGAAATCAGGCTAAGAGAACACAACAGCGAGGTTGATATGAGCCCGGAGCTGTCTTTAAAACCCCATCCTTCTTGATGAGAAGTACATTCATGCTTAGATCATACTGAATTGCTTGCTTGCAATCTTATAACGCTGTGATATCTGTACCTTGCACAGAACAACAATTTTCAGAGAAAGACTAAGTGTATTTGTACTTCAAAAAACAATAAAATCCTGCACTTCTGCCTTGTCAATACAAAACTGACATCAGCACAAGTACCTATTCCAGTATAATTCCCAAGATGATTCCTGAAGAAGCAGGTTGCAATACAATCTTGTATATCACGACATATAGACCTCTTCAGTCCTCAAATTTCTCAATTTCATGTTAGAAACTTATCTCTAGAGTCTAAAAGAGCGCTAAAACTTTTAGTAGGGTGCTAAAGTTCAAGCAACAGTCTCAAAGCAGTACAGCGTAATGCCTTTAAGCTTCCCATTCACAAAGTTCCGCTCCACAGTCCACAAGCACCCCTCTGGAACTACACTCGCTAGCTGCAGTAGGTCTGTATTTCGAGGTAGAAACAATGATACCACTCCTCTCCCATCCTTCCTGTCCTCTGATTTCCTATTCACAGCCCAGGATCTGGTCACTGTATCCATGCACACATCCAGCAGCTCTTTGATGCTGCGCTGACCATCCAACATGCTGGACAGCACATCAAATGTCTCACAGTACTGATACTTGGGTCCTCCCCATGGAGGGGACACGAAGATGGCATCCACCATCAGCTCCGGAGCCACTTGGAAGAAATCACAACACAGGAAGTGTGTCTTGGCTTGGACCTGGTACACAGCTGCATTGTGAGCAGCCATGTTGCATCGTCGCTCTGAAATCTCTATGCCCATTACCTCTGGGAAAACCTGGTAGAAAAGAACAAGCAATTATGTCTACCAAAAAAATAGGAGGTTCAGTAGTCTTTGTAAGACATGAGGCAAATGAAGAAAGGAGGAAGAAACTCAATTTCTATGAAATTGTGTTATTCATTGAAGTACTGACATTGGCCATCTGTATCACATTTCCTCCACACCCTGCCATGGCATCAGCAACCACATATCCATTGCCGTACTGCTTGCACATCTTGGCCTGGTGTAAAGCCAGCACTTCAGGAGTGACAGAGTACCTGAGTACAGGTATGGAATTGTCCATCAAGGATGGGCAACCATCCCATGGATGTTATGTTGGAACATGCTGCTTGCTTCTCCTAGGAAGGTGCTTTCAACATGATAGGCATCCAGAAGACATGCTGCACTTGCAATCAAAATTAAATCAAAATCAATTTAATTCATTTTCAAAATGAGTTAATGATGACAGCTAATCAACTGATGACAGTTAATCAACTGATGACAGTTAATCAACTGAACATCACTCACCAACCCTCCGTGTCCATCTGCACACCCTCCTCATATTTTGTGAATAGGCTGAAGCGCTGAAGCCAGTACTTGGCCATGTTGCGAGGCAGCAGCGTCCGAACAAAGGCTGCAGTCTCACCATCCAGCTCCACACGCGCAAGATGATGAGACTGCAGTGCAGCTCCTGATACCTCCACTTGCTCCACCACCTTCCGCACAGCTGCCTGCTGCATGAGCTCCCGCTGTTGCCATGTGGGTCCCTCTTGTTGACTGATGCCGGGTTCACAGCTTTGTTTCTCCTGGACTTTTTGTCTCTCACTGCTTACAGATTCTTGAAGATCCTTCTCGCTGGGTCTAAGGCTTCTACTGTCAACCTCAGATGCTCCTCCAGAAAGCTCTCCATGCACATGTAACACCTCTTGCAGCTCCTCTTGCTGCTGCATCATGTTTTTCTCTATAGCACTGACATCTAGCATTCTAGGCTTGAACCCCTCTGCAGGAGGCTCCCATTGTGTAATGCCAGCTGTTATGTTGTAGTAATAAGTCACCCCTGAGACAGGGTCTAGCGCCTCCTGCCATGGACTGTCCATGCAGTACAGCTTCCCTGCAGCACCATGACTCTTCTGATACATTTCACAACTGCTGGGCGCTACATGTGTTGTTTTGGAGGTGGATGATGTCAGCACAGAGTGTGAAAGATGCACTTGGGATGCATGGGCATCCTTCAGTGTCACTTGGGATGCATGGACATCCTTCAGTGTCAGCTTCTGCATCTCCTGACCTAGTCCATTTAAGTGTGAGGATCGTTGCTGTGTTGATTCTTCTTCTACAGCTTTTCGCATGTCCAAGTCTTGCTGCTTTGTAGCAGCCTCATTTAGGACGTGGTGGACCAGGGCAGGAGGAGCCCCTGCCACTTGCGCAGCGGCAAAAACATCTGCGGGTGTGACGGTATCGGGGTGGATAGGTAAGCCCATGGACTGCCATACCAGGGGGAGGTCGAAGCCATTGGCTGCCAGTAGCTGTACAGCTTGAACTAGAGGAGGGTCTTCAGGGACTGATGCCCTTGATGAGGGAGGAGTGGATCCATCCTTCTGGTGCGAGTTGATGGGATCATGATGAGGGGGGTAGCTGATAGGTGGAGTGTGTTGGTTGGTGGTTGGATGAGCATGGGATTGGGAGGAATGACACTGTGCTGCCACGTCCTTTGCGGGAAGGACTGCATGTATAATTGCGGGGTCTTTGAAGATGTCTAGCTGTGCTGCATGGTTGTGATGCTTGGTCTCCTGGATCTGATCTACAACAACTGCATGGTTGTGATGCTTGGTCTCCTGGATCTGATCTCCAATTACTGCATGGTTGTGATGCTTGGTCTCCTGGATCTGATCTACAACAACTGCTTGGACATCACGGCCTTTGCAGGCAGTTTCTTTCTTACGCCCTTGACCTTTCTTCTTTCCTGCTTCATCATGGCGTGATCATGTCCATATTTTGGCTAGCATGAGCATGATGTGATGCTAGGTATGTGGACATGAGCAGCATGGATAGCACATGAACGCAGGAAATTACAAGAAGCATCTTAAGTAGTGCTCACTTGTGACTGGGCTGGAATCAAGAGCCCTGATCTCCTGTGCAATATAACAAGACGGAATCTTGTGAACAGACTCGCACAGGAAAGCTGTGGATTGGAATTTCGGAAAGTCAACAACTTATGACTTACTGCCTCTAGTGGATAATTGCCGCCAAACATTGTTGGGAGTCCCAGATTAAACATCTCATCCTTGCAACTTGGATCTTGAACATAATCAGTCTGCAGGTGCACTTCCTTCTCCTGACGTCTTCTCACGTAGAACAAAATGGCAACTGACATCAGGATTCAGGTGCTAACTACTATGTCATATTGATTGGATTTCTCAGATGCTTTCTTACCCACGCAACCCAGCGTCTTTCAGCGAAACAGTCGTTATCAACAATCTACCTATTCTAAAAGTATCGGAGTTACATGGCCCCAGATTTTGGGCAGTCCTTATGGACGTCTCAGTAGCATCATCATGCAGGGTTTGCAAAGAAATTGTTTGACATTTAGCCCTCATATCTCACGGGAACGCGAAATGTTGCATATCATAAGAAGCAATCAATGTAGCACTCTTTCAGATGAGTGAGCTGAGATAAAGAAAATTTTCTGAAAAGTGTGAGAGGACATAGAGTTCGGAACATTCCGAAAATAACTGCCAACACTAAACATCACCTTTGTCTACTGAGTCAATGCTAAATACCTAAGTTTCCGTCTCTGAACTGGATCTGAACACTTTAGGTGATTGTTCCTCTGGTATATTGCTTATCCCTTTACAATGCACTGAAGCATTTCTCTCTTTTGGTATGCCCTGGCAACATTTAATTAGCTTCTCAACCTCTTTCACGCACATATGCTGCTGATAGTCGTATTTTGCGAGGCACCTGTATGCATGTTAACAGTTATTGAATTTAATTTGCGTATAAATTTAAAGAGAAGACTTCTCTTACTCCTGAATAGCACATGCAAAACTTTTGCAAACGTACAGTGGTTCCACTGTTTCATAATCGTCACGTTTTCCTAAAATCATTTTATATCCAACATCTCCTTTATATGACATGATCAATCACATTCAAAACACGCAAGTTAGATGTACCTGAACTCATTCTTCGTCTAAGTGTGGGGATTGCTCAGGGCCACTTGTCCAGCCTTTTCACACATGGCTTTGTGGCTTGCCGTTAAAAGTTCCATTAATGCAGCTTGAGTGGCATTGATGTCCTTAGCCTGAAAAGGACGTGCACTACCCATCAGGAGCAAGATAACTCCTCAGCACAGCCTATTCATCAATCCAGCTCAACGAATCTAAAAATAAATACATGAAGCATCCAGCATGACGTCTCAACATCATGACGCTGAAGAAGATATTGCATGGACTAACATCGAGTAAGCTCACCTCCATGTCCTTGAAAAGCAAGTGTGGAGTCTTAGAGAGTGATTGCAGCTGGTCCAGGAAGTTTCTAGTCTTATCAGAGCAATCTTCGCTAGGTGACCTGCCAGCTCTTCTAAGCAGTGCTGAGGTGGGGGCTGGGCTTGACGTCAGCGCAGCTGCACGACGTGCAGCAGGACTGCCGGCAGCAGCGGAAGAGGCAGCAGCAGCTGCAGAGTGAGTGGCAGCTCCATGTGGAGGCGATCCTTTACTTCCACTATCTTGGAGACCTGTTTGAGCACTTGAGTGCTGGAAGAAGGGTTTGGGCACCAGTCCTGTTGTCAACAGCAATGGTAATATCACCTTCCCTGCCCTCCCCCTGCTGTTCCGCAACTCACCCATCACTTTCTGAGTATCTTCTACATCAAGCTCTGTGCAATCTCCAAGACCACCAATATCTTCAAGTGCTCCTTTTTCCACTGGAGGAGCATTTGGGGCTCGAACCCCAAGTTCTGTGATTTCTTCCCGGACTTCGACTCGTATGAAGTCGGAGATCAGCTGTTCCTCTTCACAGCTTCCACCACCACCAGGTTTGTTGAGACTTATCGCCATTGGCTCTGGAGCATGGGCTTCTGCCCACAAACCCTGATGCCCTCCATGCAGGTCTTGCATAGGCTTATCCCCATGCAGTAACTCCTCATGGATATCTGCATCCAACGCATCTCCTCCATCCAACACGTCCATGGGTTCAGCCCCTGAAAATGAAGGTTGTGGCATACATGCCGTGGTACCATTACCTTGCACAGAATTCCCATGTTCTCTGTTTTGGAGGATTTCAGCCTGTAGAGAGTCTATTGCCTCCACTCCATGCTGAGCCCTCAAGTTTTCGATACTGCTATTACCCACTGTTGGCATCAGCACATCTGCAGCATTGCCCCCTATCCACTCTACAGAGGCAACGTCAGGGATGGGTGCAGATTCATGTACCTTGGAGGCAGTTTTACTCAGAGCATTGGGATACGCCTGTGCCTGAACATGTTGCATCTCCTCCATACTCCCATTCATGTAGATGTCTGACTCAGCGGCTGGTTGAGAAGCGTCCAGTGTGGTGTACGTCATGAGGCCCTGGGCACGCTTACGGCGGCCACTGCTTGTATTGCCAGCTGCCTGTTTCTGTGCTGACGCGGGAATCCTCACGTATTCAGTCTGAGAGGCATGGAAGCGCCTGGACTTCCTCAGATTAAATGCATCCTCAGAGGCTGTGGAAGCAAGTCGTTTCGCAGCAGGAGGAGTCTTCAGAATGGTGTCGCCTGCCGCCCTCATCTGACTTGCTTTGATAGGATCAGACTTAGTCTTTGCAAGTGGGCCTCCTTGATTCTCTGTATTTCTTGGGTCAGGAATACCCTCATCCTCCTCTACAGCCGAGGAGTTATTCTGGGCTGTTCTAGGACTTACATCAGGGTCCACATGCTGTGCACATGGGTCAGGACTGGAAGCTGGTGGCCGCTCAGGGTTCATTCCTGTGGAGGAGCTAAGATGAAGTGGCATGGCTGTCTTAGCAGTGACTTTTGATGGAGGACTGCCACTTTGAACATGAGCTTGCTGAGAGGGAGTGAGCTCAGAGAAGGCAAGGAGGAGGGACGTGGGGATGCCAACAGCAGGACCCACGTTGTGAGCACCAAGAGTAGTAGCAGACCCCTTGTATCGGGGTTTGAGACGTTTCAGAAAGATACTGCTGTCTTGCTCTGACACTGCCTCAGCAAACATGCAAGTTGACTCCAAACACGTCGCAAAATCACACCTTGGGAGGCATAACATGAAATATCACTTTTGTATTGGAAAACAAGACCATCATGGTATGAATGGGCTGAGAAGTTGATGCTTGGAATAGAAGTGACTCTGTCACTTCTATCTGAATTACAGAAGATTACAGGACGCTTAGTGGCATTGACTAGAGGCATTGCCTTCTTAAAGTTCATGATAGTAATCATGCATCTTGTTTTTGACAACAGAGCTGTTGGATCCCTCTTCACTCACTTCACAGAGGCTGTTAGTGGTGCTTCCAATGCATCCACACAATCCTGCACATTGTAGCCACGCGCCCTCAACATAAGCACCCCCTCCAAAATCATATCCCAGGATGTTTGGTAGAGGGCCATAATGGATGTTACCCCCGGCTTCATGTCTTTTGTAAAAGGCAATCTGTGAGTCCCCCAAGATAGGCTTCCAGCTGCCTTCCTCTTGTTACATCCTTTCCCCTTATTACCTGAGGATAGTCTGCGCGCCTCCTCCATCTCTGAAGGGAATCTATTGACTACTGCTGGAATCAAGGTCTCAAACCCAAACAAGAACACAGAAGACCATCCTTTGTTTAGACCTCCTGTGTCTCCCACCAGTACATGGCTGTACAGCTCAGTGCCTTGAACAAGTGGCATGGCTGGTTTTGAGGCATGCATCTGCTGAGGAACTAGGCCCCATCCCATGAGTACCAACATGCCTCTCAAGCTGTCCAACAGAGCCTGTCCTGAGCAGCCACACATATGCGCTGTTTGGATCCCTGATGTCTCAGTGACCTGCAAGGTCATGGCATTCCTTTCTAAGCCATGCTGCAAGTCCTGCATGGCCTCAAACAACATGACTGCCACTAGTTTGCCTGTCTCTCTTATGGCGTCCGTAATCCTGACAGAGATCTCCCCAGGGCTCAACTTACACAAGCCCACACCTGCTGCTTTGCTGTAAGGTTTACGGCTGTCAAGGTTGACGCTGAAGTGTGGTAATGATAAAAGTGGTGAGGCTGCCCCTACCCCTGCCCCAGCCCCTTCTGAGGGCTGTGGTGTCAGCTGTGTTGTCATTCCTGAAATATTAGCCTTTACATGGGGAGGTGTTGATGAACATCCTGCCTTTACATGGGGAGGTGTTGATGAACATCCTGCCTTTACATGGGGAGGTGTTGAGGAACATCCTGCCTTTACATGGGGAGTTGTTGAGGGACACCCTGCAACTAAAAAACATTGAACTGCTGATGACACAGAGGCACTACTAGGTGCTGTCCTGGGCAAGGCATCCTCCACAAAGTGTGAGAGGGATGACAACCACTCACACAGACTGAGCACCATCAGGGCCATAGCTGACAGGGCATTGCCTGGGAGCATGGTTAATGACAGTAATCATAATCCTAACAGACCTCACGGTCCTTTGATTTTATTCTCCCAATAAGGGGCAAGATTTCATTCATTCATTTTATGTGGAAGGCCATGCCAATGTTTATCTGAACTCAGCTAACGCCAAGGACACAGTCAGAATGTGTATGCCTCCCTTAATCTAGATAATTGGAATATCATTATTGTCTCTCTAGCTTCTCTCTAGCTTCTCTCTAACCTACGAATGATGGCGGTGTCTTTCTCACCACTGAGAGAAATTGAGGCAAGATCTCTCTTGAATAGGATCTTCATTATGTACGAAGGCAGGCCCAACACCAAACCATGCCTCTGCTCACGACTAAGAAAGAGCCAAAGCAGGTCCGTTGCATCTTTTGACTTAACACAAGGAAATCTTACATCGTGAGAAAGCAGGCCTTAGACTGTAACACATTTGCACACATTACTCTTGTGCACGCTGTACACATCATGCAACAAAGGCATGACTTAAGTTAGAGAATTTACAAGGGCATGATTTTAAGTCTGTACCTCTTCTTCATCTCCTCTGATAACATCTTGAAGCAGATCGACCAATCCATGGCCATGGACCTCAGTGTTGAAGCTTCCGCTACAGGGACTTCATAATCTATGGAGCCCTTCTCTGAAGGCAACTCAGTAGCAACTCCTTCATCTATCCCGTCCGTCTCTTTAAACATGGCAGATTCAGCCCCTTCTTCTGTGCATTTTGACAATATACTAGCTCTCCTCCCCTTGCTTCTTTTGCTGCCCACTGATACAAGCCACTCTGCCCCAAACATTAGTACCTCTACCACACAACACATAGACTGAGCCCTCTTTGTACTACCAATGCTGCTGCTGGAAATGACTGATGCCATGCAGCTCACAAGGCTGTCATTTACGCATTGCCAAGCCTTGAGAATGTGATAATCCTGCTCATGACTAGCATGAGCTATATCCTTATTTGCTGAACCATGGGCAACGACCAGGCTCAAGAAGTGTGAGGAGTTGAGTGTGGAAAGCAAGAGCGGGAAGCTAGACAGGTCTTTACAGTACTTCCCTGAAAGGACCAGCAATACCCATATGAAATAGAAAATTAGAAGGAATGCAGGAATAGACAACAGGATATCAAATTTGAACCTTGAGCTTCTCAATAAACGCAACTTCAGTCCTAAGCTTCTCTATGATCTCTAGGTTCTCCTCTTAACCCCCCTCCACACACATCTGCCTCACGCACTATGCTTTCAAAAAACATCTTCCATGCACTTGCCTCTATACCTTTTCTCAAAACACCTTCCTTCAAACACAAGACTCTTGCACTTTGCTAAAAACACCTTCCTCCACACACCTGCCTCTTGTGCCAGGTCAGACAGTCCTTCCATCCATTCCTGGGAGCTAATTAGATCCCTGCAGCCCTTGAGCATGTCGATCCACGCTATCACGAGAAGCTGCCAAGAAGTCCTGAACGGCTCATCATCATCGGCAGCACTACAACTCCTTCCTGAGGTACTGCTATCATTCATCAAAGGCCCTGCTCTAGCCTCTGGGTAACAAGTTGGTGCTGCACTGTTGACTAAATGACCTGCACTGTTGACTAAATGACCTGCACTTTCCATTGCTGGCAAATGGAGTGCTCCTGACAGTCTGCTTACAGCATGTGGTGGGGAGAGGTGGAGGTGGCCTTTGACAGGCACATGCAGTACACCCAATGGCCGTGCCTTCAAGAGGAGGGCCTTCAGATTGGTGTGCACCATGACCATCACAGTCTGAAGGTGGCCTCCTGGATGCGTACCATCACAAAGAGCAAGATCGATGTGCATAGTGGCAGTAGTACACTGTCCTGGTGGAGTGACAGAGATGCCATTCAGTAAGTCATAGATAAATGCCTGGGGCGGTGCAGATGGTTCATATGTAGTTTGCCCTGCAGCAGCAGCAGCATCAGCAGCAGAAGCAGCAGCAGAAGCGGAGAAGAGCCCAGCTGCAATGAAAGCGCTTGTTATTGCACACATTTGATTTACTGCCTTGACGACTCTAGCCCAGCTGCAGGCCTGATCTTCCAGAGCTCCACTACGCTTTACCTGCTCAGCCTCGGGGATGATCATATCTTCACTTTGGCTTTCACCAGGTTCATAAGTTGGGATGATACATGCAGAGGACATGCAGCGCAGGACCTTTGTGAATAAAGGCATGTAGCTGAGTATAAGAGGCTCAGCCGCTGCCAAGGGGCTTAGCAGTGGCTGATGATTGACAGTTGCAGAGCCTTCTAATAAGGAATGTCCGTTGGTTGACAAAGGTGAAAAGACGCTGTCCAGATAGTCCAACAGATTGGCGTAACAGTACAACAACAGTTCTGACCAATGCTCTGCCTGGCTGCCCTGCCAGGGCTCAGAGGATAGCAATGCAGAGAGTGGGGATATTGCTGACAAAGGTGTGAGGGAGACTGGGTGTGGTGTTTGGTCTTCTGAGTGATTAGGGCTTGCAGGATGAGGGCTTACAGCTGGGGAGAAGGCCTGCTGTAAGAGGCTGATCAAATCTTTGAGGTTGTCAGGATTGCATACTTTTGTAAGGAGAGGCACGAGGTATGAGAGGGCTCTTCTCTGTATGGTTTGGGGCAGGGGGCGGATGGTATTGTCCAGACCCAGGACGACGCAAGCTACAGGCATAACCACCAGGCACCAGACATCCTGATGCATGTGAGAAGTGTGAGACATAGTGTGGATGGATGCGTTGAAGGAAGCAATGGGTTTTACGTAGAAAATCAACCCAATTTCTTTCCTATAGCACTGTCGATTCTGAGCGTAGTGAAATATTGATTACTTTTGTACCATTATCAATTGAGAGAAGGCAGCTCAACCAGCATGAGAAAGAAGGAAAGGTAAAAAAGGAAAGACAGGTCAATGAAAGAATGCTTGACTTCAACAGTCAAGGTTGAAAGGTAGGGTGTTAGAGGCTGTGTTACCTTGGACACTGTGATTTTGACTCTGAATACTGGTCCAATGTCTGGACAAGGAGAGACATGAGTAACAGGGGATCTAGGCGGATGGGCTGCTGTATCATCCACTGCACCCTGAATAAATGCAGGTTCAGGAGGCAATTTGTGACGGGTTGCCTCAGCAAGCTGCATAACACTATGTCCTAGTGGTCCACATGTTGTTAGGGCAATGGCCATAGCCCTCCAGCGTCCATCTACAGGCCTTTCTTCATGGCTTTTCTCTACCTCAGCAGACTTCTGTTCAGTAGTACCTTTATTGCCCAGCTCCGTCCCCTCACCAGTGCATTTACCTTCTGCCCAGATTGCTTGGCTTGTAGGGGCTGGCTGTTTTTGAATCTTATCAGGTACTCTCATGACATACACAAGCTCACACCAAGCCTTCATGACGACATCACACATGCCCTCCTCCTTGTCATACATCAGGGCATGCCTGAAGGGCTGGATTAGAAGGCTGTACCTGAGTTTTGATACATCAAGGGAGGAATGGAGTTCAGGCCTGTGAAGAGCCTACACATGAAGCAACAAGACACAAAGAGCCATGCATTTGCATTTATGATGGCTACATGTACCATGAGCTATGTGTTCCATGAGCTACAATCTCAGAAAATTCCATGTAAATGTTATGGTTATGGTGAATACACCTTGAGGCTTTGCGCACACTACCAGATGCTGACAAGGACTCTGCCAGCTGGACCCAAGCATGGAAGGCCTCCTCCTTCACCGCCATGGGCTGAAGCTGATGGAACTGAGGTTTGATAAGCTACAGTCAGCACAATGATTGATAAATTGATTTAGGACTCATAGTTATGCAAATAATCAAGGCACGCATGCAGGATAATCATGCATTTGTAAGAAAAAAACGTCATTGAACATGTGTGTTGATATAACGTTTACATGTGTCACCCTTTCGTTACGAAACTGAGACTTGAAGCATCTCTTACATCCAACATCTTCTGCCCAGCTTTAGAGTGAGAGACAAATGCCGACCCCATAAGCCTGACCACTAGTACCCAGGCCTTGAGCGCCTGGATTGACACCCCAATTGAAGCTTTGCTCTTTGTTGAAGCAAGGTTATCTGTACCTGCATGACTTCTCCTTGAAGTATGTAGAATGGATAACATACCTCCAAGGACTTGATCTGCCTCTACGTCTGTGGAGCATAAAACGAGAATTAAGGCATCGTCTACATGCATCAGGAGCATGAAGGCATGAAGGCATGAAGGTATGAAGGTATGAAGGCATATATCCAGGAGGGCTACTCAATAATAAGTGCAATAATCTGTAGATCCTCCTCACACTGTTATGAATAATGTTCGTCTCTGACCTTGAGCAAGAGCAGAGGTTATTGCCTTGTTGTCTCTCAGGACTGGGATCATTAGCTTCATGCATGAAACCGCTAAAGATTGAAGAGAAGTCTTTGCGGATGCCAAGGACAACCCAATCATCTCTCCAGGATCCACTAACAATGCTGAGTTGGTGCTGGACTCTGAGTCCAGGCCTACAAGCAAGCCTCTCCACACCAAAGGGCCCCACATCATGGCTGACTGCAGCACATTTTCAGGGGTAGTTGATGTCTCAGAAACAGGATCTGAGCATGGAAGGAGCCCCTGAGAATTGCTAGCAGAGCCAGCTTGGAGGGCTTCAAACAACAGATCCTTGAGATATTCTAGGAGCTTAGCAGCAGTTTGCAGTTTCTTGATGTCTGAGTTTGCTGGATTGTATGAATCCAGAGCAACAGGTAGTTCTTCAAGAATCTTGTGTACCCTATGTGCGGTGGAGGCTGCCATAGCACCGCTGTAGACCGAACAAGGAGAATGAGATGAGTTTCCCATCGTTATGTATGCCCTTGCATGATGATTAATAGTCCATCATCGTGTATGAACGTGATCATATCTTAATCATCTTGTGAACATTATGTCGATTCTCTTGCACAAACTCAGTAATGCATAATTATATGTGATTTATTACGCCAATAATCGAAAGTATGGCAAATGACTCGATGATTGAACCGCTGAACGAGTCCATAACCCCCATCGTACTCTTCAAATTTGAACCATCATGTAGGTAATAAATTCTAAAATCTTCTCTATTAAAAAATTTTGAAAAATAATATTCTTGGTTAAACGAAATCCTCAGCATTAGAGCCAATGCTACTGTCACACCAGACTGAAAACATTTGAGTCTCAAGGAATGCTTTCATGAAACCTCGGTCCTTAGCTGGGATGGTTTCAAGTAGAGAACTCTGCAAGAACCATATAATGACATTACTCATACAGAAACATGAGAAGGAATGATGCATATCCAGACAAAAACGGCTCTGTGTTCTGGTCATAGTATTCTAAAACTAGCACACCTTCATAAGGACTCCCGCCTTCTTTCCCAAGCTCACATTGGTGATCACATGAGGCCTGATGTCTCCCAGCATTGACAGTAAGTGCTGCCTCA
>BEGY01000012.1:890068-903006 GCA_002335675.1 Chlamydomonas eustigma
GCAAATTATTTAAATGTGAAAGGAGAGAACCCATGACATGCGTCAGTCAGGGCTGATTGCTTTGCTAAACCTTACATCAGGTTCAAAGCCTGTGAATCTTGCAGATTTAATCCACACTTGGGTCACACAGACACATAGCATGCTGCATCATGATTGGTCTTACCTGCTAACAACATCCTGTGTCTTGTACTGTAGCCCCATGATGAAAGGCACTGGGGCATCTAGCAGAGGTATCATAGGGCTGGGTGTCACGGGAAGCATGAGACACTGCCAGCTGCAAGAGAGAATGAATCATGTTTAAGTTAGGCCTCACAAGAGTAGTCAGCTGCAGCAAAGCAGGTAAAAGCATGCTGACTGACTATCAACATATTTCTCTGCACCTAGGTCAAGACAAGATTTATCACCAGGCACAGATTCTCTTCCTGTGCATTTAATGACTCCAAGCCTCACACCTGAAGGGTTGTAGCATGGGTACAAGCGACAGCACTACAGCGCTGCATGCTGAGATGTCGGGGCAGAACACAGCCAGCTGTTGCTCGAGCAATGCTGCCGTCAGCATGAACAATAGGTTGTCCAGAGAAAGCAGCCTGCAAGCTGCGGCGATCGCCCAGCTGTTGAGACCAAATGCTAGCTCCTTCTCAGCATAGCTGAGGAGCAATCTACTTGAGCCCACAACTGTAAACTTGGAATTAAATTGGGGGCGAGTGAAGGAGATTGTGCCAAGATCAGGCATCTCCAGCTGCAGGGAGTCCCCTGCAGTAGGGTTCAGGATGTAGGGTTCAGGATAAAGATCAGTCATCTCCAGCTGCAGTGAGTCCCCTGCAGTAGGGTTCAGGATGTAGGGTTCAGGATCAAGATCAGTCATCTCCAGCTACAGGGATTCCCCTGCAGTAGCGTTCAGGATGCGGGAGTGAGACTAGAGAAAGACCATAAAGATGAGGTAAGAGATGATTAAGACATTATGTTCGTGAATCAGGCCTTGAATATTCATTTTAGATACCCAGATGAGGATTAGAACGATGCGACTCAAGTCTTTACCCCAACATTCTGTATCTAATACATTCACAAACCTGGGTTCATAACATCCATTTCATAGATCTTATCCAAGATAACATCTGGTTTAAAGCTTGAAGGACACAATTGTAAGACAACCTCTGCTGTATCATCTTGTACATTCAGAACGCTATATCCTTGAGTTCTAGGAGGGGGCCTTTTGCTACCCTCTTGTTCTTGCTCGGGACAAGGCTCCTGATAAACAAACTAAAAGTGTGAACCCCAACTCATTGTCGTTTTAGGCAACAAAAGCACGAACTAAAGCTTCAGTGGAATGTTTGATCAGAGATACAGCAGGCAATCATCAATGTTTCATAAACTCTGCCTATGATTCTTTTCACCTTGTCAAATCTGGAACTTACCTGTTCTCCGTCCTCAGCACTGTAGAAGGACACTGAGTCCGGGTGTAATCTTGGAGAAGCAGCAGAGTTAAATCGAGATAAGGAAGACATTGGCACAGAGAAATCGTGTACACATAAAGCATCTTGAACTTGTGGTACACCACATGGTACAACTCCTGGTTGACTAACCACAATTTCTGACGATGAAGCGCTGGCAGTTTCTTCTGACATGCTTGCTCTTCCAACACAGGCAGCATTTGCAAACGGAGTCTCTGGCTTGCATTGAACTTCAACTTCAGAAGCCTGTGCTTCCTTCACAGTCGCAGCAATAGAGGTGACCTGTGCTGGCTGTACAGTCTGAGGGAGGATGGTCTTGGGAAAATCTGCTGTATCCTGGTAGCCTACCATGTCCTCATCTAGCACTGAATCCCGCATGGATGGTATCATGAATGGCATGCAAGTCACAGGGTTCTTCACACCCCCTGCTGCAGCCTGAGGTTGAGAAGCCCCTTCGACAACCCCCCCTGCACTGCTTCTTTTGGGTGCTGCACTGACAGGGCGAGCAGCAGGAACAGCAGGGGGCAAGCTGGAAGGCAGGGAAAACTGCTGTGTGAAGTCCTTGGCCTGCATGCGCAATCCTTGGCCTCCCATGTGAGTTGTTAGTGTCTCTAATGTGGTAGAGGTTCCAATGGTTTTGCTGGTGAAAGGGCGCTGTACTGACGCTCTCTTGAAGCCTTTACGACCTAGAGGTACCAGCAGCGCTCCCTGGGACTGAGTGTCCGAGTACAGCTTCTGTGATGAAAAAAAGTATGGACTTTTATGAACTTCAAAGAAAGAGGTTCCGCGGATATGGCATATGAGCATGCTTAATGTGGGACCATGCTTGATCATGATTGATTGTAAGGACATTGCATGTTCATCATCACAGTCAAGTACAGTTAATTTTGAAATGAGGGATTCAGCTGACAAGCACTACAGCTGTCACTCTGCGCCAGTGGCCTCACTCAACAACATTCATACCTGCAAGATTGTAGGTTGGCCCGACTGCTGATGCACCTCCTCCATCTCTTGAGCTTCCACAGCCTCAAAAGATGACCTGCCCTTTGCCTGATGTGTCCTCTCATTTAATTTTGTGTGACCATGTTGATTTACCGGCACTTGCCTCCTAGCAGCAATGTCTTCCGGTGAAGGTGTGACTGAGTGAAGCACTGAGGATGCCTTATTAAAATGAACCCCTGCTCTCCCTCTAAATATCTCAGGCTTTGATTTTGGGGGTAAAGGTCCACCTGACGACTCAGATAGCTCCTTTGTGAACTCAACAGTACGATATAAACGCTCTAGTCCTAAGATATGGCTCAATACCTGTTTTTTACAAGAGGCATGACCAAGAGGCAAGACCAATAATGCAATGAAAAGAAGAAGTTGTAATTAATCTGGATATGAACATGTCTCTTCTACCTCCAGCAAGATTATGAGAGTGTTTGACTTCAGAACATAGGCATCTACACATGGGCATCTACACATGGGCATCTAAACATGGGCATCTAAACATGGGCATCTACACATGGGCATCTAAACATGGGCATCTAAACATGGGCATCTAAACATGGGCATCTACACATGGGCATCTACACATGGGCATCTGAATGGAGACATGATGAAAGGTATGGAATTCACTTCTCTCACTTGAAAGTGCAGGCTGAAGAAGGGGTATCTCGAGACCAGGCAGTAACAGCGAGGGGCCACAATCAGGCACTGCCTGTAGGGACCTTGACAAGCTGGGTAGCTGTGAAGCAGAGGCATTGACTAGAGTAAGAACTGTCATTGAAATCATCCTCGTCCTACCTTCAAGCACATCAAATGTTAAGCTTATTTCCTGTTTATGAAGCTGTGTGGCTTACTTTGCGCTCGCCAGCAGTGGAGGCCTGTGCAGTACTTCATCCACATAACAACACACTCCATACAATGGTATACTGGCACCGGCAGCCTGTCCAACAGGTCATCACAGAGGTACGATTAGAGGAACCATAGGAATCTGGCTATTAGAGGAACCATAGGAATCTGGCTATTAGAGGAACCATAGGAATCTGGCTATTAGAGGAACCATAGGAATCTGGCTATTAGAGGAACCATAGGAATCTGGCTATTAGAGGAACCATAGGAATCTGGCTATTAGAGGAACCATAGGAATCTGGCTATTAGAGGAACCATAGGAATCTGGCTATGAGCTACATACTCGGAAGGATCATGATAGAAAAGTTGCAAGAGCAGAATCACGGAATTTGAGAACTTGCAGGTACACTACTTCTCTGTGGAATGCTAGCTTCTCTGCTGCTTCAGCTACACCTTCAACATGAACACAAATGTCTGGTCATTTCTGCTGTAATGCTTCTCAAATATGATCTCATTCAAAGCACTCCAGCTCGGACTGCGCTTCAGTTTCCGCGGTGAAACCTGGGCAAACCATATTGCACCTTTTTAATGAATTCTAAAGCCATTGAGCTCAAACATTCCATTTTACACAAGTTACATGCTCTCATCCACTTTCTGTGGTCACCAGCAATAGCAAGCTGCATGCTCCTCACCTTGTACGAAAAACGCTACATGCTCTCATCCACTTTCTGTGGTCGCCAGCAATAGCAAGCTGCATGCTCCTCACCTTGTACGGAAAACGCTACATGCTCTCATCCACTTTCTGTTGTCACCAGCAATAGCAAGCTGCATGCTCCTCACCTTGTACGGAAAACGCTACATGCTCTCATCCACTTTCTGTTGTCACCAGCAATAGCAAGCTGCATGCTCCTCACCTTGTACGGGAAACACTACATGCTCTTATTGACTTTCTGTTGTCACCAGCAATAAAAAGCTACATGCTCCTCACCTTGTACGGAAAACACATGCCTGCGAGCTCCTTGTCATTCATGCCCAACCCATTCCTGGTACGATAGTTGTACAACACTTCAGGTTCGTAAGCAGGCCATGGAGGAGAGCTGTGGTAGTTTTGGGAGGTGTTGAAGGATGGAGTACTGTTTGTAGAGTTCTCAGTGACCAGGCGGCCATCCTTCACCACCACAAGGGACTGCTCTCGTGCTCTGTGCTCTTTCTCTAACAATGGTCAATGGAACAAGAAATGATTTACGTATTACTTTTCAAAACCTGTTGCTTGATCATGATACAGATGTTCAACCTACCACATAGATCCTCTGCAATTTGTGTAATCTCATGGTCTGGTGTAAGGCCCTGCGGTATGACACAAAAGCACACATCAATAATCATTGACGTGATATATGAGGAGTGGGCAGACACCTGAGGTGCAAAAACTTTGAAAGCGCTGGATGCCTTATACAAATTGAAATTTCAGGGGCTCACCACAATTGCAAAATTCTCAAATAGGTGTTGAGGCCAAGAAAGAAGCTCATTTCCAGCATCTTGGGCTATCCAGGCTCTCTGGATATGCATTCTGATTAATCAAGATTATATATAATATGTACTTAATTTTGAATTATGTACCTTCTCCTCTGTAATCTTCTCTACATCAACTTGGTAAGCCTCCTGAACGCCTTTTTGAGGTTCATGCTACAAAATCAGCATGAGCATTTCAGGTTTTGTTACAAATCATAATTCTGTTTTATCAATAAATATTTTACATTGGAGGGATTTGTTATGCTCTTCCACCATCGTCGAACGGGACCCTCATCTTCCGCAGGCATGCAACTTTCATAAGTGGGACAAAGCTATTCTTGTTGTCTTTCCCGATAGTAGCTGTTGATTTGAGGCGAGCAAAAAAGGAAAGACAACCTATCAAACCGACGCTCGGGTAAATTCGTTGACATGGCAGGAATTTTTAGAATCTGATTACTTTATCAGTAGACATGAAGAGAGCAACCGGCCTAGAGATGCAAATCGTGAATTTACAGAAAATATATTATAGCTTTTGCATTCTGACATGGTTTTATGAGCACTTTCTATACCTACTTGCGTGTAATACCTGTAATCATACAAGCACTTTAATGCCTTGAAGTCACACGAAATATGGCAATAGTACCTGCATTCTGTCTCTACCTTGAAGGCACACAACACAACATCAATCCATATCTGCCTAATCCATCCATTGTTCGAAAACTTTCGTTATCTATTCCGAAGGTGCACCATTTCAAAGTGACAAACAAATGTAGATGAGTACACCTGTGATCATTAATACACACAAAAGTAAGCACCCTGTCCTTGAATGCACACAGGCAGATTTTCTAAGGATGCAAATTCGTCAATTCTTTATTATTTTCAATTCTTCCAGGGCTTCATGTGGCCAATCCACTGTCGCTCCATGCATGCCACATGAAACTGCATGATGCAGCAAGTCTTTGTTCTTCACGCCCCATCCTCTCACTGTCTTAAAGCCCTGCTGTAAGGCCTTGTCCACTAGCTCCTTAGAGCAAACATTCACACGTGGGCAAAGTTGGCTGATACCAGCCTCCCTAGCAACCTGAAGCATTGATACAATGATATGTATGTGGTAAGATACAACCTGAAGCATTGACACAATGATATGTATGTGGTAAGATTTAGTGTCATCAAGTTTGAAACCTACGACTAGTTATGCATTAATGCATATTTATACTTATAGTTGTACATTTTTGCATATTCAGAACCATCACCACATGATATCTCAGGCACAGGCTCAAAAGTTATGAGCGCACTTGAATTCTGTATAATTATATTTCATCAGCACTCAATCGCACCTCTAGTGTCTGGTCTGTGATCTCCTGGATAAGCCAGCCATGTGTGGTTTGTGGCAACAACTGAAACAAAGGCATTTCAGAGGGAAGAAAGAATACAAGTTCACACCTGCATACCATGCACATAGTTAAGGACTCAATACGTTGGTTGAACCCAAAATAAAACCCAGAACTTCTACGCATGAACTATGTTATATTCCTATGTTTTAGGTACATATGGTCACTCATTTTGTCCCTATGAATCCATTAAAATTTGCTGCATGTATTCAGAAGACTTAAGATACGAGGTCATAAGCTGGCATGTCATTGTCAGCTGTTATGCACAGAAGTTACTCTTCAAGTTTTGACACATTTAAACTGCCTTGGCGACCATAGCTGTAAATTGACACAGTTAAACTGCCTTGGCTACCATAGCTGTGTATTGACACAGTTAAACTGCCTTGGCTACCATAGCTGTGTATTGACACAGTTAAACTGCCTTGGCTACCATAGCTGTGTATTGACGCAGTTAAACTGCCTTGGCTATCAAAGCTGTGTATTGACACAGTTAAACTGCCTTGGCTACCATAGCTGTGTATTCCTAATGACCTCTGAGTAGGATATTCATAAAGCCACATAGTATGGTGCCCTCTCAGACAGAGAATCATCGTGCCTTCATGGATAAGACCAGCATGTGTAGGTGGAATGATGTGATGGTCACTCTTCCTGGAGCCTCCAACGCTGATGCAGGGGAGGCTTGCGAGTGATTTAAAGTAACAGCATCTTCCAACCACCCTAACCACCCTGTGGATCTTAGAAGTCCTGCAACAACTTCAGGGATACCAGCTTGTTGACTCTTCAATTCCTGAAGAAGGTAGGTAGGGAACAGGTGAGTTGTGTGCAATCGGGACTCCTTAGATTGTTTCTCAAGAGCTGGCACAGCAGTTTATGAGCGGCCATGCAGCATGCTATGTAAGTGCAATAATATGGATAGTACTACCTACAGCATCATCATTAAGCAATGTTTAACAATCTCTGACATGTGTGAAGGCTGAGGCTGAGCTTTGCAATCGGACTGTGGACTCACAAGATGAATATGAGCTCTGCTCTGATACCGCTCTAGGACTTGCAGCAATGTTGGAATACGGCAATCTGCATGTTCTGTACCCAACCACGAGCCTGCATCCAGGGTTGAAAGATCAGTCCACGAAGTATCAGCCACTTGGCTAGAGCCAATATTTGTGCGGCCTAATTTCTCATCATGTAGAACTATGCAGATATTGTCACTGGTCAGCTGAACATCTAGCTCAAAAGCTGGGCCCAACTCAAGAGCCAAATCAAAGGCTTTAAGAGTGTTTTCCGGTGCTAGCGCAGAATTTCCCCTATGAGCAATGACTGAAAACATTCGTTAAAATACAATTATGTAAATCAATTTGGCCTTTGGGTCTACACAAGCCTGACTCAAACATTCAATAGGCATGCGTACGGTATTCAGTTGTGCAGTTGCGAAGAACATGGTCGTGCGCGATTTGCCAGTCTAATACAATTGTCAATTGCACTGCAATGTCTGCTCCTCCAAGTAAACTTTGGCATCAACCAGAAGAAACTCCCGCAACAAAATTAACGTCAGAAAGAGATTTAATATCTATTTCCCGAACGCGCTTTGGATCTGCGTAATACAATTCATTAATCCAAAATATTCTCGCTCTTGCATGGATACATGGTTCTGACCATAGTGTAATCTCGTTCAAACCGCACCGATGATCTGATGATTTACATGCGTAGTTTTATAATTGTGTCTACGAAACAAATGTTAAATCACATTTTAGAAATACGATTGTTACTTTGCTCAGGATACCCAACAGGCAACAACCCTCCACCTGGATATGCCCAAGGGCAACCCAATCATTCTGGTGAGAAGAGCAACAAAGGCATGCGGGAGATTGTCAGCTTCCTTACACATGTTGTAGAGGCTACTTACATGCTACTTGCTGCAAGCCTTATTTCATCAGCTGCTCACTGAAATCAAGCAGAGACAGCATCTCCATGCTGCCGCCCTCTTTTGACCTATAATTCAATTCTCAACAGAAGACAGCTCAAGCTCACTGCAATGTTAATATCCCCCCTCACAGGAAGCTACCCACCTGGGGTAGCAGCAGGCTATCCTGCTGCCCCTGCTGGCTACCCGCCTGCTGGTTATCCACACCCAGGGATGCCTGCCGCCTATCCACCACCAGGAGGTGCCGTTCCTTACCCTCCACCTGCAGGCTACCCTGCCCCTCACTATCCGCCACCTGCAGCTGGCGGGGCACATTATCCTCCTCCAGCAGGCGCATACCATCCTCCACCAGCTTCATATCCTCCACATGAAGGTTACCCCCCCGCGCACTACCCGCCACCTGAAGCATACCCTGGTGAGAAATATAGCTTGGTATGATGAATAATAAAGCCACCTTGAACAGGTGGTTGGTCCTAGTATCCCATGGAACTCTAGTAGGTAGTCCTGCTGTCAGGTCTTTCACTGCAAATCCATCAAATTTCAGAAACATAAGGCAGGTTGCATGGTTAGATCTCAAATTACACAAGCGGCCATCAGTTTGAATAATTTGACGTTCTGGAACATAAGTCTTACACTATACCTGCAGCTAGGGTCAGCTTTATGTGTCTGAGTCTAGAGATTATTTGTCTTATAATGCACCGTTAACTAAGGACAGCTTTATGTGCCTCAGTCTAGAGGTTTTTCTTACAATACACCCGCAGCTAGGGCTAGCGATGCTGCATCATCACATGGGCATGCTAGTAATGCTGCATCACATTGGCATGCGCAAAAAAGAATCTGTGTTTTTTGTTTCCTGTTCCACATTTTGTCTGATCTAAGTGGATAGCACTGGTCCAATAATTGTTATCAATACATGTGTCTGAGCTTAGACAATTGTCTTACAAACTCAAGTTTGTTATCAATTACTCATTTATCATCACTGCAATCTCTATGCAGGTGCCCCCCCATCACAGCCCCAACTACTTACCAGGTGAACAAAGTAGGACAGACCTGAGACAGATCTTGAGGTTAAAAAGGCATCAACATGCTCTAGGTTATGCTTTGAACCATAATTGTGATGGTGTGTAGCATGTGCACAAAAATCAATAAAAATAGCACATTTACATGCCATGTATCATTGAACATGTAATTGTTGCTATTATTCACACATGTGTGACCCGTCATGTCCTACATTATGACCTATAGTCCATGGAGGTCATGGATACAGCCATGGCCATGCAGAGCATCACAAACATCACAAGCATCATATGAAGGGGAAGCACTAAAGGGACAAGCACAAGATGTGGTGGCATCATCTCTAGCAGCAGATTTTTCGTGAAGGTAGAACATCTGAACATTTAACTTTTTCTAGTTGTTTGCCAACGATCTGTTTATTGATTTGTTTTTCCTTATGCCAACTTTGAATTTAATTTTGTCCCTTGTACGGAACATTGCCAAGAATGCATGCTCAAAATAGTTACAGCAACAAGCAAAAGTAACCCCAATAAGGTCTCAAAATTAGCCTCTGTTTCTACTTAGATGTAAATTATTGTGCAATCTCGTTGTTGGTAAATTGAATGTTATAATACCATGATAGCTACTTCCAGTTGTTGTAAAGAGAACAATCTTGCGATTGGGGCCCTTCTTTCACACAGAATAAAAGTGAAGAGTTTGCACAGGTCACACAGTACCTACAACAAGCACAGTGATGGTATATTTGTGCAGTGAACACTTTGACACACTTTCTTGACTTCAAATTATGGTGGCGACGTTCTATACTTGTACTCTTACTTGTCTGATTTTTTGTTGAAGCCAAGAACAGTGCTAGCTTGTTTCGAGATGCCAATCCCTCTCATTGTATTCCCTCCACCGTGAGGTTGTATTTTGTCCCTGTGAATCCATTTAAATTTGTTGCATGTATGCAGAAGACACCAGATATAGCAGGTTCAGAAGCTGGCATGTCATGGTCAGCTGTTATGCACAGAAGTTGCTGTTAAGGTTTTGACACATTTAAACTGCCTTGGCTACCATAGCTGTGTATTGACACAGTTAAACTGCCTTGGCTACCATAGCTTTGTATTGACACAGTTAAACTGCCTTGGCTACCATAGCTGTGTATTGACACAGTTAAATTGCCTTGGCTACCATAGCTGTGTATTGACACAGTTAAATTGCCTTGGCTATCATAACAATAAAGCGGTGTATTCCTGATGACCAATGACCTCTGAGTAGGATATTCATGAAGCCACATAGTATGTTGCCCTCTCAGACAGAGAATCATCGTACCTTCATTGATAAGACCAGCATGTGTAGGTGGAATGATGTGATGGTCACTCTTCCTGGAGCCTCCAACGCTGATGCATGGGAGGCTTGCGAGTGATTTAAAGTAACAGCATCTTCCAACCACCCTAACCACCCTGTGGATCTTAGAAGTCCTGCAACAACTTCAGGGATACCAGCTTGTTGACTCTTCAATTCCTGAAGAAGGTAGGGAGTACATGAGTTATGTGCAACCCTAATTCCTGAAGAAGGTAGGGAGTACATGAGTTATGTGCAACCCTTATTCCTGAAGAAGGTAGGGAGTACATGAGTTATGTGCAACCCTAATTCCTCTGATCCAATGTCGAGTGCTGGCACAGCAGTAGGATGAGCCATGCAGCTCGCCATGCAAGTGCAAAGATGTGGATGATAAATCCTACAGCAGCATTGTCAAGGAATGTTTAACAATCTCTGACATGTGCGAAGTCTGAATCTGAGCTTTGCAATCGCGTTTGTGCCTGTGGAATCACAAGATGAATATGAGCTCTGCTCTGATACCACTCTAGGACTGAAGCAATGTTGGAATACGGCAATCTGCATGTTCTGTACTAAACCACGAGCCTGCATCCAGGGTTGAAAGATCAGTCCACGATGTATCAACCACTTGGCCAGAGCCAGTATTTGAGTGGCCTAACTTCTCATCATGCTAGTGCTACTCTTGTATGATGATCATCTGTCAGGCTCCGTCACAAAGCTTTCAAGATCTAAAGCATTTCACGTGTCCAATTTTTATTTTGTGCAAGGAATATAATAAATGCTGCGACAAAATGTGTTTATCTACAGTCGTGTATCTGAACATCCCAGTTTCTCACTGCATGTGCGTTGACCGGGGTTACAAGAGGTCCTCGAAAGCTAAAATTAAAACATATTCGTAGCTATTGAAATTATAGCGGTCGGAAGTGCCGGTCAACTGGAACGGACACGACACGGACACAGGGTGAACATAGGGGCTACCGCCCCCATGACCGGGGCGATGCTGACAACATTTGTTGAAATACAAATATATAAAGAAATCCGTTATATACCTTTGGCCGTACAGACACACCCGACTCATTTGCTAACTACGCAATATGTACGGTATTTAGTTGTGCAGTTGCGAAGAACATGGTCATCAGCGATTTGACAGTCTGATTTAATTACAGTGCAATGTCTGCTCCGCAAGGTAAGATGCGGCATAAGCCAGAAGATACTCCCGCAACATGTTTAACGATTGAGAGGGGCTTAATTTCAATTTCCCGCTCGCACTTTGGAACTGCATACAATTAATTTATTCAAACTATTTTCGCTCATATATAGGATGCAGGGTTGTGATCCCTGTAACAACACTCTCTTATGCAAACGGCACCGATGATTTGATTGTTTCATGTGTAGTCTAACTATTGTGTCAAAAAACGTTACATAACATTTGACATATGCCACTGTTATTTTGCACAGGATACCCAACAGGCAACAACCCTCCACCAGGATATGCCCAGGGGCAACCCTACAATGCTGGCATGGGTGAGAACAGCAACAAAGGTATGGGAGATAATTTCAGTTTTCTTGCAAGTCTTTTAGAGGCTCCTTCCATGCTATTTGATGCAAGCCCTGTCTCTTCAGCTGCTCACTGTTTTCAAGCAGAGGCAGCTCAAGCTCACTGCAATGTTAATATCTCCCCTCACAGGAAGCTACCCACCTGGGGTAGCAGCAGGCTATCCTGCTGCCCCTGCTGGCTACCCGCCTGCTGGTTATCCACACCCAGGGATGCCTGCCGCCTATCCACCACCAGGAGGTGCCGTTCCTTACCCTCCACCTGCAGGCTACCCTGCCCCTTACTATCCACCACCTGCAGCTGGTGGGGCATATTATCCTCCTCCAGTAGGCGCATACCATCCACCACCAGCTTCATATCCTCCACATGCAGGTTACCCCCCCGCACACTACCCGCCACCTGCAGCATACCCTGCACCAGTATATCATGGTGAGAAATGTTAGCTTTGGTATGACGAATGACGATAAACCATCTTGAAGATGTGGTTATATCTAGCATCTCATAGTAATGTAATAGCAGTTAGTCCTACATGCCAGGTCTTTCACTGCAAATACATCAAATTTTAGAAGTATAAGGCCGGTTGCATGGTTAGATCTTTAACTGCACAAGCGGTCATCAGTTTAAATAATTTGAACTCCTGGAACGTAAGTCTCACACTTTACTTGCACCTAGGGACAGCTTTATTTGTCTAAACCTAGACATTTGTCTCACAAAGTCTAGTATATGTTCAATTACTCATTTATCATCACTCCAATCTCTATGAAGTTGCCCCCCCACTACATTACTCATTTATCATCACTCCAATCTCTATATAGTTGTTCCCCACTACATTACTCATTTATCATCACTCCAATCTCTATGTTGTTGCCCCCCACTGCTACATTACTCATTTATCATCACTCCAATCTCTATGTAGTTGCCCCCACTGCTACATTACTCCA
>BEGY01000013.1:8401-41285 GCA_002335675.1 Chlamydomonas eustigma
GTATGGAGGTCAACACTATCCTCAGCAAGTAGTCTGCATGGCATGGAGGTCAACACTATCCCTCAGCAAGTAGTCTGCATGGTATGGAGGTCAACACTATCCTCAGCAAGTAGTCTGCATGGTATGGAGGTCAACACTATCCTCAGCAAGTAGTCTGCATGGTATGGAGGTCAACACTATCCTCAGCAAGTAGTCTGCATGGCATGGAGGTCAACACTATCCTCAGCAAGTAGTCTGCATGGTATGGAGGTCAACACTATCCTCAGCAAGTAGTCTGCATGGCATGGAGGTCAACACTATCCTCAGCAAGTAGTCTGCATGGCATGCAGGTCAACACTATCCTCAGCAAGTAGTCTGCATGGCATGCAGGTCAACACTTTGACTGGGAGCGCATCATCACACCCTAGACTAATCGAGAGGGACACACTTGGGAGGACCATGTGAGAAGAGGCACAGGGAAATTTCTGTGAGATCAGGGCTTGACAAGTGGTCGGAGGCAGATCAGTCATTTATCATTGATTACCTGTGAAGGTATTCATCCACACTGCGTGCCAACAGCTTTACAGATTTACTGCCTCTCTCCATCTTCACCACTGGCATGACAAGGGGCTGCGCACACAGAACTTATCCTTGATGCTGTATATTTCGTACTTAATTGCATACAGAAGAACTGTTATCATCTGTAATGAAATGATGTATGAGCCACAAATATACCTTGGCTTTAGCAGGCTCAGGCCACCGTAGCAAGCAAGTCACAAGGTTACTCTCAGAACCATCTGATGCCAGGGGTATCAGAAGTGGATGTAAGCCAGACCGATCTGAGGGAAGCACCTTACGCCCTCCCTGAGCCTGAAGAACCTGAGAGTAAAGTGAAATAACATTGAAGTGGAGTAGCAGTTGATTAAATGAGTAGCTGTCAGGATCAGGGTTTATGTGGTATGCACAGCACATCTCATTGAGTCACCAATGGTGTAGTGCCTACTTTGATCAGAGCACCCAGTCTCTTGGGACTTTGACAAACCGCAATCTCTTCTAGATACAGTGAATGTTCTGCAGACATGAGTACAATGTTTGATAGATTTGAAAAGAGGTGAAGTTAAATCAACAAACAAGAATGTGCCTTGTTTTGTGTAAAAAGAAGATATTAATGACATGTATGTAACCTGAGAGCTGAACAGCTTGACAAGCAAGACATCTATCGTGCGCTGTATTGAAAGTAGCAGCAGGAACTCGGGTTGCTAAGGACCACTTGCTACTTATTAATACTCCTCCTTTTGAGATGCTCTTCATCAGCTTTTTCAGTCACAAACGCTCTGGCCGTAACGTATGAAGACATGGTAAGAACCCTGTACCTCAGATACAGGTTTACATCAGCCGCCGTTTCAATACACAGTCTCCGGATTCAATCATTAAGCTCACAGTGATATTGCAAGGAACACTTCTTCTGAAACATGCCGTTCTTGTTAATGTCGCTGAGTCTGGGTTCAAGCGTTTGGACGGCAAACTTGCGACGAATGCCACAATCCTCATTTTAAGTAATATTAAATGTTTTAACGCATTGGACTTGGGCTTCATGAGTTTTACCACATGACATTGTTGGGAATATAAGTTCATAAGCGATCTTGCGAATGGCGATGGTGTGTATGGTGCAGTTTAATTCTCTGTTGTCCTTGTTTAATCTTAGCCCTAGCTTCCTCTCGCTCCATGCTGGTATCTTCCTTATCTCTGCAACGTTATGTTTTTTTGCAGATTTTCCTCTGAATGGGACTCGTTTTTTTTGCAAAATACAGCATCTTGAAATATCAGGTGAGCTATCCTATTTTAAGTAATCGCATTCATTTGCATGGACTTTCGATTGTTGCACACAGAAAGCTTTGGAGATATGATGATTATCAAAATTTTGAGGAGTCATGCACCGATCAAATGCAGCTCCACTTGTGAAAAGACAGATGCTTGAACGCTTGGCTTCTGATCTCTGAAGGGCTTTTCATGTCTTGAACTGTGCATGCTGTTCGGGCCCTGAAAATTTTGTCTGATGACTACTTCGTCAAAAAATACATATTTCAGGCCACTTCCTTGTCTCTGCAATAGGAACCTACCAGGCACGGCGTTTTGCACAGCAAATGCACCAAGAATAACCAGGCCATCAGTCATTGAACCCCTGAGCAGCTCTATGAATTTTTTGTTTCATGCCTGAAAGTCAAAATGCGCATATTATTTGTTTAATTGTGTCTGTATAAATTTCTCTTAATCCCTTGAAGAAAGTTCTGTAGACTTGTGTAATGTTAAGATGAATTTATGTTCATTGAAAGTTCCTCGATGCATACGCTCTAAGGAAAACATGTATACCTTGTATGAGGCTCAACTCAGTCAATGATGCCAAGTTCATGCGCTTAAACCTAAGGAGTCATGTCACATCATGTCTATATTACATAATTATGGAGTGAGGTAAGCATTCTGCATGGACCAGTAGGCCTGTTAATATGTAAGAATGTTTACCCTCAAAGCAAGCCCAACTAATAAAGTGCTCTGATCTAAGCAAATCGTTTTTCAGCAGCACTGACAAGCTCTCGCTTCCCAGCAACATATCCCGAGGTGTATGCCAGATTTTTCAAGGCATTCAGTTGCATCTCAACATCTGCTCTTAACCTACCAAGGTTATATGCATCAGCTGCAGGAGAGTCCTCTAGTTTACATCCACACAGAGATAGCGATACCTGAGATCATGAACAATGAGCTGAAGTCATATGCATGAAGGGCACAGTAACATGCCAAAATGTCTTTGCATCAGAGTGGATGGAAGGCATTGATATCCTGTATTTTTGATAAGGACAAGGGATTCGGTTACTTTCTATTTCCACAGAACATCTAAAAGCGAAGGTGCTGGCTTTCAGTAAGAGATATGCCAATTTTTTCCCCTTTAAGTCCTGCAATTAACAAAGATCTTCATTTGTAAAAAAAGGATGAGCTGTGTACACATACCTTCTGTAGGATATCTTCTACTCGGTCTGACAAAGACAAGTTGCCACCTGAAGCTGCAGCTGAGGTGTCAGGGGCTTTGCTACTGGCCTTGGTGACAGCCTTTTTAGATGCTTGCTGCTTAGTAGTGCTGTCCTGTAGTGCTGGTGCTGCTGAGCTAGTGGTACCAGGAGGCGCAGATGTTGCTGAAGCATCTGAAGAGGAAGCAGCACCTGCTGCTCCTAAGGTGGGCACCAAAACCAACTCTGGAACATATTTGGCTAAGTCTGGTGGGTTATCCCTGTCAATCTTTGGATCAGCCTCTAGATCCACAAATAAGGGGTTCAACCTCACAGACCTAAAGAGAGTGAAAAGTTACAAGTGAATCTAAATTCCGATGCCAAAATGCACACACATTGTGTACGTATTATTGCTATTTTGAGGTCGTCAAGCCACCATGCTAAGTACCTACAATGCATCCCAGAGCTAACAATAACGCCGAGGTCTAACACATTGAGGTACTTAGAGATACAAGCACCTTAGAGCTGCCTGGAATGCATCTGGGCTCATGATCAACGTGCTTGTGTTGACCATGGGATGCATGCATATAGCACTCTGTGAATTGATCTGTTGATCCAGCAGCAATGCTATCCCTTCACAGTTAGCAGCTGCAAAAGGAGTAACACTTCCTTGAGGCACCTGCAAACAAGAGAGCATTCTGTAAAGGAGAATTTGATTACAAATGCTGAATGTAGTAGACAGCCCTACACCCATCAAATTTGGAGCATGTCATGTTTTTGTGTCAACCTATGTCCTCATTCATCTTCATGAGAATATGACTTGTTTCATACCTTGAGCAGCTGCTCTATAAGTTCTGATGGTGCCAGGGTGATTCCACCTTTCCCCAATCCCAGTCTTGCCGATAATACTAAACATATTATACGTGCTATGTAATTAACAAAGTCTTGAGAAATTTCATTCAAAAATTGAATTCATAGGAATACATTCAGTGCCTAAGTCTGAAATTATAATACGAGGATCCAGGACCCTTTTTGCATATTTGTCATACCTTTCAAGTCAACTCTGGTATCACTCAAAGCTGAAATGATGTAAAGTTTTCCCTTTTTATCCTGTATTTGGTAATTGGCAGGTGAAACTCAAAAATTCAGAAGCAAAATGCTTTTGGGTGCAAGGAAAATCATGGTTTGCAATGAAATATTATATGAGTATGTAAGAGAGGAGGGGACTGAATTTTATGTTATTAATCACACACACTGACACACGCACGCACACACAACATGAGCATATAAGCATGTAAGAAAGGTCTTATCCTAAGTATGTACATTAAAAAAATGTAGTGTGCACATTCTCTTACACACTTTGAGAAAGAGGTTTTTGAGAACACTTCCTTTTTCCCCAGAAGTTACTAAAGCAGACACCTGCAACAACAAAAAAGTGTCAACGCGGCGAGAAGGTTCATGTGCAATGTGAGGTTGACACCTGCTCATCAACTGTCATAGCAGCAGCATGCTCAATTAGCACAATGGCACGCCGTGCCCTTCTAATGCTACCAAAAGCTGTAATTTGTTGAAAGACATCGTTTTTATTTTCCTTGACGATCTGAGCACCCGCTTATGCTACATCTCTCCACACATTTTCATACTATTCTTGAGGGCATCTGTTTTTCTCACTTGTTTATCAGGAAAATGTGTATGTGGCGCTGAGACATGGTACTGAAAGGTTTTTGAGAAAGTTTACGTCATCAACAAAAGTAATCTTCAAATGCTTACCAGCCTACCAAGTTATTGTACCCACTAAAGAGTTTTCAAGCAGATTGAATACATTATAAATATTTTCCGATGTAATTATACTTGCAAATTTAAAAACTTGCCAGCAGATAGAGCCTCATTGAAGCAGTTCAAGTCTTCAAAGCTACCTAAGAAGGAAGCTACCTTCCTCACTGGAACAAAGGCTAACCAAATCTTATAGATTATGATTGACACCTCATAAATCTGTGATTCAATCTCAACTACAGTTCATACAAATTTCATTACTTTTGCTGGTCTGCCATTTGCTTCTGCTGATGCAAGTATGCCTGCACAGTAAATGGAAGGAAAGGAGACACTGATTTTGGCTGTCTTGCAGGCCGAAGCTCTCCCGCACGGTCCACAAGCCTGAAGGGAGGAGGGCACAGTTTTAAAAGTGATGTCAGACTTGAATCTGAAACAATTATACCTACAATGTCTACCAATTATACCTACAATGTCTACCAATTATACCTACAATGCCTACCAATTATACCTACAATGTCTACCAATTATACCTACAATGCCTACCAATTGTAAAATCTGCATTAAGAGGAACTCATTTGGTGTATCAAACTTGCAGCGTTGAACCTTTGAATGCAGTTTGTTCTAACTCTATTTATTGCAAAGAATATGGCGTTTATAAACAGCAGAATCACTAGAAATTGTTCAGCCTGTTTAACTTCAGCTCATTGTTTAGTGACCTTGCAATTCCTAGAAACCAATTGCGCAATGAGCATTTACAACTCTACTCACTCTATGAATGCCATGGGTGCAGCATCTCTCTCCCTAAACCCTGTTTTACAAACTCGCGTGTACCCTCCCTCTCTGTCCTTGTACCGCAAAGCAAGGGTAGTGAAGAGCTTGTGAATTTCACTGTCTGTGCGAACCATGCCTTTAGCCTTATCCCATGCTTTTCGAGTTCCCTTAAGGCAGTTACATGTCGCAATCACTTTCATGTTTCAAGCAATCTAAACATGATATTGATGTGTAGAACTTCCGTACTTGCTTCAAATTCAAGCTTGCATGTAGGTGTGAGGATACATCATGAGTTCAGAAGGACTCACAGAGATTTTGACAGGATTCAGTAGATTAACATTTTAGCCCGTACTCTCACCGCTTTTCCTAAGCCTATAGCTTTGTCTGCAACACGCCTCAAGGCCAAAGCTTTTGGTAGAGTTGTACGAATCCTTTCTTTCTCCAGCAATTGAGTCAGTTGAGTTCTATAGAGAGACACGAAATGAGCTTTTCAGGTTTCAATCAGCAGTAAGCTACATTTTGGCTCACTTAAGCAAGCTAATTCTGTGGCTCCATGGCCTAGCTAAGCGAGGTAAACTTTTAAGCAATTTTCTCATCCTATATTATAACCGGTGCAAAAAATCACAAGATAATTTGCATGAAGCACAAACAATTATTTTGGTGACTCGGAGAAGCACGTTACTCGATACTCTATCCACACTTCAGTGTTCACATCGTCATTATCCTTTAAAGTGACAGTCCCATATTACATTGTTTTTTAAAATGCTTCAAAAATTCCAGAATCATGCTGGCTCAGTGTCTAGGAGATCTCCAGGGAGAAGTTTTACTTCACCGATGTCATCAAAGCTATTGAAAAATAAATTTTCTACTAATTTAGAAACTGAGAGTCAAATCTCAATTAGAGCGCCAGTGATGAGAGCGGCTGCTGCGCATTCAAGTAAGGCACTCCATACGTTCAACATCAGAATAGATGATGTTGAACAAACCTCTTCACTGATGCATTGCATCTCTGTAGGCTTAGAGCAACTCACAATCCAGCCAGTGAAAGAGGTATCGGGACATGTGAAGCTGCCTGGCAGCAAGTCGTTGTCAAACCGAATCCTGCTCCTTGCTGCACTTTCTGAAGGAACAACTTTAGTGAAGAATCTACTAGTAAGCTGCTAGTCTAAATACAGCACGCAGTGTTATAGTGTCTTCTACCGCCCTCTGTAGTGAACTACAGTTATAACATGTAACAACATAAATGTCTTCAGGACTCTGATGACATTCGGTACATGTTAAGGGCTCTGAAAGCCCTTGGTATTAAGCTTGAGGAGAAATGGGATCAAGGGGAGATGCTTGTGCATGGCTGTGGAGGCAAGTTCCCAGTAGAGGGTGCAGAGTTGAACCTGGGCAATGCCGGGACTGCAATGAGGCCTTTGACAGCCGCAGTGGCTGCTGCAGGAAGAGGGAAGTGAGTTCTCACACCAATCACACCGATCAACTCTCTACTCAAGAACACCTGTGTCATCCTCACTATTCCGTATTTTTCTCTTGCTGACTGTTTTTAGTATTTAGATTGCCTTTCGCTATCATTCAACAGCCTTCACTGTTTTGGCCTTATGTCCCAGGTTCATCCTTGATGGTGTACAACGCATGCGTGAGAGACCCATTCAAGATCTGGTGGATGGTCTTGTTCAACTTGGGGTTGATGCGAAGTGCACATTGGGAACAGGGTGCCCACCTGTAGAGGTTAATGCCATAGGGCTGTCATCTGGCAAGGTAGGCTGCTTAAAGTAAAATCTTTGAAGATGAAAATTTGTGTTCCTGGTTGTCTTTTCAGTAGCAAGAGCATTTTCCTCAAAACAATGGTCATGCAGATTGAAGAGTGGTTTGATATCATGGCAGGTTCACTTGAATGGGAGTGTTTCAAGTCAGTTTTTGACAGCGCTTTTGATGGCAGCGCCTTTGTCTACTGGCAAGGAAGGCATCGAGATCATCATCAAGGTGATGGGAGTGACATATTAAACATCAAGATCATCATCAAGGTGATAGGAGTAACATATAAAACAAAATCATCATTATGGTGATGGCAGTGACATATAAAACAAAATCATGGATGTTTCGTAGATGAGGGATTAGGTATATGTCTTCATGCTTGCTGCAAACAGTTAGGAACAGTTTGAACGCTTGTCATGTCCTTTCATGCTATATGACAGGATGAGCTTGTTAGCCAACCATATGTGGACATGACAGTCAAGCTGATGCAGCGATTTGGGGTCACAGTGGAACTGCTAAATGGTCTGAACCACATCCGGGTGAGAAAAACCAATGTGTTGCCTATTTTTATGGACCGTTCAGTTATGTCTCCTGTACTCAAATGAATCTGCCTTTAACTGACTGTAGATAGACTGATGTGGAAGTTGTTTGATAGCGTCATGTGGAGGTTGTTTGATGGACTCACATAGAGGTTGTTTGATAGCGTCATGTGGAGGTTGTTTGATGGACTCACACAGAGGTTGTTTGATAGCGTCATGTGGAGGTTGTTTGATGGACTCACATAGAGGTTGTTTGATAGCGTCATGTGGAGGTTGTTTGATGGACTCACATAGAGGTTGTTTGATAGCGTCATGTGGAGGTTGTTTGATGGACTCACATAGAGGTTGTTTGATAGCGTCATGTGGAGGTTGTTTGATTGTCACTTCATGCAGGTGCCCTCAGGTCAGGCCTACAAGACTCCTGGGGAGGCCTATGTGGAAGGTGATGCCTCATCTGCCTCCTACTTCTTGGCAGGGGCTACCATCACGGGAGGGACTGTTGTTGTGGAGGGATGTGGATCCAGCTCGTTGCAGGGAGATGTGCGGTTCGCTGAGGTACGAGCTAAGGCATGGATATATAAGTAATAATGACCTTAGAGACAAGAGAGTGCATTGTAATTAAGGAGCTGGCAGAGTGCAAGGAATGACTTTGCTACTTTCAGCTTTGCCTGGCTATTGTCATCTTCTCCAATTTCTCTCTGTGCATGCTGATACAATTATTAAACGAGGGGCCAAGCTGAGACCCTTTTCCTAGTGTCTTGTACTCTGTTTACTGTATCAGGTGATGGCCCTGATGGGAGCACAGCTTGAGTGGTCCCCCTACTCTATTAAGATCACTGGACCCAAGGCGCTTGGCCAGCCTCTGCAAGCAATTGACCATGACTGCAATGATATCCCTGACGCAGCCATGACTTTGGCTGTTGCCGCCTTGTACGCTAATGGGTGAGGCCTTGTCCTTACCTTGCACTGTTCATGATACACCTGTATAGATAGCACTACAGCTGCATAGTGAGTATGGGAGATTAGCTGTTAAATAATGCAGAAGATGCATGAATCTACTATCATGTGAAATATTGTTTTAGGACAACAACCATCAGAAATGTTTACAACTGGAGGGTGAAAGAGACTGAGCGAATGGTAGCCATTGTAACAGAGCTCAGAAAGCTAGGGGCCACAGTGGAAGAGGGCAGAGACTACTGCGTAATCACACCGCCACAGAAGGTGCAGTTGCAACCAATTGGATTTTGACTCTCCTCATGGTTTGGTATTCAAGTCGCTTAAAGAGCATGCCAGAAAGGACAAAAGGTTGACTATCATGATGAGACAATTTTAATCATTCCTGAGAGGTTCTCTGTTTATAGTTTGCTCTGTCTGCTCACAGGTGAACAGTGGTGTAGCAATCGATACATATGATGACCATCGAATGGCCATGGCATTTTCCTTAACTGCATGTGGAGGCGTGCCAGTGACTATTAATGATCCTAGCTGCACACGCAAGACATTTCCTACGTATTTCTCTGTGTTTGAGAGCGTAGTAAAACATTAAATCATATCCCTGAGGAATCTTCTGTCCCACATGTGTCTAAGTAGCATTGTGCTCGTTGGGATTCTCTTCAAGTTTATAAATTGGAAAGAGAGAAGACTTGCTGCAAAAGGTGTTTTAAGTACTCAGAGTGGCATGTCACTTCATTTTTACACGTCGACCCTCAACCCTAAATGAGCGACATGTCACTCACTTCTCCATCCATGAGCATTACATCAGGAATTGTGTTGAGAAAAAGGTAACATTAGAGGAGTTGCTGAGGTGGTGCGTCGCGGTTGAACTTGGTTTGCGTGGAAGCATAAGACCTTTGCAATCGTACGCAATTGCGGAATGAAAAGTTGACTGAGAGCTGTTCTGGATTAGAGGTGAGGTTGCCAGTTACCTCAGGACAAATCACTGAATATGCCATAGGACCTTGTACCTAATCTATTTACATTTAAAATTTTATTTCAGAATTTAGGAGGGCTTCGCTAACTGTCCTTCTTCAACCCTTTCTTTCAGGTTTACAGGAGACTGATCTCTCTTCTTTTGGGATTTGAGCAAACGAGTTGAGGATTAACTTCAAATGGCTTCTGTTTTGGTGGATGCTATGACTACGACACCTGTAAGGGCTTTAGATGAACCTAGAAGGCAGCGTCTTTTTCTCCTCGTTACTTTAAAACTTGTCTCAAATCTTCTTGCAGTCCTCCACAGCTCTGGACTCATCATTTCCCACAACTTTTGGCTTCCACACGACAAAGGGCTTCGATGTCCCAATTTCACGACCATCTCTTCCAGCCAGTACAAATCTTCGAAAGGAATTGCTCGAAATATCTGCTCACGATGCAAAGAGCAGGCACTCTACTCCTGAAGTTAAGGACGTGCCTGTCAGGGCATCTCCTGATGCATGCATTGGCAGCGTTGGTTGGAAAGGCCTCCTTGAAATGAGCAAAAATTCTGGCACTTCAGGCATTGTTGGGGCTCAGAGAATGGTGAGCAACCTCACCTTTTCAAGGTTACCAATAATGTGAAAAGTTACCATAAACGAGATTTGTTCTCTCATTCATGTGCCAGGTTGATGACACTGGAATTTCTAAACGGAGTCAGATTGAAGTGTGCGCTACAGCTCACACCAACTCAGCAATCCGGAGGCTAGTGAAATCCGTCATTCGGGGTTTGACAGCTTGTCAGGAGCCAGAGAGGACAGCTGAAGGCATGGGTGGAACATACTTTTTTTGCAATGAGAATGGACGAAAGGTATATCTTAAAAAAGGATCATTTGTATTTTAGACATCACAATGTCTACTTCTAAAGCTGCCTTCTCTCTTCCCTCAGGTTGCAATAGTGAAACCATGTGATGAGGAGCCGCTAGCCCCCAACAATCCCAAAGTAAATGGATGAGAACATGCTGGATTGATTTTTCTTGCTCCTTTTCTCCAGCAATGGTCCTCGCAGTATTTCAGTTCTTCTGCTGCTATCTTTCTCTAGTAATTAGGTGACAAGTGCCACTGAAGTGAAGACGTTTTAGTCCTGGATCATCTGTCCATCTGACTGTGTTGTTCTGACAGCTGTCTTTCAAATCCTCTCCAGGGCTATGTGGGTCGCTCACTAGGTGATCCTGGTTGGAAGCCAACTGTCCGTGTTGGGGAAGCAGCTATGAGGGAGGTGGCTGCTTACCTGTTGGATCGAGATGGCTTTTCGAAAGTCCCAACATCTGTTCTGGTCAGGGCCCGCCATCCCATATTTTGTTATAATAACTTCATGGGAAATGTGAGGATTAGCATGGCTGACCTCCAGTGCTCTATCGAGAGCAAGGATAAAAGAGAGCCCCAGTTACCAATGAAGCTGGGGAGCTTGCAAGAGTTCATCCCGCATGAATGTGATACCACAGAGATGGGCCCTTCTAAGTTCTGTGTCAAGGATGTTCACCACATCGGCATCTTGGTAAGTCCTCAGGGCTGGTCGCATTTCAGTGTTTCTGTGCATCTCAAGTTTTTGTATTATTCCTTCTGTTCCAATTGTAAAATAATGCTGGTAAATGCTGTATTTTTGCTGCAGGATATTCGCCTCTTCAACACTGACCGTCATGCTGGCAACATGCTTGTGAGGCCTGCCAACAGCAATGGCTCTTCCATTAATCTGATGTCCCGAATGACAGACTCCCCCTATGAGCTCATCCCCATTGATCATGGATTTTGCCTTCCAGAGACCTTGGAGGCCCCCTACTTTGAGTGGCTGCATTGGCCTCAAGCTATGCTCCCATTCTCTGAGGAAGAGTTGATGTACATCAAAGAGCTAGACTTTGAGGTGAGGGTAGTCCTTGGCTTGTGCCCTGACCTGGTATGTTGACATGGACAAATACTATGCATTACCTTTTTGGAGCTCAAGCACTGTTGGCCTTGCACTCCCCTCTCCTTCATACATCTCATGTAACCACATTTATGTACTTATGTTAAAAGCTGCCTGTGTACTCCACTACGTTGAAAGCTGACTATGTACTTCCCTATTTTGCAGGCTGACAAGAAGATGCTGAGCCAGGAGCTACCCAACCTCCGTCCTGAGTGTATCAGAGTGCTGGAGCTGACTACTTCTCTCTTAAAACGCTGTGCGGAGGCAGGGATGACATTGTTTGAGATTGGGAACCTGATGTCAAGGCCTTATGTTGGGGCTGATGAAGAGCCTTCAGAGCTGGAGAAGATGTGTGGAGAGGCTAAGAGGGCATTAGAGGTGATTATGAATGGCTAGCTACTGCAGCAAGGTCAGGGCATAACCAGTATAGGTAGTGATGCAGCAGTGGGGCTTTGTTGCAAAGCGATAATTGGAATGCCTCTGGCAATATATTTAGCTCTAAATATAGTGAGATCTCTTTCTCACTGTTATAAATTGTAGTCTTGAGGGCCTATTATTACTCACTCGTTGATCCTTTATTTGTAGATGCATGAGATAGCTGAGGAGGATGAGGTCAGCAGTGAGAGCACTGATGATTTCATTGAAGAAGTAGATGAGGATGAGAATGGAGATGTAGCTTTAGAGATGGGGGGTCAGCTGATAGAGCGACGCAGGTACATTGCTGAAGTGGGGAGGACCAGCATGAGCAGAGAGGAGGATGGCATCATGTTTGATATTGAGGGAGATCATGCAGGTGGGTCACCAAGCATGGAGACAATTACTGTGTGGATCATGAATCTTTGTGTTGGCCCTCTGAAATGATGATCACGAGGTGTTTACAAGTGTTGGGGATGGAGCTCATGAAAAACCTCATGAGGTACTTTCCTCTTGGAAGGTTGTATTGTTATGAACCTGTCGGAGGCCCCAAGAAGAATCTGTCTCTCTGCTGTACACTGTACTGCTACAGTCACTAGCTTCACTGCTCCAATATCCCTGACCACTGCAGGTCTCACGAAGGTGACGTCGTTCAGCCCGCAGCCAGATTGTTCACCCACACAATATTCACACTATGCTAGCTCTAACAGCTCATCCTTCAGCTCACGGCTCACTGAGAATATTGCATCCATCATATCCTCTGGAACACCTTTGGCACCCATACGAACAGTGGCGCAGTCTATCCATGGTGTGGACGGTGAGTGCAGTGGGAGTAGTACACTGCTTTGTTACTATTAGACAGTGAAGCGAAAGTATCCTTCATGAGATGTACCCTCTGAGACCTGTCGTACTCTTGCATGCTAGGCTTCATGTGGAGAATGAAGTCACAGCGCCGTCAGCAGGGCAACAAGAGTATTAGGAAGCAAAAGCTCGCCTCCCCACAAGCATATCCTCCAAAGGTGATCATGGCCCAAAATGCGCTTCTTGGTGGAGCTATCAACTTTGGGGAATTCGATGAGAAGAGCTGGGCTCGCTTCAAGCAGGAGCTGGTCCTTCTGGTGGACACCAACATTAAGGCTGGGAAATGGCGACAGAGCTCTCGTGAAGCTACAGGCGGTGTTGCTATGTCCTGCCCTAGGTTCTAAGTACACAGTGATATCTTAAATGGGAGCTCTCTCAGGAGCTCGCATGCGTGTTATATATTGCCTTTTTTGTGTTTCTTCTGATTCAGGAGCACCAGCTTCTGTTTCAATTAATTTTTGATGTACCATAGGTTTTTGTCCAATAGGTTTTGTGGTTTGTATCCATGTCAGATCAGCAGGCTAGTCCTGACCCTCAGCTGGTGTTTACATCAAATGTTTATTCTTACAGTATTCCTGGGCCTATTTCAGCAACCCTGAAAAAGGTCATGTCTGAGCCCTATGTTTCCAGTTATGTAATAGCTTGAGATTTGTGGTTTCTGCTAGATAGTTCATTTTCTGGGTGTTTTCTGACGGTGACAGGTTCTAGGTTCACAGCCTCTGGTTTTACATTCTAACAATTAAAACATTTACTATGACTTCATGTAAGCAAGTCTCATGGCATCTTCATTTCGTAAGATACATAAAAAATGATTGAGTCTCTTGAATTTCAGGAGAGGAAGTTCTGAACATAGCAGGTACGAGTCCCTACTCCAGCTTGGAGACACGTGCCTGCTTACTCGTTGCTAATCTCATATCCAGCTCAAATGCTTTAACAATAGTATCCCTTCGTAATTCTTTCCCACTCCTCTTGGGAAGACGCTTCAGTTCCAATCCATTCTCATATAAAATAATGGTGGGAAGCTGCCAACTCTGAGGAGAAATGTCTACACCCAGCTTTTTTGACCAGTTAGGCCACACTGACAAATCAAGCTTGGCAAAGGTAATGCGTTCTGAGGTGTACTGCCTTGACAGCTCAGAGAATATTGTATAGGCATGCATGCTAGAGATGCTCCACTTGGTGTGTAAGAAGACTAAGTAAGCTACTCCTGGTGAGGCGGCAGACCTCACTTTTTCTTGTATTAGAACTGGTGTAAAGACCTCAACCTCATCCTCCGCCTTGTAACAAGGCTGTTCAATAAGAAGGAACACCAAACCAAAGGCAATAGCGTACTGCAAGCATAGTGCCTCGTTGACCAAGAAGGACATGACTCCTACAAACAGCTGAGTGTATCCTAGAGCTGTGAAGCATGCTGATGCTGCCGATGTACAAGCACGATAGATTCTCCATGCAGCAGTAAAAGCTATGGCACCTGCATGGCATTTCAAAGTTCATGTTAAAATTAAGGAAGTTACAATACGCTTTTAGTAAATTCAAAAATCTGAATCATGTGTCTTATAAAGCTCACCAAAGAACTGCATCTCCCAAGTCTGGAAGTCCGCTTTAGTGGTATCCTTGACGTTGTGCCAGAGGTAGTCATATGTTATAGCGGTCATGTTTATCTTCTCATCTCTGATGAATTGGTGAAAAATCAGATTATTGGTGCCGCACTCAAATTAAACAGATTTATCACGGTAAGCCAAATCTCAAGGTCACCTGTACACTAATCGGACCCAAAAGTAGGTAGATAAGATCAATAAATTGACAATGTAAAATTCGGAAAGGAGAAGCAGCAAAATTTTCGGAAGCTCATTAAACTTTGAAAGAAGCGCAGAGCTCATGCTTTGAAATGTAGCATGCTGACTCTCAAAAACCGTGGTACCCCCTCTTTAAGCCCTGAAACTTGTGGTTCAAGTCTGCGTTGATGTGCGCACCCACTAATCTTAGTATTGAACATCATAACTTCGATTAATATGCTAGCACGGATAAATGAACCACTTGTCGCACATGTTAGGCAAAAAAAACTGAGAGCTTGTCATGTCACGACATACATCGTTACTTTGAGGGTAAAAGGACCTGAGTTTCTGCAGAAAGGTCACTGCTATTCTCAAAATGCTCATGTAATGGAGGAAGATCAATCACAGCATGCCTCCAGTTCCAATGACTACGCAGCCCTAGATGCCCAGCCGCTCAACAGATTGATAACAAGTCTTTTTAGGAAGAAAATGGTTGCAGCTATTGGGGAAGATGTCAATGCTGAGGGGTAAGCATAATATCAGATAAAAATCATGAATTCATGTAAGTTTTGCTTCTGCATGTAGACTAAAATCAAAATGTTTGGAGGTCATGCTTAGCACTCAAATCCCAGCAAAAATTGACAAGAATCCCTCTGGCATGGTCATCACTTTCACTGACAGTCCTCCTAAATAACTTGCTTCTTTAATGTCACTGTCTTTAATTGAATCAGAAGCTAAATGAAACATATACAATTCATGCACAAATGCGTTGCAGATATGAGGCAATCATCCGATTAACTCGAAAGTTAAATGCCATGTATTCTACGCCAAGGGAGGTTCAAGTAGCTACAGTTGCTATTCTCTCATCTTTACTGCCATCATGGCTGCCTGCACTTCATGTGAGATAAGAACATGCAGGCAACTGTCATAATAATAGAGGGACCTAAAATCGTATTACGACTGATGCTATTTCTTACCAGTCTTAAAGGGCTTGCATGATGCCCTTGCTTTCTTGGCTAGAAAATCATGGCTTGTAACTTGGATTGTTGACTTAATTGGAGTGCCTCTGTGACTAATAGTCATGATGCCGACTCCGAGTTATTGCAAGGATTTAACTGTCCTTGAGATACCTCTCAATTGAAATTACTATCAATTCAACAGACCACCTCACTCATTTCAAATCACAGAAGATTTTGATTGCTGGACTTGTTCCTTCGCTGGCATGTAAGCTCAATGCTTTGGCTACCTGGTACACCTGCCAGTGGCTCATGGGACCCAGCAAGATCAATGGTGTGGAGACAGACAAGGGCGAGGTGGGTGAACCCAAATAGCCCAATAACCCCTCCTCTTGGTATGCAGCCAGTGGGTGAGATCAAGCACTAGCTTTGCTTGCTGACACTCCAGATACATGTGGTGTTGAGCGCAATGTTCGTCCCAAATGTATAAGCCTAATGTGGCTTGCTTCCACTCCTGTAGGTAGAAGAAGGACATGGTGTATATGTGGAGCGATGTAGGTACCTGGAAGAGGCAGGGTGTGTGTCTGTTTGTGTGAACAGCTGTAAGGTTCCCACCCAGGAGTTCTTCGCAACCAAGATGGGCTTGACAGTAACCCTGACGCCAAACTATGAGAACTACAGCTGCCAGTACGTCTGACATCATCTTCTTACATGCGCTTCCCCTTCTCCACATTTTATGTTTAGCTGTTATGTCTTGGTGAGTTAATGGTACAGCAGGTGATACTGCCTGTATTTCTTCCTCAGGTTCTCATTTGGGAAAACTCCCAGTCCTCCAGATGCAGATTTAGCGTTTCAATCACCCTGCTTCAGCCACTGTCCATCAAGACTTCGAGCAGGAATCATACCTAAAGAGGTGGAGTCTGTGACAGGAGGTGCTGAGAGGTGCCACAGGGTGTGAGATGAAGTTGAAGTGTTATGTAGGCTGTAGCAGCATGGGGATTCCAACACATTACTACTTACAACTGTAAGCTTTGGTTGCCTGCAACTGGAGGAAGTATTTTTCAATGATTCCACTGGGCACAATTCTTCTTTATTTTGAAGTTGTATATCAGAATTTTTGACGTGGATTTTGTGCTGCTCCTGAATTTTGATTCAGATCTTGTCCTATATAACAATACCAATGATATGAGATTTTGACGTTTGCTTCGTACTGCATTCCTCTGTCGACTTGTAGAAAAGCTGTGAAAGCAATCGTGTAGGTACCCTTTAATTTGCTGGCAAAATACATTCATTCTATATTACATAAAATTTTGAACTTTGAGAGTTGATGTGTACAAAAGCTTTGCTTAGGTATGTACCTAAGTTCCTGTAATTGCTGAATCTTATTTTTGCATTAAAGTCCTTTCTGAATTCCATTGCAAATTCCGCGTTTGTATCAACGTACAGAATTTCACCAGCAGTGTGAAGGTGCACACACAGTCGATTTTAAGAAGAACACAATTCTTCAAGAAAATTTTCGTTGAAAAGGCAGTTGGACTAAATGCAATGCAATTCGAATTTTCGCTGTAATTTCTTGAAGATGATTAACGCTTAAAAACAAAATGTCGGGAACACAACACTCAGATGTGATATTAATTAGTGGATTAACCTTTAGAGCAGTGGAAAGAGGTAAAGCGCTGAGCCTGTTAGGTACTCTTGGACTACTACAAGTCTACTCAGATGCTTTTCTTCAAGACTGGCTTCATTTTTCTGTGATTCATGCAAGCAACTTAGCCCTTGACAGAACATGAGGTGTGCAGACATGCGAAGAATTGTACTGCACACAAGTTTACAGTCCTTACAACTGGAAAACTCCTCATTCTCATTTTCGCTCTCAAGTGAATCCCTCATCATTCTTGCCTTAGGAGGTGCAACAGGCCAGGGTGACACAGCTCAGGAAGAGACTCTAAATGAAGATTTAGAAATTTACACAGAGCCAGAGGATGAGGATGAGGATTCAAAAATCTGTCCTCCAGAAGCTTTTGATGAGTTATATGGATACCGACGGAGCACCTCAACAGCAGCTACTAAGCAGCCACTTCGCGTCAGGTACTACAAGGTCCATTCTTGACATTCATGTGAAAGATTGTTGACCTTAACATTATTTGCAGTAGTTTGGTTACTTAATTATTGTGACCCTATGTTTTCAATCCATGTCGTCTGCTTGCACTTGCCTTATTGACTGGAAGCAGTAAGGTGAAAGCTCCCACCAAGGCCAAGATTGCTGTCACCAAGCCTCCTTCTGGTCGACGTCCAGGGCGGCCTCCTGGAAAGAAAGGAGGATTTAGGTCCAATAAGCAGAGTGTGGACACTGCAACAGTCCCACAAAATCTTGGAGAAGCCGCATAGTGTGATGGAGTGTCCTCGAGTTTGCTAGCCACTTGGTAACTGACCTGAATTCAGGGTTTCGATGCCCGTATTTGTGTAAATTATATTGTGAATTATACAAGTGCATGTTGAGACCTGTAAATTGAATCTTGGGTTCTATTGAGTCTATTTTATTTGAAAAATATATCAACAGATGGCTCACTGTTGCTTGAGATCACAATCAAGAGCCCACAACAAGGAATACGCAGGAGGCTCATGTGGATGTGAAGACATATGATGGTGGTTGCAATGAATTTCAGAGCTACCTTTACTACCTTGTAGGAGTTAATCTCCTTTGCAGATAAAAGCCAAATTTGCTCAGAGAAATTCAAATTGCTTTGCATTTGAAAAGGATTGAATCCACACTTTTTCAACATTAGCAATACATTTGATTTTCATGGAAACATTATTCTTTACAATTTTCTAATCTACGAGACGATTAAACAAGAGATGCAAGGAGCATGTATTGTGCGGAGAGACTTAGAAGGCTTCATTAAAACAGAATCCATTCTTAAATCTGGGCTTAAACTTAGGCTAGCTAGCTGCTTGCCAGATTTGATCATAACGATAAGGGGGAAGACAAACTGCTTTGTTCTTCCTGCTTTTTCCAAGGCAGATGCACTGTGCGAAGGGATAGACATGGCTTTAGAAAGGTAATTCAAAACATAATGCTTGTAATCAAACTAGCTGTGGTCCTGATTCTCATTGTCAAACTTTTTTAAGGGCTTGTGTTTCACATGTCGGACATTGCCTGAATTTTCACTCCCATAAATACTGTCCAGGTTACAGCAAGTGTCTCAAAAGTTCTCAACCAGCAATGCAGTTTTCCCTTCATCTTTTTGTCTTTCTGAAAAAGTGGCTCTGCTCTGCACAAGGTGTGTGCGCTTCTTTAGATATGAGCAAAATATACTGCAGATCAGGCCCTTTCCTCAGCCTTTATCACTACCCTTAGCCTGTATCAAAAAAGAGAAGACTGGGGGCATAGGCGCCTCTCATTTCTCAAGTCCTCATCTAATTCACTCATAACTTGCAGGTTGGCAAAGACCAAATTCTTCTTCTATGAAAGAGAAGTAGATCCTGTTTCTCTTGCTATAGAGCTATCTGTATCCCTGAATCAAGTAGATGCTTCAGTTCAGATAAGAGTCGATGATATGGTGAGGTTGGGTTACCTCTGTATGGCTGATTCTTGTATGAGAACTTAGAGGCCATTTGTAGTACATTGTATTATATCTGTAAGTGCGTCAAACTACAATTACGACTTGAAATAGATGCCTATGCAATCTTAGAGAATGAACTTGAAGACACAAACTGAGCCCCGTCTTTCTTTCATTTCAAATTTGAAGCTTTGCAATCAAGTCTCAGGATGGATTGCTATGGAAGTAGCTTTGACATCAATCCGCTGTGGGAATAATGTTGAGAGCGAACAGAAGAACAGCAGCAATCGCCAGCCTTTGTCAAAGGAAAGTGCAAGGGATTTGAGCATATTTCAATGTCTACATGATATTGCTATGAAGGACTCAATTGAACTGAAAGAATGCACAAGACTGACTTTGACAGAAGCTGATGCTCTAGCCGATTTCTTCTTGTCTTCTCCTCTGCAACGACATGATGGAGAGGTAGGAGAGGCTGCCTGTAATAGCAATGTTATGTGTAATAGACAATAAATGTGACAGAAATCATGCATCTGTGGTGGAATTATATCTGTTTGAGACATATTTGCTGCATAATCTGAAAGCTTAGGTACGATACAGCTAAAACATGTAGTGATGCTCATTATGGGTACTGGTACTGACTTACCCATTGTAAGATTTCATGCATCTTGGTGATAAATTTATAACATTGCTATGTTACTATGAGCACATTTGAACTCATGCAGCCTAATCGGTATTGAATTTTCAATGAATCGAGTTTAAATCTACTGACAGCTGGCGTCGATGCACTCATGCTCCAGAACCGAATGCCTCAGCACGCACGACGCATCTACGTGTCCTACATAAAAAATTCTGAAGACTTAAGAGTCTTATGTACAATTAATTCTAAATTAGTGCTGGATTATGAGCGGAAATTTATGCTGCAATAAATGCTGCTCTGAATTTGATCCCGATTGTCGAACTAAAGCTATCGCAACATCCTGTGGACATCTTTTCTGTGAGATCTTGCAATATGCGCACGATATGCGTTGATGTACAGTTCTTCACTACTTCGTGTAATCTGCGATTGTACTGCAGGCTCAAGCTGTTCAGAATCAACATTCCCTAGCCTACAGAAAGTACATTCTTCTGCTCAATGCCCAGTTTGCGAGGAAGATCTTCGAAGGGAGTGAGTCTGCTACAAGTCAGCTTCTTAGGCGCTCGAAGGCGGAAGGGCGGTTGAACCATCAGATTCTGTTGTTGGTGCTCAGGATTGCACGGAAGAACCAACTGTTTCTTATTTCATTTTCTCTATCTCGTAGGAATTTGAAAGTTGTAACTGTTTCTGCACATCCCTCAGAGCTCAGGGTGAGAACTCTCAGGTTTATTAGCTAATGGATGATCTAGTCTCTTAACCAGAATAATTTTGCCTTGCAGATGGTGCTGTTTGGCCAAGTAAGAAATACTACAGCTCAAATGATAAGCAGCAGATTGTTGATTGTCGTTACACCAGCTCAGTTCCAGCAAATGCCTCAAGTTGTGTGAAATTTCTGAGAATCTGTGTTTCTGATCACCTTGTCAGTCAGGATACAGGAAGCTATATGCTACTTGTCATTGGTCTTGCTAAGGATAAAATATTATCGTGATTTCCTTCTGATGAGATCAGGGTCCAGAGACAATAATGCAAACAGCTTTGGCTGCAATTAATTTCTACACTGTGCAGCAGCAAGTTGTGTCCAACTACAGGTGAGCAAAAGTTAGTTCTCCATCTGCCTTATCAGAATAACGATCAATGCGAGCTTCATTTTTCTCCACAGGGAGTCTAAACTTGCAGATAAGGCCATTCAGATGAAAGATCAGTGCAACAAAAAGCTGCAAGAGGTTCATAATGCTTATCAAAATGTGAGGTACTTACAAGCAATACAATGCATATGTAGTGCTGCAGAGCTTCTGCATTTGTTTTGAAAAATTTGCACATGAACTTGTCATAATGTAATGTTCCTATTAAGGCCAAGCGGAAATACCAGTCCGCGCTTCAGGACAAGGAAGGTCTAGAGCAAGAAACTAAGGAGCTTCAAGAGAAATACAAGCAAAAGGCAAAGTGAGTGTACAACTTTGCCCTGTGTGAGACTACCTCACCGCAATGCAGTTGGATTTGCAACATGGGCTGGACCGGAGGTTGGCCCCTCAAAGAGATTGTGTGATATATTCATCCTCTTCAGGCAAAATCAAGAGCTTCAGAGGATGTTCAAAGAGTTACAAACTCAAAATGACAACATTCAAAGGAATGGAGGAAATGGAAACATTGCTCAAGCTTCTGGTGTACCTTGCTTGTCACCAACTCTAAGCAACATGTCGGGAGGCCATCAGATGGTGAGAATGCATCATGACATCAGGCTGTGTGTCTGTAGCTTGAATCAAAGATTTCAAAGAATTGCTCATGGTGCAAGAGCGAGTGTTCTAAGATTTAATGGACTGCATATTCATGTAGATTACCAAGGTCCTGATCTAGTCGCATAACAGCAAATGTGATGCACTCGAGCGTGCAGGTCACCACAGTTCATCATAGAAGTCAAGCTGCAGTTTACATGAGTGGAGGAGGAGGGACACCAGAGATTCTGAGGTCTAGAGAGGGAGGGCTCTTTGGATGTAAGAGTGATAGCGCACGCTGACATGCTATATTACGCACATTGTTCCTAGTTTGACGTGACTAGTTGTTCAGAACTTACATATTGACCAAGCTTGAGCTTCCCAAATGCTGACCCCCTAGCTCACACTATATGAGCGTGGCTACATTTTAAGCATGATGTCTGCCTTTGCAGCTGCTCAAGGACCACAGCGAATGCCACAGCTGTAAGTAATTATACAACACAAATGCTGAAACTATAATGTGATGAAAACAGTTGAAGAGTGCAAACCTAAAGAATATTATTTGCTTTTATCGAAATAATCGAAAGTTACATGGAGAATTCAGTCTTAGGTGATTATTGCTTTAACTTTACTGTTATGTACATCAGGTCGTTTTAGCAACTTGCTGCTAAGGATAAAAGACTTAATAGGTCATTTCTGCCCCAAACTCTCTTTGTCCTTTAACAGGACGAACTCTCTTTCTCCACAGCTGGGGGGGGTGTTGACGGATGGCCCTAGAAAAATGCACGCAATGGCTGGTTTGCAAGGTATGCAGAACGGCACATCTGCTCATGGTCTCCAGCAAAGACAGCAGATGCTTCACATGCTTCCAGGTGGGGCCTCAGGGGCTCAACCACCTCGGTTGTTACCAGGTGGCTCAATTGGTCCCTCAGCATTAAGAGGATACTAATTACAACAACGGGAACGACCTCTCCTGACAAAAAGACAACACAGCGCGATGAAGATGACAAATACCTATGAAGATAGTACCATCATTAGTCACCATTAAGTGGGCCTTATGTTTTAGTTTGTCCTGCTGATGCAACACTGAGAAAAACAGCAGAGTGAAGAGAATCCTGTTTGCAGCATCATCACGTGATGACCTGCAAACTAATAATAAGCAGTACTTTTTGTAAATTATTTGATCCATGATGTGACTCATAAATGTATGGGGCGGACTTCAGTTAAGGACAGATTAATTGCAGACTTTACAATGCCGCTCATGCAAGTCAGAGACAAAATGAGCACCAAATTGATTCCACCATGGTCCCAAAGCTGTGGTGCATCCCTTTAAGGAGTAGACATATAACATTGAACTTCTTGAAGAATCCTCTACCAGGCAGTAATATTAAGAATATTCTAAACCGAAACTAATCTTCAGCAACATGAATTCAGAGTTCACAACCTCAACATTCCTCCTTAAATAGATCCCAACCCTAAATATGCGGTAGTGTAACCAAGCCTGCCGTGGCTCCATTATCAGAAGTCACTTGTCTTTTTCCTTGCAATCCTGGAGATGGGCCTCCAACAAGATCTGGTAATCCTGGCGCCTTCCCTCCTGAAATACTACTCCATCCTCCAGGGGGGAGTTTAGGACCTACATCCTCCTTAGGTAGCCCCTCCGCAGCGGCTCCATGTGATTCCTCATACCTAAACCACAGAGCATGCAGAGCTTGAGCCCATTTGTCATAATCCTAGGAGCATTAACAATACAGCTAATAAGCTCTTCATCAATGAGTCGCTTTCCAGGATCACTGATGCCCTTTCCAGGATCTCACCAGTTCTGTGGGCCTCGTTGTGAGGGATCATATGCTTTCCTCAGCCTGCTGCTTCCTGGCACAACAGCACTGCCTGGCGCAGCTCCGCTAGCTTCTGGTCCTATTACTGAGCCTTTTGGCACCTTCTTGGTTGAAACTTCAGGTGAAATGGGCATCTATAAATGAAGCAGAGAGCTCTGGTAATGAGAAAATGATCATAACACCCAAAGAGGAAAACCAACTTGCACACCCTCTGATTTGTCAATTTAGGATTTAGGGTTTAGGATGGTAAGTTAATCCTTTTCCTTTCTGATCTGAGTATCTCACCTGCTGCGATGGCAAGTAGGGCCCTGACCGCTCATCCAGCTTCTCTAAAGGTCTATCACAGGCTAAGCAGCGGTACCCCATCAAGGGCTTGCCAGACAGCATAGCATGGTCGCTATCTGCCATGCGAGAGCCGCCATCACCAAGGCGCTCCCGGATTGCACGTACCTCACGACTAAGCCTGCGAACTTGAGCCTCCAAGTCCTGTTGAGTTGAGCAAAGACATCAGGCAACAACCAGCAGACAAGTGCACAATCAAAGTGAGAAAAGACATCAGGCAACAACCAGCAGACAAGTGCACAATCAAAGTGAGAAAAGACATCAGGCAACAACCAGCAGACAAGTGCACAATCAAAGTGAGAAAAGACACACAAGATCACATGTTGAACCAGGTGCTAACTTTACATGTTTTTTCACTGATGTTATATATTTTAAATTGCATTCTTAACATCTATTCGTGTTACCTTTAGTCCCACATCTGGGCTAGAGATGTGGAAGCTGGGGTTTTTCATTAGGGCATCAACAGCAGCCACTTTGTGTGCCTGTCACCAATGACATGGATCTCAAGCTGGGAAACACATGACATGCCACCATGGTCATGATTACATGTCAGCATAATGTGTGCTTGCAACAGTGAATATAATGAGAGGAGATGCAAGATACTTTTTCTGAATTATTTCTATGAATAGGGAGTGCTGGGAGGGTGGTTTATAAGATGATTATAGAAAAACCTAACAACAATGCTGTGAAGCTCCCTCAGCACTCCTGATACGAATCAGGCAGCTGTAAAAATCAATTTTGATATTTCAAAAGAGGCAGTTGCAGTGACTTCTAACACACATGTAAGATGACATTTGACATGTAACTTGTAAGATACCATTCTCACCATTCTGTTGAGGATTTCTGGGTCAAAGTAATCCATTTTTTGATCAACACCCTGTTGAAGGGAAAGGGCATATCAAAGTGCGGACTATGATACCACAAATTTCACTGATCCTAGGAATTGTGTTGCAGCACCATGTTGCCATGCTAGGAATTGTGTTGCAGCACCATGTTGTCATGCTAGGAATTGTGTTGCAGCACCATGTTGCCATGCTAGGAATTGTGTTGCAGCACCATGTTGCCATGTGTTTTTAATGTCCATCAAAATAGCATCAGAGCAATGCTGAATCAAAATCACCTGTGACCCTAACAGCTTCAGCAACCTCTCATAAGCCCCTCTTGGATCTCTGCGCTCCTTGCCAGTTGGGGAGAGCGTTGTGTCAATAGCTTGGTGGACACCCCCTCCATTCTCCTGTCCTTGAGAGGGGGGAGGTATGGGCTCCATGCCCACTGAGATGATGTTAGTGGCATGAGCCACCAGATCCACTTGGTCCTTCAGTACCTGACAACAAAGTAAGCAGAGCTCAGGCATGATGGTACATATGGCCTTGTCTGTTGCCACTGTGCATGACTTATGTCCTGCCTAAAAAAGGACAAATGCATATCACATCCTCGGTTCCACTTGCTCTATGATTAGCTGTATTAACTTTGAGGCTGTATCAGAACAAGAGACAAGGTCCTCCGTAAAATACATTACTGTATTGACTTAAGCTATGGTTTCATAGTTTCCATCACTGTACTGAATCAATTTGATTTACTGCGCTATATGTAACCTTCAACCAATTAAAATTTAATTTTCAATTATTGATTCGCGTATTACTCACCCAGCAGAGCTCCATTTGAACCCCAGCTGACACTCTTCCTTACACCTCACCTACACCTCAGTGACGCCGACATCATACATCATCAGTCAGAAGGACTACCAGGGACTGTAGACTCCCATCAACATACCTGCAAGTCTCTCCCAAGAGCTGCTGCCAGCTTCATGGCAGCTGCACCATCAGGTGCATCAGAGCTCTCCTTCACAGTGACAGGTACCTCTCTTGGCATGAGGGCAATCTTCCCACGTAGTTTCTCCAGCTCAGCAAACATGTCTCCCATCTGCTGTGCCAGCGTTGATACTTGCTCCTGAGTATGGAAACACACACTTGCTCCTGAGTATGGAAACACACTTGGTCCTAAGTATGGAAACACACTTGCTCTTGAGTATGGAAACACACACTTGCTCCTAAGTATGGAAACACACACTTGCTCCTGAGTATGGAAACACACACTTGCTCCTGAGTATGGAAACACACTTGCTCCTTACCAGCTCTTTTGGCAACAGCACTTAATGCTAGCTATCATCTATTGCCAAGGGAATCTTCAGTATCCTTCATCATGTCACTTGGTCCCATGTGAAGACCACAATTCACAAGGGAGACTTGCATTCAAGTTCAGTATCCTTCATCATGTCACTTGGTCCCATGTGAAGACCACAATTCACAAGTTCGTGCGGACACATGCTCTTGCCCTCTAGCCTTGCGATTGTGCTCATCCATGTCTCACCTGACTGGCTCGTGATGCCAGCATGCCTTCCACATGGCTGCTCTCCAGGCCACCAGACATCACCGCCCCTGCTGCAGCTGCTGCTGTTTCTGCCCCTGCACTGTGCACCCGGATAGCAAGGGTTTCCACTTCATCACGCTCTGCTTTCCCATCAAGCAGCTGCTTCATTGTTTCCAGCTCTGCTTGACTGGCCTTCTCTAACAGCATTCCCTTCAGTACCTCCAGAAGCGAATCCACATTCACACCTCCTCCCTCCCCTCCACCACCTCCAGATCCTAACAATGATAAGCGGTGTCGAAGCTCATCCAATGCAGCTTGGTCTGCCTTCTTAGACAGACCCAACAATGCATGGTTGACCTTGCCAGATATGTCATGCACATGGTCTGCATCTGCCTTTTCCCCCAGAGCCTCTTTCACAGCAGCCAGACTCTCCTCTAACATTCGAAGACGAGTGGCATCAGCCTCTCCACCAACACCACCAACACCTCCCACTATCTCCTTATCCTTATCGGCACTGGAGCCATTGAAAACCTCCATCCTGTCAGACAGAGCAGCAATCTGGGACCTGGGGGCATCCAAGTCACTTGGCTCAGGCTGGGCTTCCATATTCTCTTTCATAGCCTGAATTTCAAATTCGAAAAAAACATAGAATCATGATGAGAGATAATAAGTGGTCATACAGGTAGATCATCAGTTAGGAAAGGACAAGGTTTACGTCACCTCTCTAGGAAATTAGAGGTGCGTTTGCACATGATCTACCAATATGTGCAAAGAAACATACAAAACACATGGGCCCTCGCAACATGTACACCCCAGGTATTGTCCTGAAAATATAACAATGTTAAGGTAACAAGTACTCTTCTGCTCACCTTTGAATTATGAGAGGCATCATTTTGAGCAGTGCCACCGCTCTGTAATGCTGCCTCAAGAGCTCTCAAACGCTGTTCAAGGTCCCCAACGTCACTACTGGGCTCACTGATTTGAGACTGCAGTACGTTCAGCATGCCCCTCAGGGCTTCTGTCTGACTTCTCATATCATCCATTAATGCTTGATCAGCCTGTGAAGGGAGTTTAAAGATACAAAATGGAGCTTTTTAGTATGGTCTTGCTAATCCTAACCCTAATTCGTACTAGATAAGCGCTTACACATCATCATGCAAAACATACCGCTCAGTCATCCATCATCACTCAAATATCATTGACATTCATAAATGAGAGCTGGGTAGCTCATGAAAATCACTCCCTCCAGGCTTCCTGGCACAGCCTCACCTTTCCTGCAACTCTTTCTTGAAGCACGATGATGAGGGTGCGCACTGACTGCACCTCATTCACTACTCTGTTGACAGCATCAGCCAGAGCAGCCTGGTCAATGGTACCATCCTCTCCCACTGACAAGGTGGGCGCAGCTTCAGCAGCCGCAGAGTTATCAGTAGCCTATATATAGAAATAGGTGAATGGCATTAAGTACCCTTTCTGGAATGTAGCACAAGCAGCATAAGGGGCACACCCACAGTTGTAAGACGAGTCAAAAAGTTGATGAACAGTCATACCAAAACTGAGTTGTCTCAAAGCAGTACTATTCATCCACATATACCTGCAATACAGCGTCTAACTCGCTTCTGTCAGCTTTGTTATCCAAGCGGTGGCGCAAGTTGTCAAGATCCTCCTTGGTAGCCTTATCACCTAGAGCTAATTTCAGGGCCTCAAGATCCTCTTTACTTGGTCCAGCATAGTGATGAGACGGTTGATGGCCAGACACATCAGATCCCAGTCCCTGGACAGAGAGAACTAAGTATCAACAGTCCCTCGACAGACATTACTAATCATTGATAGCCCCTGGACAGAGTAATCACATTTTAAGATTACTTACTGGCTCTTGGACTCACTGTGTGGTGATGATAGCGCGTGCATGATTGCACCCCAAATTTGAAATTCTTTCTCCAACTAAGACATACAACAGTTCACCAAACAAAGTATATCCTTGCGGTGCTGTAATGACTATGGATATATAAGTTCCAAGGATGAGAATTCCATTACCTCTATTGCAGCTTCCAGGGCTGACACACGTTCCTTCAGAGGTTCAAGTCCATCAGAAGGTGCCTGCTGCCGAGCTTCAAGAGCAGCAATACGGTGCTCCAGGTCAGAGCTGATGGCAACAGCAGGGTCCTGCAAGTTTGTTGCGACTATCAATATGTACAAATTCAAGTGATGAACATCCAATTCATGATGATGATGATGATGATGATGATGATGTAGTGTCTCCTGTAGTACTCAAGGTGAAAGGTGAAACGCGCTATTTATCATGACCCAGCTAAATCTTGCCTTTTCTTCCTGACTGTTGGAGCCGCTCCTTTGATCTGCTTTAGACAGAGCATCCAGTTTGTCGAGTATGATAGCCTGTCGAGTGCGACAAGCTACTGATCATCGAGCAGATTATGATCAGCACTGAGTATTTTAATAAGAGCCGCAATTGATCCTAGTTCCTCCACAGCACAGTTACCGGCCGAATCCTTCTTCCTTGGCACTCTTAACATTTTCTCACCTGTGCTGCTTGAAGTTCTTGCAGCTGATTTCTTAGCGCTTCATTCTCATCGCGTAACTTCAAAACGTCATCCTTCAGTTCCTTCAGGCAAAACTCCTCGTGTCAATTTTACAGTCTATTCGCTTGTGATACCCTCGCCACATTACCTGAGAACCAGGTGCATCTACAGACTTATTTTTGAGAGTGTCATTCTCGTCACTTAATTGAAGGAGCTTTTCCTTCAAGTCTTGAGGAACTGTCTCATTCGGCCGGCTCTTCAGTTGCTCAAGTATCCATTTAAGGGTATCCTTTAGGCCATTAAAATCGACTGATTGAATGACTTGGACATCAGTAGATGTGAACAAAGTGTCGAAGTTAGCGACAAACTCTACATCCGTAGCCATCTGTAAATAATATAAACAGGCTTACACAGTCATCTGCTGTGTATCAGGAAGGAAAAGATTTCTAAGTACCTTTAAGAAGGAAAAGCAGTACTGCTACAATTTGCACACATTTTCAGCTCTGGGATATATGAAGGTGTCTATATTATGTAAATAATTATTAATCGCTCATTCGCACAGGGACATATCCAATGGTGCCCAACTGATAATTTGAGGCAACCCAGCGGCCGAGTCGGGCGAGGATCCAGCCAGCAGCAACAATGCATGCGCCCCAAATGTACATTATCTGGAAGCCAAAACGGGTTGCGATAGCACCGCCTACCAAAGAGCCTGTTCCATATCCTAAGCCGAAGTATAATGCTTGAAACAGACCCTGCTGAGTTGCCTCTAAGCCTGGAGGCGCCAGTGCCTTGCTCTTCTCACAGCCAGCCCCCCAACCACACGCAAAAGTCAAGCCATGAAGCAATTCTATGGGGAGCACCAGCCTGCAAGAATGACGGTTTCACCAGATCCTCAATGCTAGCATAAAGACAATATTTTGGAGTTAAACACAGATTTCAAAAAAAAAACATGTATCAAAAATGTAATGCAATATGTCAGTACATATTACTGAAATACTGCTCTGAAGGAATTACCAGGTACTCACCAAGGCGATCCAAGAACGGGCAACCCAGCATATGCCAGCATGCGCACCACATACGCACACAAACACAGGTCCAGGAGTGCATCGGGTCCCCCTAGCAGCCTTAGAAGCTCTCCCTACATTCAAAATAACTTATTATTATCCTCCACGTAAAGATCGATACTACCTGTCAGGAGGTATTTAATTGTGATGCATTAAAACAGTAAATTCAGAAAAACCTTGCCTTCCTCCCTAGGGCAAAGACCTATCGCTCAAGGGGTGTGAGGAAATGTATCAAATGAGTAGATGTGCTTACCTGGTATCTGAAAATAGGTACTTCAGCTGCGCATGTGACTGTCAAGGTCAAGCCTGATGAGACAGCAAGGTCAAGGCCGTCATCACACAGGGACATGCCAGACAGAGCAATAATAAGCATCAGTGTTACGCCTCTACCCTGGTTATGACAAGTGGATGTCAAGTCTGTGCCATGCACACAATACGCTTCACACCTAGCAAGAAGTCTTTGGCTCCCAGGTCTTTGAGCATTAGGAACAAGTAACCTGCAGAAATAGGGAATCACATTCTGACAGGGAGGGCAGGATATAAATCAGGGAGGAAAGGAAGGATCCACAAGACATAAACATGATCATATTCTGACAGGGAGGAAAGGAAGGATCCACAAGACATAAAGATGATCATATTCTAACAGGGAGGGCAGGATATAAATCAGGGAGGAAAGGAAGAACCCACAAGACATAAAGATGACCATGTTCTGACAGGGAGGAAAGGAAGGATCCACAAGACATAAAGATGATCATATTCTGTAATTCAGTATCATCGTGCCACCAGCACAACACTTGCGTTGGCTCCTCCTCTTGTTTCACCTTCAATGACCCCGAAACCAAACCCCATGACTGTTGCTGTCCAGAAGAAGACCAGACTCTGTGGCTGCCCAAAAATTAGCCGCAATTTGCTCCAGAAGGACAGCTCATTCACATCATGTGAACCCATGAGGTCATTTTCTGACTCATGGTTCTGTCCCCCCCTGAGGTCGCACAATGCATCATCCACCGCATGGTCCGCAGCTCTCTTCAGGATCTGTCTATGAAGCCTTAGATGTTCTGGAGCTGCATGTCTTTCTCCTTGCTTGCACTCATCAAGCACTGGGCCAACTGCACACTCAAGATCCACATCATCTGTCATCTCCTCAGGTTTCAAGCTAACCCTAAGACCCCCATCACTCACTTTCTCCTTCCCATGTCCATATGATGAAGATGGCGGACAAGATTTGTCTCTACTGTGACTACTGGCTACTCCATGACCCTTCCGGGCTGTAAGCTCTGTCAGTGAAGGCTCTCGCACGCTCTTGCTCTCATTTGACCTCCACAGGAACAGCCCGAGGTAAACAAAGGGAACTGTTAGAATCAGGTTGGCTGCAAATGCAGCTCCTATCCCGTATTGGTCCATCAAGACACCAGCAACACTGCTCATGACACCCCAACCTGCGGTGCGGCGCAGAGTGAGGCATGGAAGTCAAAGTTGTATGAGGTATGCTCCATGATTGGTAAGTCATTTGCCCAATTGAACCTATCCACCTGAGAGGCACTCCAGAAAGTGTGCTTGAAGGTTCAGTTAAACCTCTAACAGTTTGAGTTGATGCTTTAAGGTTAAAAATAGCGTAAGGCTGGCAGATGTTCACACTTATGCACACCTATGGCTCCCCACAGACGGTATTTGCCATACTCTCCTTCTTCAGTACAACTGCTGGTAACTGCAGTATCTGCCTGAATTATGAGAAATAATAGTTATGAATAGTAAGACGAGGAATTTAGCAGTTATGAGTGGACATGTCATCGCATGGCTAGTTTAGCATCCAAAGCTTTAAGAGGTAGGCTGTCAATAAATTGGTGCTTCATTCAAGATTTGGGACTTTTTGGTAAGTTGAGATTGGTATGGCCGGGATGATCGACCCTTGAGAATGTTGAGATGATAGCAAATGTTCAGATGTTCAGAGTGACCTACCATTATGGTAACAGGGCTACCCAGGACCTCTGTGGTAACAATCACAGCCAGTACCGCCCAGAATGAAGTGACAGCTGGCAGCAGAAGCCTGACCATGGTAAAGCTTATAGAGAGAACGGTGAGCATTAGGCGATGTGCGTGAAAGTAATCAGCAATGAGGGACCATGTGAAGGAGGCCGGGACACCCAGCCAAGGGCGCAAGGCACCAATGATGCCGATTTGCTGCTCGGTGAGGCCTCTGGAGCGGATGTAGACATTCACAAATGGGAAGATGCAGACCTGGAGATATAGCCAGGTAGTGATGCCCCGTAGTTGGCAGATGATGATGCCCTTGTAATTAGGTCTTCATATTTAAATTTTAATCCCTATCTATTGCAAATATTTGAACAAATCTCATGCAAGTGGTGAGGATTGGGGATCTCACCTGGCTCAGGAAATAGAACAGGAACCACCCACATGCCACCCACGGCCACAGCTCCTAAATGAGCGAGTATTAATTGAATTTAATGCACTTTAAATGGATTTACGAAGTAAGGGCTCTTTGCCTAGTTCAAGCACTAGGTACTTGTAATTTGTGTAATCAAGCCCCTTATTACCTCTTTGATATTCATGTCAGATCGATGGTGAGATGCATTCCAAAACGAATTTGGAAAATGTCTTACCTAGGTATTTAGGTTAAGGTAAGAAAATGAGACACTTGAGTGAGAACTTACGTTGAAGAGTGGATACAAATCATAAACAATTAGAATAATCATCGTTGCATATTGTGATATTGCTCATATGTCAAACGTTCAGACTCTTGCAGAATCCTTTCTTGCTGACTTGGATGAGCTTTCGGACGAGGATGAGCCTATCGAGGAGGAGCAGCCCGAAATGGCTGATGAGGATGCAGATGATCAAGTATGATTGGATTTTTTAGTTCTCTCAGCTTCCTTGCTGCTTGCTCATGCTGTGCACTTTCATCTCTATTCAAAGATGGATGATATTGAGGCCCTAAACTATGACGATCTTGAGTCTGTTGCAAAGCTAAGTAGCAGCTCACGTTACAAGGACATCATGCAGGTGTGGTAATTCTTACATTGAGCATCAAGATGGTGAAAACTTACTTGAAGTGTTTTAATTCTAAAAGCAGTATGGTCAATGAAGAGTCAGATTTCTGAATTCCT
>BEGY01000013.1:41684-205685 GCA_002335675.1 Chlamydomonas eustigma
CGAGATGGACTTGACCCTCATAGACCTTGATGATCTCCTGCCTGCTGCGACAGTCATGGTGGTTACAGTGACAGGAACCACCACCAGTGGGAAACCTTTGAGTTCTGATAACCTGAAGAAAGCAATGGATGGTTGCGAGATGGCTTTGAAGCTTGATGAGGACAAGAGAATGGTGAACAAGCCAGCAGGCACAGCCTTGGCTCCAGAAATGATTTGTTGAGACCTGTGTAATGATAGGGTGTTCATGATTTGTTGAGACCTGTGTAATGATAGGGTGTTCATGAGAAATTCCTGGCAGTTGAAGTAGAAACATGATTGTTGAGCATGATTTCGAAATTTAACCTGGTATTCTGACCTCTAGTGCTGCAAATTCTGTACATCAGGTACTCAAGTTTGTAGAGTCAAAGATGCACAGCATTGCTCCCAATCTGTCGCTGGTCTGTGGTTCAGAGGTGGCAGCAAAATTAATGGGTGTAGCTGGAGGATTAATTGCATTGTCCAAGATGCCATCGTGCAATGTGCAGGTAAAACATTATACGGGTGGTACAGCGGCATGAAGGTGTCCTCTAAATTACAGTCAACAGGATTTAAAGTACTGCTTAAATGGCCTCATAGTTCTACACGAGACTGCCTACTTGCTGTGCCTGCTTAACACTTGAGAACGTCATTTCATTTTGACTGCGCTGTTGCACTGCCACTACGCTCTTCAGGTATTGGGGGCTAAGAAGAAGAACCTGGTAGGTTTGTCCACTGCGACTGTGCAAGGGCATCAAGGGTTTGTGGTTCAGTGCTCCATAGTTCAGCAGACACCTCCAGCGCTACGTTGGAAAGCCATGAGGATGGTGGCCAGCAAGTGTACACTGTTGGCCAGGCTGGATGCATACGGCCAAGATCCACAAGTGGGTCCTATATCCATTATCCACACTGAAGCAAGGCCCTCTGCATGTTGAAACAGATTTTTCTTGCATGTCATACTTGCATGCCTTGCTCTTCTAGGCATCCTGATCTAACTAGCTTTTCAGGAGTCAAGTGTCAAGCAGCACAGCAGAAGCATTTGTAGCCTCCTTCATATCTGTGTTCTGAGCAGTCTGGTACTGAAAGCCCCCTACCAGTCTTTCCATTCTTTTTATCACAAAATAGCAGCTGCATGAAGGCTGTTGCTAAACTGTGTTAGGGAATCATGGGGCAAAAGATGCGAGACGAGATTGTTCATAAAATTGAAAAATGGCAAGAGCCTCCTCCTGCTAAGATCATCAAGCCGCTGAAAGCTCCAGATGCAGAGGCAAAAAAGAGGAGAGGTGGGAAGCGTCTCAGGAAGATGAAGGAGCGGTACGGCATGACGGACATGAGGAAGGCTGCAAACCGGATCAACTTCAACCAACCTGAAGAGGAGTACATGGATGGTGATGAGGTGAGAGCAGGGTGGCATGTTGGGTTTCACGAATTTGTGGAGCTGATGCATGTATAGCATGTAATGCGAAGGTTATGATTATGCTCAAGACAGCACAAATGTGTGCAGTTCGTGTCTTGACTGATAAATATATCCGTGCTGTACTTGGCGAAGATCCTGACTCTCAATGCAAGTCATTACGAAAGAGGATGTGTGTCAAAATATTTCTCAGGTCATTGGATTGGGTGTGCTGGGTAAAGGAGGGTCTGGAAGGTTGCGCATAGTAGCAAAAGAACAGAAGATGAAGCTTTCTGCAAAGACAGCCAAGAAGGTAGCTAGACAGCATTCTGGGAGGGGGGGGACAGTTAGTGGTCTCACATCCACACTTGCGTTCACGCCAGTACAGGGCTTTGAGCTCACAGATCCCTCTAAAGCAGGCCAGGGCACATCAACGGATTTGCAGCGCAGTGGTACGGAGTCTTATTTTTCAACACTGTCAGGTTTCCGTACTATAAAGAAGCTTGGGTAGCTTTGAGGAACAATAGTTGGGTGTAATCCCAACTAGATAGGTAGTTGAATCTGTTGCTTCATTATATTCCAAGATTCTTTCGGCATAGTAGTAATATTTTGCCAGCATCTGAAGTGTGCTTACTGAGTACTCGCCTGCCTAAGTACCTAGCAGGTACCTGTTCTCAAGCCTCAACTACCTACTCTGACACAACATGATGAACGTATTCATAACTTCATTTCGTATTGCGAACGTTTTTTGCTATAACAGATTTGTTCGAAAAGCACCTAAGTTTGAACTTCCACACTCAAGAGCGTCGTTTTTAGGCAATACTACGATTTTGGATATATGTGTTTGCAACATGTTCATTCTAAAACCTACCAATATACCTTTAGGCTTAATTCTCGTCCTATGTGGTATTAGTTTTCTGGCTGGACGTTACGTGCAGCAAGCAGGGGAGCTACCAGAGCCCACCACTGTGAGATGTTTCTCAAATGTATTTTTCTAATATTAGCAGAATTGGGTACCTACAACTTGCTTTCCTAATCGCGTTCATTCCGGAACATCAGGCTGCAGGGTCTAGGAGGAAACTGGCTTTACAAATCAATGAAGAGACGGCTAAAGCTCCACGCATCCACCCAATTGTCACTGCCAGTGACGCACCAGCCTACAAGCCCACGGTCATAGACCCCCTTGACACTGCCCGGCTAGAGGAGTTTATGATTGTGAAGAGTGGTTTACTCGCAGCCAGACCTCCACTACCTCCAGCGCAAAGTGGAGATAGCTTCTATCATGCAATTCCTTTTCAAGTAAGTTATTTCTGCACTCTTTTTCTCATTTTGATACCACCTATTTACCTGATATTTTCTTCACAGATACTTTCATGGGCCCCCAGGTGAGTGTAGAACAAAAGAAAAATCATCGCATTAGAATATTTTGTGCACTTTGTTTTAATCTGGATGCAATGTAACATCATGCTCATAATATTTGTGATGAAGAAACATAGTGCTGAGGACATCACATCTGAAAAGAGAGATTTCTTCATCTGTGGTCGTCCAGGATTGTTGTTTATCCAGCTTTCATCGACAAGGCTCGCTGTGACCACATCATAGCCCTGGCCAATAAAATGTTGTTCCCATCTGGTCTAGCGTTTGCGCCTGGAGAGAAGGTGGACCAGGAGCAGCAGACTCGGACTAGTAAAGGCACTTTCTTGTCAGAGCAGACTGATGGAGATGGTGTCCTTGCGTGGGTAGAGGAGAGGATAGCAGCAGTGACATTGTTGCCTAGGGAGAATGGAGAGGTTTGTCTTATAGCACCGAGGCTCTTTTCAGGAAATGTCATGAAGGAAAGAAGATGTGTCCAGAGTGCAACAGGAATCGTGCATCAGAAAACTTCTTCTGCATGTGCTTTTTAACTACTATGTAAATTAGACTATCTCCTTCACCTTCAGGCGTTCAATGTCCTGAAGTACGAGAATATGCAGCACTACGACTCTCACATGGGTGAGGCAGAGGGCCTGACATGCTAATGTTGACTGGCCATTTTATTTCATTTTCATCCTTCCTCATGGTGACTGTCCGTAATGGCTTTTGACCCCTGATTGCCTCACCAGATTCGTTTGACCCTAAGACATTTGGTCCTCAGCCCAGTCAGCGCATCGCAACAGTACTCGTGTACCTATCAGATGTTGCGGAAGGAGGGGAGACGGTGTTTAAGAAAGAAGGCTTGGATGGTAAACCCTAACCTTAAATGTGATGTTGTAGGCAAGATTGTATTAATTGATTCATGCAACACTATCTATTCCATTACGTTAAGTTCCACAATCCAGAGGAATGTTCTTTTGAACCTCATGACCACCTCTCTGTCCTCAGGAGGGAACAGGGTGATCACTGATTGGAGGAACTGTGATGATGGGTCTTATAAGTACAAACCAAGATTGGGAGATGCTGTGCTATTCTGGGGGGTGTACCCTGACGGAGAGATTGATCCTCGCTCACTCCATGGGGGTTGTCCTGTGAGTCCCTTACTTTGCAGGCTTCTTGCAATGAAAATAACATCATTTTGAATATTCAAAGAAGGAACAGTATGTTAAAACTTAAATGTACTATCTTTGGAGCAGATATTTCAAAATACTAGCACAGCATGTTATTTGTCCTTAACAACTTCCTAAGAGTGTGTTGCCTGAGTTGATAACACACAGGTGAAGAACGGTACAAAGTGGGTGATGACAAAGTGGTTGAGGAGCAAGGGAGGAAGGCCAGCTTGGGCACAGTAGTATGTTTACTCAGAATTTGAAATATGGATCGTACAGCTATCTAACTTGCTGTTGAAGCTGATATGTCTAATTGCTCGCTGGAGCATTACACCAAAGGTCATCAATCTGCACACAAGACCCTTCCCTCCTTGAATGACAGCGAGCCTTAGCGCCAGGTAATATAACGTCTATGCAAATAAACATGACGCAGAATTACTGCATTATTGTCAACCTAATCGATCTGGAAAGTGGATTCCCAGTTACTGTCATTCACATGGGCCATGCACAGTCGTGGAGTTCCTTTATTCTGATCAATAATAGCTGATAATTTTGGAAAGTGATGGACTGACATCATAGGTGACTGACACCAAATGCTGATGTTCCGTACTGATCATTATAACTGGTCCAGAACTAAGTTAGGGGGAGCCATTGTAATTCACTTTCAAATCATCAAGAAATCAGCGTCTTTCTGATTTTAGTTATTACTGCCCACGACTCTGTTAGAAGAAGTTCGTATGCGCCGAACCTCCTTAAGAAAATTGAAAACAGAATGCCTACAGCAAAGGCAGTTAATTTTTGTAACTCTTCAAATGAAAACCAAAGCCTTGCCTTCCGTGTAACTCGAAAGTATGAACATAAAATGCTGCACTTTGCTCCTAACACAGTCTCTACCTTCAAAATGGAGGCACCTGACGAGCCCGTACAGCTTGGAGACGACGTGACGACGATGAGGATGAGAATTTGTAAGCATAACCTGACTTCTCAGATTATGTACTGCCATCATTTGGTACATGTTATTGATCAAAATATAGCGCAGGCAGTCCTATGATGACGCATACGCTAGGCAGTACGACAATGATCACACATGGGAACACTTGCAAGAAGATGCAGAAGGAAACTTACAACTGGTGATGAGAGTTGCAAGCAGTTGCCTTTTGCTCTCTGTAACATGCTCAATATTTTTAGTTTTTCATCAAATGTTTGCTGCAGAAGTAATGATACTACTCTCTTGCAGGACCGAGTTGCAGAGCAAAGAGCGAAGAGGAAACGAATCCTCAGTGCAGCTCAGGCCTCTAGAATCAGGAAAGGAATGATAAGATATCTGATTCTGGTGAGAATGGTATTGATTGAGCAATCAAGTCCAAGATACAGATCAAGTCATGTGGTTTTGAAAAAGATGTAATGCATCTCTGTCCAAATGTTTGTATTCTAGGTTCTTAAAGTTATGGGTATGTATTGCTGCCTATTCTCACCTCCTCTCTGAAGCATTGAGCTTGTGATTCCTGCACGTTCCTTAGGTTGTGGATTTTTCACGAGCCTCTTCTGCCCAGGACCTGCGTCCCAATCGCATGACCTTCATGATCAAGACCTGCGTCACTTTCATCCGAGACTTCTTCAATCAGAACCCTCTGAGTCAGCTGGGCATCCTGGTGATCAGGGATGGCATTGCTGAGAAACTAACAGACTTGTCTGGTAGCCCTGAGGCACAAATCAAGCGGCTTCTGGAGTACAAACAAGGTACCACGCAATACACCTGGAGTCATAGATTATAAACCCTCAAAGTCACATTGGCTCATGCTTCCATATGCCATTCAACATTTTACAGTTTTCACTTCTTCCGTCTTTCCCAGCTTCTTAATAAACCCTCACATCCGAAATTGGTCACTAAATGTTAGGTGCAAGTGGTGATGCATCCTTGCAGAATGCTCTTGATCTCAGTCTGATGAACCTGAAGTCCATCCCTCCCTATGGGCACAGAGAGGTCAGTTCATACCCACCTAAACTATAAATGCTGTACCTTCTTGCTCTGCTTGCTATCCTCACAACTACAACATGCTCACTGTTCAGGTCCTTGTCCTATTTTCTAGCCTCACCTCCTGCGACCCTGGAAATATATTGGCCAGCATTCAAGAGTGTAAAGATGAGAGAATCAGGTGAGCTTCGGATCATTCTGCAGAGAATACTGCTGCCAGGTTTCGATGCTGTCTTGCAAAGTACCGTGCAGTGTGTTCATAACAGATGAAATAAGGTTCTGCCCCTGTAAACTCTGTTATCAACTGTCTCCATGGCAATGCTTTGCACTATCTTTTGAGGTTTGCTTCTATATTCAGGGTGTCGGTAGTGGGAGTGGCAGCTGAGGTGTATGTGTGCAAGAGGATGTCGGAGGAGACCAGGGGGACTTATCATGTAGGGCTCGGGGAACAGCATTTAGAGGAGCTGATGCTGATGCATGCCCCGCCACCACCAGCCATTGCTTCCAATACAGCTTCAGAGTTGGTAGGCCTCTCAGGCTTACCTTCACAAAAGCCAAAAATAAGAGAAAAAGACAGTGAAGGTTCTTGCTCACTTTTGCAGACTCTTGTCTCCCTAATGTTTTGGTCTTAAATGTGATTTTTGCGCATCTGCACATAATTGTTTATCTTTATGTATCAGGTGCTGATGGGGTTCCCTCAGCGCAGTGGCGAGGACAAACTGGGTCAAGTCCATGTTGGTATCAACAACATTATCGCACCTGTTAGCTTCACTTGCCCTCGGTGCTGTGCCAGGGTTGGAGAACTCCCTTGTGCCTGCCATGTGTGCCAGCTCACCCTTATTTCATCTCCCCATCTAGCGCGATCTTACCACCACCTGTTTCCTGTCAACGCATTCAAGGAACTGAGCTCAAAAGCACTGGCTATGATTGCTAGGGAGCAGTTGGAAAAAAGAGCTTTATCAGGAATACAAATCTCATCAAAGATGCCTATCTCGTCAGAGTCCCTGATTTCTTGCTTTGGTTGTCTCCGGGATTTGTCAGTTGCAGTACCTGACTTTCAGCAGCAACAGTATGCAGTAACAAGGGTGTTGGGTAGCAGAAGAGTCTCCATTCCCATGGTGCTGCGTTGCTCAACATGCATGAATGTCTTCTGTTATGACTGTGATGTGTATATACATGAGAGCCTTCACAACTGTCCAGGCTGTCAGATAAAAACTGATTCCAGAGCACCGCATGCTAGACAATGATCATGGGAGGCGAGCTGTACGCCAGCATTGACGTGCTATGCTGCATCATGAGGCCATGAAGCCTCCATTGCAAGTAGCACACCTCTTTTTAGGGTCAATGATTTTGTAAAATATGCAAAGTTTCTCAGTCTCGTTTGAAATTATCCAAACTTTGCCTCCACACCTTTGAATAAGTACCATTAGAATTATTTACTGTAGGTAGGACAGGTAGATAGGTAGGTAGGTACCTAAATACTATGATTAGCTAAACACCTGCCTTGTACTAACTCTGAAAATACATGTTGAGAATACATGTTTGCAACATTTTTATTTGTGCCAAGTCATCTAGGTGCCAAAATGTATTCCTTAAACAGGATCCGAAACCTTTTTATGAAGGAGTTCATCTTTTGTTTACATGTCCTGAACACTATGCATTTGTCGTCGAAGAAAATCGACGCTCTTACATTCCACAGACGATATAAAACTTCAAACTTCAAGGTTAGAGTATCTCTGAAAACGATCAATTCATCATACCATGCAGAAGATACGACATCTACCCAAAAACTTTGTAAGAAAATTGCCGTGGCTGCCTGTGCTGTCACTATGTCTGTTGCTCTGTGCACTCCAAACACACTTGCCTTAGTTCCAGCTGGTAAGGCAAATGTTTCAGGTACTGAATTGCTTGAAATAGTGAAGGAGGACTTCATCAAGAGGAAATACTTGGTGACAGGTGCATTGACTAAAACGGTGGGTAATCGCTGATAGATGAACATTTAAGTTGCACATCAGTTTTGGGTAGGACCTACCTCGTGAACATCTTGCCAACAAGCAACACCCGCAAAAGCACTTACCAGAAATTCTGTGTCAATCCTCCCTGCTTGGATGTTTTCGCAGCATTTACATGTTAATATCATCCTGCAAGGGTCATGCAGATGTACAGAATTGATGGTCCTCCCAGATAATAAATAAGCTGTTAAGGTCTAAGACTTTCTGACAAGCAGGTGTACTCTGACCATTGTCACTTCGCTGACTCTCGGGACGACTTTGGAGATATTGGCCTGGACAACTGGTCCAGGGCTGTAAGTTTTTTGTTTGATGGGGAGAAGTCTAAGCTGGCACTCACTGATGACGTGGTTTTGGATGAAGCTGCGAGAACCATCACATTCACTGGCTGGAAACAGGTGAAAAATACCCAAGGTAGTCTTCACAACATGCTGTTTGCTGGTAAGCTTTTGAGTGTGTTTCAAAAGCAAGCTGCAGTATTTTGAAACCTGCTAGCTTGACAGTCAATCGATACTCGCTTTCATGCACAGTATGATGTCAAAATTCCCTGTGTTTGTTGTTGTGTATGATTGTTTCATTCATGAGATTGGAAACTCACTTAAGGGAGGCAAGGCGTCATGAAGAGGGTTTAACATTGCGTCAATTATGCAATTTTTAAATCATACGCAGGTGGATGTGTTTCGCTTGCCAGGGTCACCCCATACACCTGTCTTCACAGGACACACAGTTTTAACGTTGGATCCTTTGGAAAACATTGTGATTGATCATACTGAGACATGGGATCAAAAGCCGGATGCAGTGTCTGGAGCTATAAAATTTTTTGATAACAGCTTTGATCCACCTGGATTTAATTGAAAATGGACCATGTGAGCAGCAACAGCTTGTCAATTGTTTTTCTAAATACGTACTCAAGAGATGTGTTTCTTTAATGACATTCCTGTTTCGTCGCATAAGCTCCAAATTTTCAGCCGATACAGAGTAGGAGTGTGCGGTATTCGCAATAATAAGTCAACGATTCTTTCCCTCAGTTGCACATCGGTGTACACATAGAATCTGATATTTTTTCCAGCAATGCTTTTATTCCTGAACGTTTTATTGTGCAGATTCTAAACAACATAAGAAGGACTGGCCTGTCTTGATTTAAATGTTTTGCAAAAATACCTACACAATGTATAAATTATATGAATATTATATTACTTGCAAACATGAAGCACAAGTGACCTTCACTAGAGGAGCGCTTCAGCTGCATCTGCTGCTTCTGCCGTGCAAGCGAATGTCGTACATCAGTACTCGTCCTCTCAAAAATTAAGAATTCAACTCCATTTTCCTCGTACATTGCACAAAAGAGTAAGGATAGTATAAGTTGTGTGCAATTTGAACATGGCTAATGTTGTTAATGACTCCATCCTAGACTTTGCTTCCATCGACGAACTTTTTTACGACCTTGCAGAGGGTGAGTCTTTTCAAACGCTTCATTCAACTGTTCTATCTCACAATGTTGTTAATTGCAGGTCAATTTTTGGACTCGTGGACTGCTGAAACAGACAGTAGCAACGATTCCTTTACAGCTGATTGCAAATTTCTGCTATCTACAGTCTTAAATATTCCAGGGGAAAGCATTTTCCAACTGCCTGAGGATGTTGCAGAGGTCTACACGACACCCTCACAGTTTCCGTCGTCAGGAACCATGCCCACTTTGCCATTGCAGCCCTGCTTGACACATGAATACTCAGAGGCGCAAGAATGTAGTCCTACTTACCTCCCCACTTTAGCAAGCAACATGTACGTTGACCGCCTTTCCCGCGTTCAAGTGATTTCAATTTTTTTGTACATGAAGAGACAAACTTTTGCAACTGCAGAACGTCTACAGAACATTGCCAATGCATATATCTGGGTGAGTATAGACGCCTTAACTCATTGGAAACGTCATGCTGCGTAGCCTAAAATGTCATAATATTTTTTTGGTGTAGACACTCCTGTTGCAGTGGCAGCTCCTAGGCCACTTGAAGAGTATTCTGAGGGGCCAGGCAGATCCAGAAGTGTTGGAAGAGCATGCAAGAGCACAATAAAAACAACAACAACCATCAAAGGTATCAGCATTATTGATCCTTAGGAAAGCACCTTGAGATTTCTGTGCAAACACTGCATAGCAAGCACATGCCTTGAAATTACTCTCAACTTTTGCATGACCTTGTCTATTCTTGCTCTAGGAATTTGCAAACCCAAGTCTGAATCGAAGTTGGCCAAACAGCCTTTCAAGGTAGACCTGACAGACTGCAGAGATAGACTAATCCAGTAAACCTGAAATTCGTCAACATTGACGCACAATTACTTTACCTCAACTGGCATGCCATACTATTGTACTGAAGGATCCATGCGTACCACTGTGCATGTCCACCTGCTGCAATACAATATATCACTACTCAGCACTTTCAAATGTAAGAATAAGAAAACAATGTCCATGCTTTCTGCCCTCAGTTTGGCTCACTCAACAGCAGTCTACTGGAGGAGATGAACCAAAGCATAGAGCAACTGGCGCAGCAGTTGAGAATGAATTCATGATTCTGCCTTCTTCCTAACCAACGGATGAGCAAGCACATTATTTTGGGAGGAGGATTCCTCTCCTGTGACCTTCCTTCTCAAGACTGATCTTCCTTCTCAACAGTAATTGGTACTGACCTCGTCCTTTTTAAAATCTATGATATAAAATGTGAAGATCGGATTTACTAGAATTCTTATTTAAGCATCTGACTACTATTAGATGATACAGCTGCTGGTCAGCCTCACCCAGATGAAGATGATATTATGGTATTGAACATTTTCTGATCACCTCAGTTTTATATGAATCACTCAAGGTGTTATGCATGCCCATAGTAGCTCCATACTACTGCAAAAGCCTGTATCTGGTACTTTTTTAAAATCTTTTCTGTTACGATGGCGATGGCCTTGTTGCTCCACGTTTTGAGGCAAGCTAATATTTGAAAGGCTGTGTGGCCTTGTTGCTGCTGTCTCCAGTTCTCTCGATGTATGTGTTGTTTTTCAATCTTAGTTCAGGCAACCTCTCCTTCAGTCACATATATCAGTCCCCTGCTAAAAGATGATCCTGTATCCATATCAGGAGAGTCCAGTCCAGCAGTCCTGATTGTGCTTCTTTGCAGTTGGCATTATCTGAGCAGGATCAATTTCTGTGAATGGTGCTCATTAAGACTCTGAATGAGTGAGCTTTTTCTGTCATGATGTTGACGAGGCTTTGGATATTGCAATACACTGAATACACTGAATGATGTTCTAAGAGCTTCAAGTGCTGATGTTCAAGCGTGTCAGCTGTTAAGAAGTGTGTATGGTGGTGTTGAGTTGAAGGATTGTTACACTAACTGGCCTGCTTAAGCTAGGCACTGTAACCAAACCTGCTGTTTTCAAACGTATTCAAGATCCATTTTCTAAGTTCATGAGGGCATCTAAGCCATTTTGGTGTGCCAAGGTTTTTTGTCAGTCCTAGTAAACATCATGTACCGAATTTAGACTCATTATTTCTGATATGCCTGAACAGCGATTTTCTGCTGCATCTGTGTAATTCTTGCCTTATTCTGCTGAGCAATAGCTGCAGCTTTCATATCCTTAGCTCTGGCTGCTAACTTCACAGCCCTTCCGTGATCTTCTTGAGCTTCGTTGCTGTCCCAGCTACTAGACCCTCCACCTTGGATGACTGATCCCCCTTTTGCAAAGGCATTTGCTTGCGAGTTGACAACCCTTTTCTTGATAAGCTCTTTATTTCCACTAGGCTGCTTCTGAAGAAGAGATGATGCTTTTACAAAGCCTACAGAGGTTCCAGCTGGTTCAGCAGAGGCCTTGGCCTTAGCACTTATCTTGCTACTGATCAGCCTTGGTGGAGGGGCACCTGGGAGGTTTAATCGCCTCATGCAATTGTCACAGCACCCACCACAATGACCACTGGGCAGAGCTGTCTTGTCTGAGAAGTAATGGAGCAGAATATTGTGCAGGCACTGGGTTTCCTCTAAGCAGTAGGCAACCATGTGATCCAGCAATGCATAGGATGTGCCACGACACTTCTTGGGACCTGTTTAAGTCAGCCATGGCCATGAAGCTTTGAAGAATGTGTGCTTGCAAGCTGATTTGAAATGCCGTATGACAATGAAGTGAATACTGCTGTGTCAAAGAAGAATGTGTGCTTGCAAGATGATTTGAAATGCTGTATGACAATAAAGTGACAATACTGTGTCAAAGTGTACTTGCAGGAAGGACAAAGCACGACCTGTCCAAAACTGAACCATCAGCAGCGGGTCATTTGAAATGTGATGAAGTGCATATCACCTTGTCGGATCATGTTCATCACCCTGCTCTTATCCCTTGCTGCGTAGAAGATGACACAATTTGAGTGCTTGCTGTCCCGTCCTGCCCGTCCTGCCTCTTGAAAGTAACCCTCCAAGTTCTTTGACAAAGTATAGTGTACCTGCGCATGGCAATCAGCAAGTGCGTGATCATGATGCATGGTATGAGAAAGCAGACATTTGAGAACCTAAGTAAGTTAAGTGTTACTAGAGTTAGAGGGTGGACAGCCTATGTCATCCTTGAGGCTGAGGCAATATCAGCAAGCTTTCAAGAGGGCCAGCTGTCTATAACTTAAAGCACAAGCTCGCACCACAAAGCGGACATCAGGTTTGTCAATGCCCATCCCAAAAGCGATTGTTGCCACCACCACATGGAGGTCATCGCTTCGCCATGCGTTCTGAACCTCCATGCGCTGTTTAGGTGTCATCCCTGCATGGTAGTATGCAGCCTTGATCCCTTCTGAAACCAGCAACCTGACAGCCATAAGGAATCATAATGATGAGATTTGATTAAAGGTGATTTGATCTTTACTCATAACAACAATATGTACTTATTGCAAAGACTGCAGGACATGAAGAAATTACTACTGCCTTGATGCAAACTGTAGATTCACAGCAAGTTATCATTCTAGCCTATCTTACATTCATCACATCATACTTAAATAATGCACATCATGTTTTAATGAGGGGAAGAAATACATCACTGAAGTTTACCACTGACAAGCTCACTCTCCTCCCTTGAAAGACATCACTAAAGGCCTCACCCACTGACAAGCTCACTCTCCTCCCTTGAAAGACAGTACACAATTCCACTTGCATGAGAGCCCTGCTCAAGAATGTAGTCCAGCAGCATGGAGGCTGGTTGTGGTCTGCCCTCTTCGTCTTCACCATACGTCTTATCTTTGACACTCAAGTGCAGGTTCTTCCGAAAGAAGCTCGCCTGCAAAGTAGCCATCTGTCAGGTTGATGGTGAGGGCCTCCCTCTTCATGAGATTTAGGAATGGCCATCGCATGACTAAGACACGCATTAGGTACTTTCTGTTGGCCCTACTACATTTGCAGAACAGGGTATCATCTCAGGAAAGTCATCTGATAAAGTAAGCGATATAACCTTGAAGGTCCTGGCCTTGCTCATGCCCAGCGTCTTCAGAATGTCATCCGCAACATGGTCTGTGGCAGTGGCTGTGACAGCCATGATAGGAACACTCGGGTAACAGGACTGCAGACAACCAAAGGATTGGGAGTGGACACTCTGACACTTCACTTCACTTCAGCATCTCACTACTTCTGTTCTACATAATGGTTTGTCATCAGCCAATATATCATAGCAGCATCATGACGCACTCTTATTTTCCCAAGCTGCTTGTAATCAGGCCTGAAGTCATGTCCCCAGGAAGAAACGCAGTGAGCCTTGAGGCGAAGTAGAACATGATCGATGATCATCATCAGCTCTTCATAAATATGAACACTGGTGATGTTTGATTGTAGCTGCTTTCTGGTGTGACACAGGATCAACCCTTAACTCTCAACTAAGCTTTGGCCAGCCCTTGTGGCCACTCTCTCAACTACCTTCAGAAACACAAGCTTCTGACAGGATTGCACAACACACCCTACTCATGTCCCTATTCATTGAATATTTGAGATATCATTATGAGGTCTTAGACAAGGCTCTTGAAAACACACTCACCTCATCAACTACCAGCCTTGCGAGTAACCCAGCCTGGTACAGCTTGGACAGGATGCTGTTGAGTGAAGTACTCTTGACTAGCTGCTCAGGAGTGACATACAGCAACTTACAAGTAGGTCCAGATGGCTTGCTGAGCTCTCTGAGGACAGCCAGGAGTTCCACTTTGGATTGCTGACTGCTGATGTAGGTGGCTGGTACACCGCCACACGTTGGAAGGCTGCACAAGCTGCGCACCTGGAGAGCAGGCCAGCATCACAATTTATTGCACTGCGCCATTTTACCGCCGCAGTCTTAAAAACTTTTCACCACAATTTCGTTGCCATAAATGCACATGCCATTTCATGTGCTCCACATCACCACCACCTCCCCTCTCTAATTCCATACCTCCTACATGTCCTTTTAGTCATCACAGTCCTTACCTGATCCTGCATCAACGACAGTAGAGGACACACCACTACAGTGACACCCTTTGAGACTACAGCAGGCAGCTGGTAGCACAAGCTCTTTCCTCCCCCAGTAGGCATCAATACAAATACATCCTGCCCTTGCAAAGCAGCTTGGACGACCTCTCGCTGATGAGTTCTAAATGTTGCGTTCCCAAACACCATCTGGTTGGCTAAATCAATGGCTGTCATTCTCTCATGAGATGGGGTGGCAGGACGGAGCCAAGGAGCTGATGAGCCCTTCAGTTGGACCATATTATTTGAGGAGGAAAGAGGGTTTAAGGGTAGTACAGTCTGACATGATGCACTTGGTGGGCCTGCCAGATGAGTGTCAAATAATGCAATTACGTAATTAATTTCAAGTAAGTATCTGTGCATTATTGCATGTACAAAGGACCACAGTTTTTGTTGCATGTTACACTGGTATTGAATTGCACTTAACATTGTACAGGCTAAGCAATGTTTTAGGGTCTCTCCAAAATCTGGGCATTCTGTACTTGTAATACTATAATAATGTTATCGAATCAATTCAGACGCAAATCTATTGCAGCGATACACAGGATCATATATCATTCAATTCATACCTGGTGAGGGCTTGAAAAAGTTGTTGATTTTTCCATCACGTGTGCTTGAAGGAAGATGTGGAGGAGCAGCTTGAGATTCTATTGATCCATGATACTTACTGCTAGGATTTAAATTAGGAACAGAGATATCTAGCAGCCTGGGTCTTTTATTTAAATTTGGCTGGCTGAAGCCTACTATTTCAAAGAAGTCCTCTTCCACGTCAGCATCCTCACAACCCCTCTCTGAATCTGTCCCTGTCTCTTCAGCGTCAAGATCAGTGTCTTCATCATCAGCTCTAGTAGGCCCAGCACTCATCTCTGAGTCGAAATCAGTCACATCCGGCGATGCAACCTGCTGTTAAGTTTGATGTCATCAACACAGGCACCTGATTCAGTGAATTGCAAAGCTCTTCTAACCTCGTCAATTGTCATGGCACTGCGCCTAGGTTGACCTGTACCAAAGAATGCACATGACAGAATTATTACATATTCTAGTACCTCTTCTGTATTGATCCAGACCAAAGGGATGATGATTGTCGTTTATGACACACAGATGTCAGATTGTACAGGTTTGCGCATCTTAGCTTACTTTGCACAGGACTTCCAATACAAATCAGGACATCCAAGAATTCATCTTGTTGCTGCAAGATGTAACTGTTGCTCTGATCTCCACTGTCCTTGAGTTTTGTTCTGAAGGTACTTATGGCTCTGCTTACTCTCTCTGGGGCAAAGCCAAGCTGCTCACCCAAAGCCATAAGATCAGATTCGCTTAAGCTGTTTTGTAAAGGAAATTGAATTTTCAGTTCACTGATCCTGACAGCTACGACTGCATTTCGATAATTCCATTCAAAACTCGTACCGCATACTCATTATTTCTACGATTTTTAGCCCGAATACAGTGCCAATTTTTCAGCGATCATTTTGACAAACTTCTTGACTTGTGCCCACTTACTAATAGGAAATGATGTACGTTCGGTCAGGTTCCACTTTTAGGTCACAGTGTGCTGGTTCTGTCAAATATGCCATCGCCCATCTCACATCAGAAATTATTTAATCCACATTCCATATGCGCTGATTATACTCTTGAAGGCAAAAGAGTGAGGGAGAGTGAGTTGTTCGTTGCTGTGACAGACAATCCAGCTGTTTCAAATGCTTAAAAAGTTCTGGAGAGTTTATTCAATTAACTGTTGACGTATGCACATGAGTGCTATAGTGCATGACCTGCTACTGCTGCCTCCAAGATGTGCAAAATGCAAAGCAGATAAACGTAGTCAAATAGATATAGCTGTTTACTTCAAGTACAGAAATATCTTATACAGGACCAGCTTCCATACTTTCTTATGTCGAAACTGCTGACGTAGCAGGTCGTCTTTCGTCAGAAATCCTTGGGATTGAATTTAAGCATTCACATACATTCAAATGGGTAGTTTGTTACCAGGCTGGAGCGGAGTGAAGCAGGATGTTCCGAAAGGTAGGCATAATGAACAGGCCAAGGGCCCAGAATGACAACGGTGCCTTGAATACTTTTCCTGTGCCTATTAGGGTTCTTGGACATCGAGGATGACCATGAGCGAAAAGGATATTTCGCAAAGCTCGAGAAAACCCGCTCTCAGAGGTACGACGATTCCTGTGAGCAGTCAGCAATCGGCTGCTCGTTGTCATAGTTAGACGTGACCTGGCTAAAGTTGCTCGCATCCTAACTGCACGTATGTCTAAATAAGTAAGGGATGTATATCAAAATTATAGCGCTGCTACTGATCACTATAATTCGTCTCAATGCTGCACATTTTTAGACATTCAGAAGCACACTCTGAGGATTCTGCTGATGGCCATTTACTTGAGAGGCTTTCAGATTGTAGATCTCCTACTTTGAATCGGAAGTCAGTAGACATTGGACCAAAGCTGCCCTTGTCATCACAGTCTACACAATCTGAAGACGCCGCAGTCGTACTGGAGAAAGGTTTCAGCTCTAGATCATTTCGTCACACTGACTGGGAGGAGGAGCTCAAAAGTCTTGGAGGTCAAAAGGTGGAACTTTATGGCATTTATTGCTCCACAAAGCTAGAAGACAAATCACTTTGAAGCTTCCATTGGATTATGATTTATGGTGCCACACGAGATCTTACTACTCTCATTTGAATCTTCATTATGCAGTCCGCCTGCTGCTAGTGGGGCTCTTCTGTAATGGTTATCATAATGAGCTAAAAAAGCTAGACTACTAGAGCTGGCTGTTATTGCCTCTCATGTTTCACACTACTTTTCACACATCTACAGGTGGACCTGTCACTACTGTCACGGTACTCACGACGCGCCTCCCTAGGGCAGACTGAGGGATCAGAACAGGTTCCTACTAGACATGGCCCTGATGCCTGGTGGAGTCACTTGGATGCAGGCGCTATGAACATGCATCCTGATGCAGAAGAGGATAAAACTGAGAACAAATCATTCACACCTCAGTTTCAAGTTAGGACTATGAGTCCAGGTCTGCATGATTGAAAATTAAGTTAGAGGATTTAATTTCTCTAAAATCCCTCTGTATCAAGTTATGTAGAAAAGTTCTGAATCGATAAGCAGGCTTTACACTTATTGGGAGGCTCCTTGTGAAGGCCGAATATCCTACATTGATTTCTTTTTTTTTAAGCATCGTTGTGCACCACAAAGTAATGTTTTGTACTGATATTGATCTGCATTGAGCTTTTTGATAGCACATTATGATCTATTCCACAGGCGTAATTATTTTTCTTTTTGCTAACACGATACATATAGATGGGATCAGCTTTTCAACTCATCAGTCATGGAGTAGCCTTTTCTTTCGTGAATCGTGCTCCATATACCTCAGCTTTTGTTAAATGGAAGCTTAATGATACCTGTTTGCTTGCGATGTTTTAAGGATTTCAAAGGCAATAAATGCTCTCAGCGGTACTCAGGGCGGAACTCCTTCAAGCACAATGACTCGATCTGTCCGAACCCTCACTACCTAGTTGTTTGTCTAGTGTTCAATTTCTCTTGTTCTACCACCTGCTCTTTGCTCAGCAGATGGACAACACAAGCAGGGAGACATTCATTATGGGCAACAATGTCACAAGAGAACGAGTAGGATCATGCATGTCAAGAAACAATGAAAACTGCCATTGAATTCAATTATCTCAGCGAACAAAGCGACTTACGCCAAATCCCTTCAATCAAATTCTTAAACTATTTTATAAACAAAACGGTTAAATTCTTAGTCCAAATGGTTCCAATTGTTTCCGTCATAACATACAGCTCCGAAGCCAATAGTGGGTAGCAACATTGTATCCCTCTTTCGATAAATCTACTGACCAATATTACTAGTAGATAAAGCACTGACTGTGGCTAACAACGCGTTGATGATGCAGATCAAAGGACAAAAAGAGGCTTGAGGTTAACTGTAATAAGTACCTATGAGGGAGAGTGCAAAACGACAGACTTTAGTGAAGCTTGCTGCTGTGACATAGTTATGGCTTTAGTAATTCTTACTACTGGCTGATGCAGCAGCACCAGCCGCAGAGTGTGGGCTGTTCAGAAAGCCCTTCTGCATTGCATCCAGCTGGTCTCTCAATGCATCAAGCTTATTGGGATCCACTAGACCTGGATGCCTGCTACGCTCCTGCTCCGCGGAGGCATCCTCACCTGCTGATGGCCAGCTACTCCGAGGAGTTGCAGATGATTTCGGTAATGCCTGCAACCAATCATAATGAAGCATACATATAATGATATCTAGAACCCAGCTGGTGATGCGCCTGCCTTAATCGTCCTTGAACTTAGAGATAAGATTGTTTACCGTAGTGGTCATCTGTTGAGATGAAGACTCTAAGGCTGCCCAGTGGCTGCGGAGTGTCTGAGCTAGAAGGAGAAATTTCTCAGAACCCTGACAAGATAAATAACAAGAAAAAAGGTGAAAGTAAGGAGTCTTCCATGAGAAATTTGCATTGCATGGATGCTGCTGTATGATCAAGTTCAGGCTTTACGGCAGCTTGGCAATATCAGATCTGGGCCACAGCAGGTAGCTCATAAATAACAAGAAAAAAGGTGAAAGTAAGGAGTCTTCCATGAGAAATTTGCATTGCATGGATGCTGCTGTATGATCAAGTTCAGGCTTTACGGCAGCTTGGCAATATCAGATCTGGGCCACAGCAGGTAGCTCCTCTTATAGATCTTGGCCACAGCAGGTAGCTCCTCTTATAGATCTGGGCCACGAGTAGCTCCTCTTATAGATTATCCCTAGTTGCTTGAATTTCAGAACTGAGCAGTGCTGGGAATATAGATACCAGTTATGATTCCTAGCAGTTGTAATGAACGCACCTTGATGTCATCTGATGCTGCCATGTTGCTTGCAGCCTGGGTTAGTGCCTGGAGAAGCAGTTGCTTCTGTTGATCTGGAATGCTCAGCTTCTGCACCTCACTATCATCTGCAAGGCGCCACAGCCAAGGTGTGATCTGCTGTAGCATCATGCCATCCTGCATAACAGTGAAGAAGATGTAAGACAGGCTGCACATGTTGGTGATTGAAAAAATGACCGCCACACAGTCCCTTTCTTGAAGGCTGACTTGGTGCATGGTGCAAACAAAATTGCGATCTGCGTCCTGTATTTATTGAGTTAAGCAGTGTGCTTCCTGTATTTATTGAGTTAAGCAGTGTGCCTCCTGTATTTATTGAGTTAAGCAGTGTGCTTCCTGTATTTATTGAGTTAAGCAGTGTGCCTCCTGTATTTATTGAGTTAAGCAGTGCGCCTCCTGTATTTTTATGCATCAGAGTATTACCACTTTCCCGGATCTGGTTAATGAAGGCATACCACAACACACGCAATCAAATCCATGCATCATGCCACCTCTTGCAAGGGCCTTAGTCATGAAGGCCTACTACACCAAGTCCTACAGTCACCATCATGTCTCCTCCTGTAGTTACCTGAATCCGAGTAATGAAGGTCTGCAACAATGACAACCCTGTCTCCAGCTTTAGGTCTGACCAAGCGCACCCTGTTGTCTGCATTAAGCGCATCAGCTGCAAATCACCACTCTTGGTGCCCACAGATGCAGCCCCCAGGGCCACCACATATGATGCATTGACTTCAGCTGGGACCATGTCCTGAGAGGCAAGCATGAAGGCAGCATTCACGAGGTAGCGTTCATGATGAGCAGCATCAATGAAGGCGAGCATGAAGGCAGCATTCATGATGAGCAGCATCAATGAAGGCGAGCATGAAGGCAGCATTCATGATGAGCAGCATCAATGAAGTCGAGCATGTAGGTAGCATTTATGATGAGCATCATCAATGAAGGCGAGCATGAAGGTAGCATTCATGATGAGCAGCATCAATGAAGGTAAGCATGAAGGTAGCATTCATGACGAGCAGTATCAATGAAGGCGAGCTTGAAGGTAGCATTCATGATGAGCAACATCAATGAAGGCGGCAAGCATGAAGGCAGCATTCATGATGAGCAGCATCAATGAAGGCGAGCCACGTATTGATGGTTGGCACTGAAGGCATATATGATCAAACAAGAACACTACGCCATGGCTGATCAATGTAGTCAGCAGACATCTCTTTTTATCACTGAATACTCCATGTCTTGGCCTGAATGATCATGTCAGATTACAAATAGGGCCTGCCATGAAGCCAATGAAAAGCTGCTCCTGAGAACTGACCCTGCTGCTGCGCTTGGGGTTTGGAGTTGGAGAGATGGGTCGGATGAGATTGAGCGATGTGCGTGGACTGACATCAAGCCCTGTGCTATTGCTTGTGTTGTTGGGTAGAGCAGTACTGGGTCTACGCCGCAGCGGTACATCTGACCTGCTGCCATCCTCCTCCTCCCTGCTGGCTCTAGAGAACCTGTTCTGCTGCTGAGGGGAGGGCCAGTTAGGCTCCAGCCTAGGTAGCAAAGGGAAGCTTGATCTGAGGGGGGAGCCCTGCCTGCTTCCTTGAGCCTCTAGGCTCTTGACGCGCTCCTGATTGTGGGGAGGAAAGCCAGGAAAGTCATGGATATGCGGTTATAACTGACTTTTCCTGCATGACCATCCCCACTCAAGAACAATAGCACAGGAGCAGAACATCTTAACTCATTGATTTTAGCTCTCAAGGGGAAGGGAGTTTTCTCTTCACCCCAGGATCACAAGGGGTGCAAGATGACTGCTGCAAACCCCAGGATCACAAGGGGTGCAAGATGACTGCTGCAAACCGGCTTGAAGGATGGGTCGAGAGTGGATATCAGATATGTGATCCTCTTGTATATACCTTCAAAGTAGCAATGGTCTTCTTTGACTCATTCTTCACAGAGGCAAGGGATACTAGTAGCTCTTTCTGCCTCTGTTCCATCTCCTTCAGCTGCTGCTGCATGCTTTGCCACTGCTCCATGGGCAGAGAGACAGTCTCTTGTCCTTTGTGACCAGAAAGGACTGGGCTTGCTGCTGCTGCTGCTGCTAGGTTGGGACCTGGATCAGCTGGATACATGCTGAAAGAGGCTGCAGCAGTGGTGGTGGATGCACTGTCATGTGATGGGGAAGGGGTTCTACTGCCAAAGGCGCCCGAAGGAGTGAGCAAGGTGAGGTCCATATGATCCAGCTGCTTACTCTTTAAGGTTACTTGATCTGGAGAGGAGTATGGATCTGGCTGGTTACTAGGAGCAGTGGTTGACGCCTCCTGAGCATCTGAATCCGCAAACCTGATGTGTAATAAAATAATGAGTAGCGCACAGTATATTCCCCCCACACAAATAGTGCACAGTATATTACCCCCACACAAGTAGTGCAAGATGACCCACATTCTAAGTATAAGACGGGAATTCTGAGGGCAGCAGACCCAAACTGAAGAAGCAATATCTTCATTTCTGCTGTTAGGCTATCAAGGCAGATATTGCCCCTAGCATAGGCTCAGTCATTGTGATTCTTACCTGCCTCTGGCATCGAGTATGTCATCCTCATCTGTATGTGCTCGTTGGAACCTGTCATTCACCGAGCTCTGCTTCTGAAAGGATGACCTAACTGGGCTTCGCTGTCTTGGGGCAGAGACTGGAGGTGCAGCAGCAGCAGCAGCAGCAGCAGGCGTACTTCGTGCAGAAGTGGGAGACTTGACAGCCGTGGGAGGACGTTGTGGAGAGGCAGTGCGAAGTGTGGGTGGTGCAATGAGACGAGGTAGAGGAGGGGCTGGGCTTGAGTTCATCCCTGATGCTGTACTCAAGCATACAAGGCATTCATAAGACATTTGGGGCTGTGGTTTTGTGAGGTGAATTGAGTACATCATACAAGGCATTCGTAAGACATTTGGGGCTGTGGTTTTGTGAGGTGAATTGAGTACATCATACAAGGCATTCATAAGACATTTGGGGCTGTGGTTTTGTGAGGTAAATTGAGTACAGCATGCAAGGTATGTGAACAGGAAGTAAGATTGGACCAGAGATGAGGTCGGAACAAACGGTTGTCTATGACTTCCCCCTGTGAGAAGGATGTGTATGAGCTATTCTGCCAGTCCCAGATCTTGGCAGACTGAGTGTTAGCGCACCTGCTCGCTCCTTTATCTGGACTTCAGCATGTGTGCCCCAGTTACCAGTGGAGCCTCCTTGCTTTCCATAATCCATTAACATTTCTAGCAGTAGAAGAGCCTCACGTGCCATCTCTCTCACCTGAGCAGAAGAAATGAAGTGTTACAGTCCCATCATATGAGAGAGGCAGTACAGACATTCTATTTAGGAAAGAACTACTTCAGGAAACTTTGTTGCCGTTCAAACAGCATCACAGACACTGACAAGACTACTGCTGCACTGGCTGAGGTTGCTGAACCCACCTCCTTAACTTTGTCAAACTTGCAGAATTGATCTAAAGCTCTGATGCAGCGCGCTGTGAGGCTACGGGAGTCATTAGCATCCCAGCAGGACTCTGGTTCCAGAGCTGGTCCATACACCAGGGCAGCTGTACAGATCATATCGGCACTGGCACGCCTCAGGAACCTGTGAGGATGGGAAGATTTTGTCAGGGGGGAGCAGAGCCTTGTGAGCTAGCATCCAAGCTTGGCTCCTGGCTCATCATGATCATAACTTCCAACTTCAGCCAGCAGACAGCATGCAACATATTCTTTTCACTTCTTTCATTCCCAGAGCATCAGTCACCTCCACATAATGTGCTCCTTACCAGTCTTTACTTGCCAGCGCTCCAAGAGCGCCTGAGCCAGGGGATCCTGTGGCTGGTATTGCAGGCTGTCCAATGAGGGCAGGCAGCAGAGGTAGGAAGGTACTTGTATTAATCTGGAATCAAGCAGTAGCATGGAGGTCAGAAACACACACACTGAATCTAGGCGGGTGAGACTCAATCCGCGAGAAATGGCTGTTGAGGCCTTGATGTACTTCTGGAACTCAAAATATGAATATGAATAAGCAATGCAAGACATGACAAGCATGATAATTGATACGTGATTTGATATCATGCTCACTGCCAGCAAGGGTCAGTGCTGGAGGCTTAAAGATGCTCAGGACTCACTGGCATCAAGCCCACAGGCTGCCTACTGTTCGGATCCACACTCCCTATTGCTGCAAAGAGTGCATGAGGGGCCTGAAAGGCAGCTGTGTTGACTTTCTTTACTAGATCTTTTGCGAGGGAGGTTTCAACCGTGCCGATGTAAGGCGCAGCCTGTGGGCAGACATCGACAGACGTGAGCGAGGATAGAGATGCATGAGTGTGTACACAGGGCAGAGATGAGTTTCTGTACAAATTACCGCAAGGTCAACATATGGACACCATCATTTTATCAGCAGGGTTTATATATCAAATATTTATATATATAAATAATATAATATATGTATATATCCGATGCATTGTTGCTCCCTCCAAATTTGTGCTCAAGCTGCATGGTAGCCATTAGTTTGGCTAAAGAGATTGACTAACTAAGACGCCTCATCAACTTCTAAGTGAGGGTACATGAAAATTAAAGCAGTGATTGTAGGGCTCAGCAGCGAGGAAAACACCTAGCCACAAAGCATTCTGGGCTCAGAAACCACTCATCTCAAATGGGCATTACATGATTCTTCCATGATCTACATTTAGTCTTTTGAGGCTCTGCAACAAAACGTTATGGTCTCCATCATCACTCACCATTCCCAGAGCAGAACATGCTGAGGCCTGTAACTCCTTCTTTCCATCTGTCATGCAGTCTGTGATGACCTTCAGTACTGGGCTGGCACCCGGGGCTGGCCACTGACCCACCTCAGTGAGGCCCTTGGCTAACATGGCTAGAGCCTCTGATGCAGCCTCTCTCACACTGCTGTCAACATCCTGAAGGACACAAGGAGCGAGTGAGAGCAATACACATATAAGGGAGGTCTCACACAGGGAAAATAGAGTGAGAGCAATACACATATAAGGGAGGTCTCACACAGGGAAAACAGAGAGAAGCATCTTGGGAAGCTGTTGATTGCGTTCTTACTGCTAATGCTCGCTTCAGCTGAGACAACATTTTTCCAATGTAAGGTGGTTGCAATACCAGGGATCGAGAATGACAGAAACTACTACTGAGGACTCCAAGCGCACGAGCACACTCCTGAGCACGATTCAATAGTTGTACTGTTAGGTTCTAGTATGTGGTTTCAGAAGGTCAGGAGATGAGACATGCGGAACTCAAAAAGAGCAACTGGTAGCAGACAGAATGAAACACTTCAATTCCAAACTAGAAATTTGATGGATATGTGCAATGTTTGAAAAAGGCACAGTAAGCCTTCATAGATATGTAGTCCTACATCATATATGCGTCAAAATCTTCGAGTTTACTGTGAACTTGCCTTCCTAGAGTACACTTTTTGCTCAGGTCCAGTACTACAGAGGTTTGGCATAAGCTGAGGAAGAGTTTCAACATCTAATTCCTGTATACAACAATCAGAATATGCATCCATGTTCCTCGCAATTATGATTAGGTATTTCTTCACTTGCTAACTACCTGCATTAGTAAATCAAGAAATATCAAATGACTATTTATTTATTTATTTATTTTAGTGATGATATATCAGTCATCATATCTCACTGCAATTAGTGCTAGTAGTTCCTCAGCAGCCGCTTTCTGAGTATCCCTATCATTGAGTCTGTTCAAAATGCTGAGTATTTTTTCTTTCTTTCGTATTTTCAGGTCGCTTGTTACAGAAGGAGATGAGCCTAACCTAATGCCATAAGCTTTCGCTGCCATTTTTGAAGGACAGTGCTCTTAAACGCCGCGTTATGTCTCCCCTCCGCGCAATATTGTCCAATGTACGAAAAATCCACACCTACTATTTAAAAAGACGTGGGATGAAGGCCTATTGTCTTGCACGAATTCTCTGAGTATTTCACTTAAATAGCCAGTCTCAAATAAAAACTTGTATCCCTGCCCCCCTATCATTTCAAATTTGACCCAGAGTCCTCAACAAAACATGGATACTGACACTCCAGCCGTTGTTTCAATCAATGATCATGTGCAGACCCGAAATCCAACGTTTGAGGACTTAGTAGAAGCAGAGTTTTTATCGTTTCTGAAGACATTTCAAAAACCAGGGCCTATCACATCGGCATCCCCAAGAGAGGAAGAGAACTCGCATTATGCGCAAGTTGTTAGAGATATGGGTGTAGTGGGCAACGGAATTTTGCATATTGATTTTGAAGATTTGTTGTACTTCGGCCAGGGCCTTGCTGATGCCATCCGCCATAAGTATTATACTGTGGAAATAAGGCTTAGGAAAGCTGCAAAAACCTTTGTTGAGGAGATCGACAATTCCTTGGCAACAGATGGGGAGGGCAATGATGCCGAAATTTACCTTAAATTTTTCAACCTCCCTGAGCAAGAGCGGCTGAGAGACTTAAAGGTTGAAAAGATAGGGGAGCTGTCATGCTTCTCTGGAACTGTCACCCGCACCAGCGAAGTCCGCCCAGAGCTTTACTTGGGAGCATTCAAGTGTGACTCATGCTTCACAGTGATGAAGGATGTACTACAGGAGTTCAAGTACACAACACCTTTAATCTGCAGTAACCCAACATGTGGAAATAGGTGAGTCAAATGGTCCTGCTGGCTGATACATTGATGCTGTGCTGTGCTGAGCAAATCAACATGTTTGATCAAGTTCCTAGATTCTTATATTAAACGAATAAGGCCTCTAACCGTGGTAAGGTGCACGCTATGCTAAGACATAATGCTCCAATAAGTGAATGTTTGTATGGTCCCTTTCCGAAGGAATAAGTTTTCTCTTATTAAGGAGCAGAGCAAATTTGTAGATTGGCAACGAATTAAAGTGCAAGAAAATGCAGAAGAGGTAAGAAAGGGGGAGTGCTACTGAATTGGGGTGGATATAAAATGTGGAGGATATTGTCAGTACATGGCTGCTGAGTGTAAAAGAATATATGGGGGTGAAGAGAGTTGCTTCAGACAGTCCAGAGCCTTCATCCTTCGCGTACTCTGTCATGTAGGTCCCTGCTGGCAGCTTGCCACGTACTATTGACGTGATCATGAGGCATCAGGCTGTGGAGACAGCCAATCCTGGAGATAAAGCACGCTTCACTGGCATGCTGGTGGTGGTGCCTGACATCTCAGCTATGGCATTGCCAGGGAACGTTTCTGTGAAGAGTGAGTACAAAGAATAAAGTATGCAAAAGTGGCTGCAGATGACAAGTAAGCCAAGAGACGAATGGACTAGGGTAGGGATGTACCTGATGAACAACCGAGGCATGAATATTTTGTCAAGGCAAGGAATGTTTCAGTAGCCATGTATTGCTGATTTCTGTAGGTTTCCGCGGTGACAAGACCTCGGCCGCTGACGGCTTTACCATGAAGTCAACGGGTGCCAGAGAGTTGTCCTACAAGCTGATGTACATCGCAAGCTCATGTGATGTGAGCTGTAGCTATAAAATTCATACGTCTACTGAAGACATCATTGTGTGTGTTTGTCGCACAATCAATTGTTTCTCAGGTGTACATGTCCTTTAAACTCTTCAAGATACATATGCCTCACTCTGTCTGTCACTGTCACGTGACATACTATCTCACATCTCGTAGTTTATCTGCCACTCACACATGGTTTACTATAAGGCATCTGGTATCATCCACTTTAAGATGCCTTGTGACTGTGCAGGCTTCTGACGTAAAAGCCGGTATGGTAAACATCCGCTCAGACATTGACTCCACGCCGGAAGAGATCCTAGAGTCATACACTGCGAGCCAGGCTGATGAGGTATAATGAAATTCTCCATACCTTGGCCAAGTATGTTTAGGCTGTCATCATTACTCTCCTGAGGTACTGCAATAATGATTCAAGCACTGATGAGCCCACATCATGCCCTTTATCTGCTCACATAAATGTGATGACTGTGGACATTGCAGCTCTGACAGCAGGTGCTACCAACTGTATCATTGATGCAGCGACCCCAACAGCTGCAATCATACAGCCACCCAGCAGCATTATTGATGCAGGAATCCAAGTATTTAGACCATGAGGTTTTGTCCATCATTCTTCAGGTGATGTCTATGAAGGCAGACCCCCACGTGTACCTAAGGTTGACTAAGAGTATCTGCCCCATGGTTTTTGGACATGACTCAATCAAGCAAGCGGTGTTGCTCATGCTGTTTGGTGGCGTGCATAAGACCACCATGGAGGTGAGAACTGTTTAGTTAGCTGTTGCATGTCTCTTGGCCTGAAAATACATGCAACTTGGTAGCCATACCTCAGCAAACACCTGCTCGATGACTCTGATTCAACGTGACGAAACGCTGCCAAATCATAATGATTGGTTTCCACTCAACTTGACTGGCAGGGTATCAATCTGCGTGGTGATATCAATGTTGCCATTGTGGGAGACCCAAGTTGCGCAAAGAGTCAGATCCTCAAGTACGTGGCAAACTTCCTCCCAAGAGCTGTGTACACCTCTGGCAAGGCCTCTTCAGCTGCTGGACTCACAGCCTCCGTTGTCAAGGTACTCTGTGCCTTGATTGAATGATGCTTATGAGTGCTTCTGTTTATGTAGAACAGGGAATAGGTCTGGAGATGACGCTCAGCCAAAATATGATCTCTGCTGAAAATTATCCCTTTTTTGTGATTCTCCAAGTTCAAGAAAAGCAGTACTATTTAGCAACAGTACTTACCAATAGGTATCATCACCATTCCCTTGCACATTGTATCCTTTGCTCAGGAGCCAGAGAATAATGAGTTTGCCATTGAGGCCGGAGCTCTAATGCTGGCCGACAATGGGATTTGCTGTATAGACGAGTTTGACAAGATGGATGTTAAAGATCAGGTTGCCATTCATGAGGCTATGGAACAGCAGACCATCTCCATCACCAAGGCCGGGATCCAGGTAAACAGCACTCTTGCTCTCTACACATATTCATGGCGCCAGGAATAATTTTACAGCAAGATTGGGGATTTCCCAGCGAGTCCATTATCCCCCCTCTCTACAAAAACTTGAGCATTGCTTGCTGCTTCCATGTACAATGCTGTTATTATCTTATCCATTATCTGAGAAGGACCTTACTTGAGAAATAAGCTGCATTTCAAGTGGCCTTATGTTTAACAGTCAAGACATTGCATGAACCTTTGTGTCTATCCTTGACTGAACACAATCAGGCAACTTTGAACGCCAGAGCCTCCATCCTGGCAGCAGCAAATCCTCTTGGAGGGCGTTATGACAAGGCGAAACCACTGAAGTACAATGTGGCTCTTCCTCCAGCAATTCTTTCTCGGTAAGATTTACGGATGATCACCAGGACAAGTTCATGTTGTATAATTCTTGTTAAAGCTGTTAATTGCTGAGCTACAAATTCCAAAGGCGCTTTCACCATCCTCTCAGGTTTGATCTGCTGCACGTCATGATTGACGACACTGATGACCTCACAGACATGCGCATTGCCCGTCATATTATAAACGTGCACCGCCAAGAGCACCAGGCCTTTGAGACTGTCCCTTACAAGACAGATGTGATTCAGAGGTAGGGACAGGCTGATGCTCAGATATGAACTAGGAGCTCAATATTGGTTAGCTAGTTCACTCTCAGAAGGCATCTGGATTTGTCAAAAAACAAATGTTAAGAGGATTCAACTCAAACTGGTAGAGAATTAAATATGATGAACCACAAGGTTTGACTTTGTCAATGCCAGAAAAGAGCTCATCACTTGATTCCATAAATTCATGGAACAGGTACATCCGCTACGCTCGGTCCATCAAACCGCAGGTGACGCGTGAGTCAGCGGAGAAGCTGGTACGCATGTACAAAGAGCTGCGTGGTGAAGATGCTGCGCCTGGCACACAGTCTGCTTACCGGATCACGGTGCGACAGCTGGAGGCCCTGGTGCGGCTGTCAGAGGCTTTGGCGAGAGTGTACTGTGACCCAGTCATTCGTCCTCAACATGTAGACGAGGTAAGCAACATCTTGTACTACATGCCTCATGGAGTAAAAGATTGGTTGTGCCACCATGCCTTACAGCTCCTGTGGCTACCTGCAGTGCTGACACTGAATTATTCGTGCAGTGGTGTCACTTTCTTGGTGAGCATCTTAGATGAATGCAGCAGGAGCCATGCACAGACTTCAGTAAGCCATGAGAGAATCCTTTGAGCCACTGGTAACAAAGTTAGTGAGGGGCGATCTTGCTCCTTGCACACATTCCAAGGTCCCTCCTCTGATCTTGCCTCATCATGCTGCATGCAGGCTGCTCGGTTACTGCGTTCCTCCATCTTGAAGATAGAGCAATCAGACATAGAGCTGGAGGACCTGATGCCCAACCCTGAGAATGTGTGTGCACCCGCCCTCCCTCACCCTGAAGAGGACGCTGTGATGGAGGATGCTGCAGCAGCACCTCCCAAGTGAGTACTGTGTAGCTTACATAATGGGCATGTTTTAGAGGAGATCTTGTTTTAGAGGGTTTAGATGCAAGAAGATTCAGGAGAGCTCAAATCTAAGGCAACATCCCATTCTACAATGCCTCATATGCCTAAGTAGCGTTTCTTGCCTCCCCTTGTCGAAGTTGTTGTACAGAAGGTTCTGGAACTTCATATGTACATCGCCTTCTTTCCCCTCATGAATGGCGTCATGTATGAATCTTGTTGCATTTGCTTTGTCAGGGATCCTGATCATACGGAGCATGAACCAGCGAGGGACATAAGGACAGAAGAGGCCGCGGCTCTGCCTTCTGCTCCAAGAGTTGAGGTTGCTGCTGTAAGACAGCCAACGAAGATTACCGCCCAGAGATTCAACCACATCAGGGTGAGTATTGAAGAGCTTGCTTGCATGTGTCAGTGTCGTTGATACTCATTGTAACCTGTCTGTCTTGACTAGAAGGCTTTGAACTTAAACTCCAGAGGACAACATGCAAGATAATTGTTAGGAATATGGAGTTTGAAATGAGGAGTTCTTCATACTGTGGTGCAGAATGCATTGGCCAAGAAGCTGATGGAGGTTCAGCAGGAGCAGAGTCGTTTGGCCACTGAGGATGGGGAGGAGCAGGAAGAAGCTGGCATGCGTCAGGAGGATCTCATGAAGTGGTACCTAGACACAAACGTCCAGAGGTGAGTCCTGAATGGATGTCTCTTATTTTGAGACCTTGTTATCGCACCCTTCAATGTTCTGTGGTCCGCTTGACTCGAAATCTACGGTGTCCACAGGCAGAACATGGGATACGAGCAGGCCAGTGAGGAGTTGGACTTGCTGTCCAAGGTGATTAACAAGCTCATACGGCAAGGCAATACGCTGGCTGTGTTATCAAAGCCAGAACAGGACTCTGAGGAGGATGAACGGTCAAATCGTAGACAATGGAGTCGTGTCCTATCGCTTCATGCTAACTATGCTCCTGACGCATGAACATATAAACAGCTGGGATTCATGCGATTCACTCTCTATGTAAAATGTATTGTAAAGTCAAACCGAGATAACCTAACTCTTGCAGTACGGACTTAGCAGCCGAGTCAAAACTTGTTAATAAAGTCTTCGTAACTTTAATTCGTTTAGAATGCGAACTACGTAGCAGTGCCTGCCTGTAAACCAGTTTGTTGGTTCACTACCCCTGCGTCCTCGAACTGTTTTCTCTTACTCGTCTTTTTAGTTTTAGATTAGGCTCTCGTAATCATATCATCACAAACTTTGCATTGCAAGCGACTAAACAGTTAACAACATCTGGGACAAAGATCTCCCGTATGTCAGACAGCGATGATGATAAGCCTCTGGCCTCAAGAAGAGCTGCTCCTATTCCAAGTAAAAAACCCTCTGCTCCTGTAACGATAGCTGAGCCTAAACCAGCAACATCGAAGCCTGCATCCGCGAGGCCGACTTCTGCTCCTCGGCCACAGCCTGTTGCCAAGAGACCAGCTGCTCGGGATGATGACGACGATGACGATGAGGGCTCCGGTTCTCCGTCATCATCAGACGCTGACAGTGATGTCCCTCTCTCTCAACGACCAAGAAAGAGTTCATCTGCAGGACAAAAACGACAACGGACAAATGGAAACTCTTCTCAGCGCTCTACAAGAGCCTCCTCAGAACCTGGTCGATCTAAGAATGGCCAAATCATGTGGAAGACTCTCAGCCATAATGGAGTGCTATTCCCACCTGAATATGAACCACATAATGTGAAGATGCTTTATGATGGCAAACCAATAGATCTGACTCCAGAGCAGGAGGTATGCTATCAAGTAGATCTCCATGTGCCCCTATCTCTGTTAATATGATCTAACTCCTCTCTTCTGCAGGAAGTTGCATCAATGTTCGCAATCATGAAAGAGACTGATTACATGAACAAACCCACTTTCTTAAAGAATTTTTGGGAAGGCTTTAAAGAAGTGTTAGGTCCCAGCCACGTGATCAAGAACCTTGAGAAATGTGACTTTACTCCCATGTACGACCACTTCATGGCAGAGAGGGAGAAGAAGAAAGCTGAGCCCAAAGAAGTAAGTTTGTTAATTATTATACAAGGTCTTGTTACCATGCATCAATATTAGCAACGTCAAGGCATGGGCCGCTCTGCCCTCTAGTCTGCTATTTACTTTCGTGCTCATTTGTGCTCAGGTGAAGCAGAGAATGAAAGAGGAGAAAGAAGCAGCGGAGGCAAAATATAAGAAGGCCCTTGTGGATGGAAAGCCAGAAGATGTAGGTGGTGCATGCATAAGTGTAATATTGTGGGAAATGTAATGTAGGTGGTGCATGTATAAGTGTAATATTGTGGGCAATGGTGCAATGCATAAGTGTAATATTGTGGGCAATGTAACAAGTTTTTGGCACAGAGCTTTGAACCAGGTCCCAACGTATCCACCTGATCTGTCCCTTCAGTTTAGTCACGCACTTTTGTTCAGTCCCAATCACTCATGTACTCACATGTGTATGCTATGACAGGTAGGGAATTTCAGGGTTGAGCCACCTGGTCTGTTCAGAGGCCGAGGGGAGCATCCTCGGATGGGGAAGATCAAGAAGAGGGTGTACCCTAGGGACATTACCATAAATATTGGCAGGGGAGAGCCGATTCCTCAACACCCCTATCCTGGTCAGAGCTGGAAAGAGGTCCGGCACGACCAGACAGTCACTTGGCTTGCTTTCTGGAAGGACACGATCAGTGAGAAGGAGTACAAGGTGAGGAGTACAGAAGCATGATTTAAGGGTAAATGTGGCACAAAGTCGGATGAATCACATTTGTTTCTGCTGTGTCTGTACATAGCAAGTAAATGCACATACTGCTACTTAAAGTTCCCCCCCCCTGTGATTTGTGATTGTTTGCCACCTGGCTCTTGCTGCCATGCCTGCACATGCATTACATTGGCATCTTCTTGATCCTTCCATCATCTTCTTGGTCTAATCTAGATTAACTTGTACCCAATGGACTCCCTTATGATACAGTATGTGTTCCTGGGTGCCACGTCAACGTTCAAAGCTGACAGCGATCTCGCTAAATATGAAAAGGCCCGGAAGTTGAAAGACTTGATTGTGGACATCAGAAAAAACTACGAGGCGGTGAGGAGGACATGTAGCTGTCGCACATGCCGTTGATGTGAAGGCTCCCTGCTGTGTTGGGCAGAATGTATTTTTATGTCATGGCAAGGTTCACACCTCCTCATGGCAAGGTTCACAACTCCTTGTTGTGAAGGCTCCCTGCTGTGTTGGGCAGAATGTATTTTTATGTCATGGCAAGGTTCACACCTCCTCATGGCAAGGTTCACACCTCCTTGATGTGAAGGCTCCCTGCTGTGTTGGGCAGAATGTATTTTTATGTCATGGCAAGGTTTACACCTCCTCATGGCAAGGTTCACACCTCCTTGTTGTGAAGGCTCCCTGCTGTGTTGGGCAGAATGTATTTTTATGTCATGGCAAGGTTCACATCTCCTCATGGCAAGGTTCACACCTCCTTGATGTGGAGGCTCCCTGCTGTGTTGGGCAGAATTTATTTTATGTCATGGCAAGGTTCACACCTCCTTAATTGTAACAAGTCACCTCAAGGTGTGTCACGTTTCTGTTGCTGCATGGTGTAGGACTGGGACAGCAGTGATAAGACAAAGCGTCAGATGGCAGTGGCTCTGTACTTCCTGGACAAGCTGGCGCTGCGAGCGGGACATGAGAAAGATGAGGATGAAGCTGACACTGTTGGCTGTTGCACGCTGAAGGTAAATTGTGCTTGTATGGGTGCACAGACACTATGTGCCTGAACAAAACTCTTCCCTCTGGATACCACGTTCATTTCCCTGATGCTGGCCCACCTTCTACCTGCTCCCAGTGTGAGAATGTGGAGATGATCCCGCCGAAGCACATCAAATTTGACTTCCTGGGTAAAGATTCCATCAAGTACGAAAACACTGTGGAGGTTCACCCCAAGGTTAGGCATCCTCTTAAGTGTCTGCTCTATAACTTGGGAGGTCAATATACCAGTCACAGCCTTTATCAGGCAGGCATGTCATGACAGTAGGTGAATATGCCAAGAGCGAAACCAGGGTATTGGTTTTTTCTCCACATCATTTTCGTAAGAACTGGATGTATCAGGATGTGCTCCTTGGGACAGGTATTTTTAAATGTGGAGAAATTTAAGACCATTGACAGCCAAGGGAAGCGAAAGGAGCCAACCAGTCAATTGTTTGAAACCTTTGATGCAACCGACCTCAACAAGGAGCTTAAGCGGATAATGGATGGTCTGTCTGTCAAGGTGCCCAGCATTGTTGTCAGTGTTTGAGGATGACTTTCTTTCCATACCAGATTTTGTTCTAAGCATTCATAGACCATGTAATGGCTTCTGATTGTCTGATTTGAAATGTAAATGTGCTCCTTACGGCCATTCACTCTCCACTCTCTTGAGCAGGTCTTCCATACTTACAATGCCTCTATCACACTCTCTTGAGCAGGTCTTCCGTACTTACAATGCCTCTATTACGCTGGATAAACTGCTTATAGAACAGGAGGCAGTAAGGAGAGATGGCATGACCACTGAGGAAAAGAAAGTGGACTATGACAAGGCTAACAAAGAGGTATTGCAGTTCTGTATGTCTATTGCCCACTGTGCATGTCTATTGCCCACTGTGCATGTCTATTGCCCACGGTGCATGTCTATTGCCCACGGTGCCAGTTTGGGCCCCCTCAAACGTTTATACTGATGTTTACATATTATTGTTCTTAAATTTTACAATAGGTCTTGTCCTTACAGAATGCATCAAGTATTTTTTAATGCTATTTTGCAGGTGGCAATTCTCTGTAACCATCAGCGTGCTGTGAGCAAGGGCCATGGCGATCAGATGATAAAGCTTCAGGCCGTCATAGCTGAGCTGAATAAGGAATTGGATGAACTGAGTAAGGAGCTGAAGAAGGCAAAATCAGAGAAGAATGATCTTACATCGTAAGTTTATGAGCTGGCCAAGCTGGGAGCCTCTCATTGAATCAATAGCTCTATGCATAGATCCCTTGTTATTACACAGTCTTGAAGGATCATAGATGCAGTGCATCTTTGTGATGGAGGGATGATTACTGTTTGAGGATTTATCTTGTTTCTCTCAATGACAGAATTCTCAAAAAAATCGAGAAGAAGAAGGAGCAGATAGGCAAGAAGGAGTTGCAAATCAATGCTAAGGAGGACTTGAAGACAGTTGCCCTTGGCACGTCGAAGATCAACTACATGGATCCCCGCATTTCTATAGCATGGTGCAAAAGAAACGAAGTGCCTCTGGAGAAGGTGTTCAACAAAAGTTTATTGGCCAAGTTCAACTGGGCCATGGAAGTGGAGCCAGAGTTTAGATTCTAGGTAGCTTAGAGTTCGACTGCAGAGATGTTCATGTTGCAGCGCCTAGACAGGTACCAACTCTCTGATAATATGTTCTATCCTCAAACATACGGATGTTCAACAAAATGAAAATCGGACCACAAGCAATCGGATCACCATAATCACCTTAATCTTAATACTGGCCATAGTTTACCTCATGATCTTTCCTTTGGCCTAAAAATGAGCACATCTGCAAACTTCTTCAATAGAATATTTCTACGCCTCTTGCATCAGTGTCATCTTGACGAACGACGTGCATCATCATCTGTACAATGTAAAATTCATATATTACTGCGTACAAGGAGATATTTGATAGTAATCCTATGTTTCAATGCTGTTAAGAGTCCAATCTTGGCTTCGGAGCACTCGGGGGGGAACAATTAATCCACACTGGTTCTTTCGTTAGAAGCGTACTCTTGTTTTCAATAGAAATAAGCAGTACGTAATACAGATACACAATCATGTATTCACACACATACCTGTAGAGAGACGTTTTGTTCTTAAGTATATTAAACTATGAAGCAAATTAAAGCTTTCTTGCGAGGAAACGAAGCTCGAGATGGAAGAAGCGAGAATTCAGAACCTGCAAGCTCTTTTGATTTTTCTCCTGCAACAAACATGGTATCACAAACAATGCGACCTGAGGCAGCTGACACAACTAGCAGGTATAGAACTGGAGACATTACGCAAAGAATGCATGCACCTAACTACTGCTTACGCCTTCTTAACTAGGACTGGAAATGATGTGGTAGAAGACGTTAAGGTTGAGAAACCAGCTGCTCCTCAAGCTCCTGCGAGTTTTTATTGCCCCATCAGCATGGAGCTGATGGTCGAGCCAGTAATGGTTGCAACTGGGCACACTTACGACAGAGCTTGCATTGAGCGCTGGATTTCTCAGGGCAATAAAAGCTGTCCTGTTACAGGAATGCGATTGCGACACATGGAACTTACTCCAAATTACGCCCTTCGAGCTGCAATTCACGTGAGTTAATCGACAGTTGTTCCAGTTAGGTCCAGTGTAGAATGTAAAACTTGCTCTGAATTCGCAGGAGTGGGCAGCAAGCAACCGTGTGACCTTGACACCTAGCGGTAAAGTTGTCTCCCTGCCTCCAGTCGTCCCTGAACGGCAGCTTGGAGAAGAGGCTGCAGAGCTTCCTAACATCTTACAGGTGCTTGCCAGGACATGAGTGCCCTGACCAAATTACCTGTGTGTCCAATGCCAAATTTGCCTTTTTACTGACATGTAGGGCCATGATGAGATAGTATGGGCTGTTGAAGTACATGGACGCAAGCTGTTCTCTGCAAGTGCAGACAAGACCATCAGGGTTTGGAACATTGAATCCAGGCGGTGTGAACAAGTAATGGAGGACCACACAAGGCCAGTGCTTTCAATTGCGATATCAAATGGGAAGATATACTCTGGAAGCTATGACTACAGCATAAAGGTTGGGGATCGCTGAATCTCAAAATCCTGTATCTTCATTGTCGCAAAGTGGCCTGCACCACTGCTAGGCCACTGCTCTGTATCTATGATTGAAGGAATGTACGAATCAAATGCGAGCTGAAAACATGTTAACTTTGAATTATGCTTTGCCATCCTGTCCTCTTTAATCTGAAATGGGCCTTCATCTGTTCTTGTCCCTATAATTGAAGGTTTGGGACCTAAACACGATGATGCGCATGAAGACCCTCAATGGCCACACAGATGCTGTTAGAGCACTTGCAGTTGCTGGAGGGAAGCTGTTCTCTGGAAGTTATGATGGCAGGTAAGAGAGTATTTCCAGATCAGAGAGATTGCTACCAATCCAGATCTGTGCCGCATTTGTGAATTGCCTTGACAAGGAAAGTTTTTTGAATTATTTTCAAGCTGTCTCTGGCCCGCCTGTTTCATGCGACTTCATACAATTTTCAGTGTGCGTGTGTGGGATGAGACAACGCTGCATTGCCTGGAGGTTCTGAAGGGTCATGTTGGCCCTGTTAGAACCTTGGTGCACTGTAGTAACAGCATGTTTTCTGGTAGTTACGACAAGACGGTTAGAGTTTGGGATGTGAATACACTGGAGTGTCGTGCAACCTTGAGTGGGCACACGAGTGCTGTACGAGCTTTGGTAGCCTCACCTACCAAAGTTTTCTCTGGTTCTGATGATGCAACAGTCAAGGTAATCCATACAGAATGTTGATGAACTTTTTGCTGCTTTGTCAACATGTGTCAGCACTACATCCCTGATGTGTACAGAGCATCCCATGAGTGCAGCGTTCTATAATCTATGCAGGTGTGGGATGCTAAAACCCTGAAATGCTTAAAGACATTGGAGGGTCACGAAGACAATGTCCGAGTGCTGGCTGTCGGTGATCGCCACATGTTCTCTGGTTCATGGGATAAGACCATCAGGGTTTGGGACATAGAGACCCTGGAGTGCATCAAGGTGTTGGAGGGCCACTCTGAAGCTGTGTTGGCACTGGCAGTTGGAGGAGGGAACTTGGTGTCTGGATCCTATGACACCACTGTTAGATTTTGGGATCTGAACACATTTAGATGTATCCGGAAGTGTGATGGCCACTCTGATGCTGTGAGGGTGTTAGCTGCTGATGATTCTCATGTTTTTTCTGGAGCCTACGACGGCTCTATTGGGGTTTGGAAATGTGCAGCATAAGATGATTGGCGTGACAACAATTGATGCAAGTTCCTTCGATTTGATGGGAGAATATGATGTTGCTTGTATCATAGTGTGCCTTGTGCTTTGGCCTTTGTGAAGTGAGAGCCAAAGCTTTCCTATTCTGGTTAATATACCTTCTTATCATTTTAAACATGTCTCACTCTATGTCTCCAGTCATAAAATTATGTATCATGTATCGTCATTTTGCATACACTGGTCAGGGATTGTAGATGCCAGGCTTGATGTTAACATACTTCCTGTTAGATTTCACTACTTTTGCATTTGATTGTTTTAATCAAGCTGGTCATGAGTGTCAAGTCCACCTGAGGTGCACTTAAATAACACCAAGAGATCATTTTGAAGTATCTACTCAAAATTCTATGATGATATGCAAATTTCTGGCCAAGCCTGTTATAAGATACCTACCAAATCAGAAAATTAGACGATCAGATCAGAGAACTGAATATCTTGTTACTGTTCTGCCAGGGTCTTCTATTAAAGAGACTCAGAACTGGTTTTCTTACCGCATTACCAAATAAAATTGAAGAAATGATTCAGCCATGCATGTAACACAAAAATCTGAACGCATACCCTGACACTACTAGGTACCTACATAGGAACCCATACCTCATCGCAGTGTAATTATCAGCTGAGAGAACAGGTAGACCTCAAATTTTAGCAAAGCCTTAAACGAATTGCATGTGGACTACCGCGCCCCATACAGTACCTTTGTACGGCAGCCTCTCTAAGACATGTGTGAAAAACCATGGTGCGCTTGTAATTCTATTAGCACCTCAAGCACATTTGAGATTCGCGAGCCTTGCAATATGGTGAGGATTTTAGTCCCCCACCAAGCTCAGGATTAAAATGTCTCGATTTCTCATTGTATTTCCTCATACATTTATGTTTCAGGGTCGCTTAGTTACACAAGTTCCAAATGAGGATCCTGAGCGGATTAAGCGTGTCTTGGATGCAAAGTACAGAGTGAGATATGCTACTGTTTGGGAGTAATTTGTCGTTGCACTTGCATTGATAAGTGTCTCCGATTTTTCAGACTATCGGAATTGATAAAGATGCTCTAGCTAAGCAAGTCGAGGAAAAGAGGCTGAGAGAGAAGGCTGAAAGGGACAGAGAAGAGTAAGTTATACAACAGTCCTCAGGATGAGAACCTTCCTGAAAACATATAATCCCATTTGCAGGCAATATGCTCAAATGTCTCAATACTACGCTGACCAGCTGCTCTTGCAGCAACAAGAAGCGGACAGATTGCGAGGGACCATTAAGGCTGATCTTGAGAAATACAGACAAGAAAATCAGGTAGATTTTTTATATGCAATATCTACCTATTCAAAAGAGCTGTGCACACAAGGCCCTTTGTACCATGATACTCACTTTCTGCTTTGACAACATATCTTGTGGCTAACTACATTCATGTCATTCACAGCTAAACTTCACTCGAAAGGAGTGGGACCTCAATCGACCAGATCATAAGCACATCGATGGCCCTGCTCGTATGGGAGATGATGATCCCCGTTTAGGAACAGCTTCAATGCAGAAGTTTGAGGGAGAAGATTTGTCAGTGAGTTCACCTGTTTTACCTCTTTGATGTATGTGATTAACACATTTCTGAATTAAAATGATTATTTAACAAAGTTCTTCTCCTAAGGCAGTCATTGCACATTCCTGCTCCCTTACTGCACAGGCTGGAGATCGCAAGACGGCGCAGATTGACCAAGCCAAGGCCTGGTGGGAGGAGCAGGCAGCACAGAAGGCTGCCATGAAGGCAGCAGAGGCAGAGGCTGAGATGGCCCATGCAGAGCTTGTGAAATATCAGGACTTGATCCAGTTGGATGCCAGGTCTCAAGAGACAGTTCTAAGACGTGAGATGAATAATGCTACAGTAAACATCAATCAGCAGCTGGCTGAGGAAAAGAGGTTAAGAGAGCAGCAAGCTAAAACGGCGGAGCTGGCGGCAAATATGGCGGAGCTGGACACAACGTTGTCCTCCCCATTCATGACAGAGGACCCCAACTTGGCAGCCTCCGCTCTGTCAGCTGTGAGAGTTAGAAAGGATCACTTCAAGGTGGGAGCCTCCTTCATGCTGTGCATTTTCCAGGTCCTTTCAAAAAGTCTTACATACCCCATTCATCTTGTTCCTTAGTTCCTATATACTGATAGCTCATTATCTTCTTTTCAAGTTCTCTTTCCGACATTTCCAGGGTATGACAGAGGCTGAGAAGAAGGCCATTCTGGACACTCAGCTCGCTCAAATGGAAGAGCTGAAAGCAAGGCGGCAGGCAAAGGAGCTTGAGGATGCAATGTATGCAAGGACACAGCATGACATTCAGCGAGCTCTAGCTGAGCAGAGCAGAAGAGTTGATGATTTTAAGAAGGGGCAGCTGGCGAAAGCACAGGAGGTTCTGAAGAAGCAAATGGAGGAAAAGGAACATAGAGACAAGGATCTAGCCAGCTTGTATCGTAACAAAATTCATGATAGCTACTTCCTTCAGTTTGGTACTAGCCATAGGTAGAAGCCTCCAGGAAGGTGCAAGGGATTCTAACGTCGCCTCTTTCTTGCTTAGCTTGCTAAGAATGTAGATTCAATTGAGAACATTTGAAGTGTAAAATAACCCTCTTTATTACTTAGATATTGCCTCAGGTTTCGTAGTTGTGATGTTTGGTACCTACATAACATTTGAAGCTTATGAAGAACTGCTATGTTGCTTGTATAGACCTGGTATGAAAATTGAACAATACACTTGTTGGATACCTACCTTGGTATCCCAGATTATATGATCTAAGATTACCCAATCTTAGAAAGTGCAGTTCAGTTGAAAATGAAAGTGTAACAATTGACATCAGTAGGCTCAGTGATTCATACCCTTACACAATATGCCACATGGAGATGCAGGAGTCCAGAAATGAGAAAGTATGGATAGTCAGTGAATCCTAACCGAATGTACTAACCGAGAACCTAGAAGGATCTGGACTTACCTTTCGTGATCACACAGCATCGAACTTCATTTTGCATCAATGGCAGCCAGACGCCTTATCCCTCTGTTAGATAGAGTGCTTATTGAACGAGTGGTAGCCGCTGTGAAGACACCTGGCGGAGTTTTACTGCCCGAGTCTGCGCTTCCTAAAGTATCAAATAAAGTTGAATATTTTCATACATAAACACTTGCACTGAGCTGTGGGGTGTCTGCAGGTTAATGAGGGTGTCGTCCTTGCAGTGGGACCTGGCCGAAGGAATCAGGCCGGGGACTTAATACCAGTTGGGGTGAAGGAAGGAGACAAAGTGCTCCTTCCAGAGTATGGAGGTAGCTTGATCAAGCTAGATCAGAAAGAGTAAGTTATTAATTCTGGCATAATGCACTTGGACGCATCATACACTAAATTGCATTATGTATTTTGCTCTGAAGGATTTAGGCCTTAGCAACCTGTACTATTTCAAATGTTTTTGACTGCAAATCAGAGGGACTATCATGTTACAAATAACAGTTATATCCTTGATTGAAATCTTGAACATACGTCTACTGATTTGAACCTTTTTCATGCTTGACTCTCATGATGCATTTTCACAGGATCTTCTTGTACAGAGATGAAGAAATCCTTGGCATATTGAAAGACTGATGGATGAGGAGGTTACTGCAGAATATGCTCCAGATATTATTTGTGGCACTGCGAACGTTTTTGTGTCATCTTTCCTCATGGAGTTGGGACGATGTTGGGATGCGACTTTTTTCATTTATAATTTTTTTATATCTGAAGCTCTTACATAGATAAGATTACAAAAGCAATTAATGACATCGTCAGTTTTTGTCATCATGTATCAGGGGGGACAACAATTATGTGACAGTGACATTGAATCCTATTTTTTTGTAAAGGCCTAATGCAGCAACATTACCTTCTTTCACCTCTAGAATGCATCTATCCAGTGATGTACCTTGTTGAGCCATGCTCTTTTCATCCAATATACCAAATTCTTTTAAAAGCTTGCGAAGCAAAGTTTCCCCAACAGAGCTGCCTCTGAAACTTTTGTCAACAGCCAAGTTCTCAATTTGCAATTCGTCTGCAATGACTGAGCCAGATATAAAACCAGCAATTGTTTGAGTCCGTGCCTCCTTCATGCTGGATATAGTGCCTGTATATTGTAAGTGACAAGTACAGCTGGTGGAATCAGAGATAGTTTCCTCAAAATATGTGCCTCCAGAACCAGGCTCCCTCCTCACATCATGTAAGCAAGCGACAAGGATGTGAGCATGAGCTTGTGATAAAGTATCCTTGAACACTTCTTTAGACCATCCGCCTGAGCCCTCAGGCTTACATGCTAGATCAATCTTTACTAGGTCGTCTAATTCATTTTCGCTTGCAGTTCTGATCAGAAGGGCATCACAACACGTTGTTGAAGGCTGTAATTTGCACTCATACAGGCCTTGTACAATATGATTTATGCATGTACGGTTTCGTTTGAACGTCACAAAATTGTCACACCCTCTCCATTTACAGCTATACCCATACTGCATATTATAATTGCAGCACGTGACAAAATTAGCTACTAAGCGCAGTTCTCTTTATGGGGACACTGACAACACTCCGGAACCAGTTATTGCTTACTGTCATGAAAATCCTAACAAATTAAGTACCCAATGGACGAGGAACCAACTCCTTGGGCTGCTGACTCAATAAAATATGAAATTCATCAGTATTTCTCTGCATTCGTCTCAGAGTGCAATCATGAGCTGTCCCAGAAAGGTCAAGATGCCTGTGTAAGGAACCCTGACCTGAGCCCTGGCTTAGATTGTTGCGCCATCTGTGCTGTAACTTCAAAAAAATTAAGTACCAAGCAATCTCAAGTAATCATGAAAAGACTTGTGTCATGTACAAAGTGCAAAAAAGGTCAGTTTCACTGTGTTACTTTGTTACACTGCTCGTCGTACCAAAGCTTGTGTTGCGTTAAATCTTCTTTTTCTCATCATGCCATGGTTAAGGTGCTCATGTCTAAGAATGCTATCCAGGCTGTATTTCTAAGAATACTGTACTAAAATCACAGCTCTCTTTCCAGTGCAGTATTGCTGTGAGGATCATATCAGACTTGATCTGAGTATCCACAGCAAAATCTGTCACACATTGAAGCTGATCCAAGAAGCAGATTCGATTGAAATCTCACCCGAGAGAGAGAGCCTCCTCATTGATATGTTAATGAGCAAGATACGTGTGAGTGTTCTCTCTTGACTGGCACATGTCCTTCTGCTTAAACGCGCTCGACTGGCTTTTTGTATCATTGATTTTACCACAAAAACTCTCTGAGCAATGCTAAAGATGACCATGTCTGTACTTGTGAGTATGAAACTGCCTGTGAGGTGTTGCAGGGGCTCAATCAGGATCCAAAAGATTGGGGTCCAGCAGTATCAAAGTATTTCTCCTCTGTCTGGCGGTCAAAGCAGCCCTCAAAGTGAGAATAGAGATATTTGATTCATACTCTCATCTCCAGATCACTTTGAACATAGTGATCCCCGCGTTCAATTCAGGATGGTTAACGCTGCAGAGCAAAGAGGTGCCAGTGGAGTGGTAGAGAGAGATCAGCGACCAGCAAAAGATACTAAAACTAAGAGCACCAACCCGGATACATCCTCTGCATCAACTTCCTCAACTGTTCCACTGCAAGCAGTGGAATTAGCTGTAGCAACCAGCCTTCTTAGCTACCCTATGACACTTCTGTACTGCTTAGGAGGTGTAAATGTCAGGCTCCCAGGCCTTGAGTCTGCAAGAGCGCCCAAGGAAACAATACGGGGTGAATCGTCACTCCCTTCTGCTTCCTCCTCTGCAGCGCCCTCCACCTCAAACCCCTCTACTCAAAAGGGTCTCACTCCCACTCTCTGCCAGCTCATAAACAGATTTGCATGCACTGCTGCTCATCCCTCCTCTCATCCTCTTGTAGTCTGTGTTCTTGGAGCCTCTCACAGTGCAGAGCTGAGTCACCTGCACATGTGGAAGGTGAGTAATTCAGAGCTGAGTCACCCGCACATGTGGAAGGTGAGTAATGCAGAGCTGAGTCACCCGCACATGTGGAAGGTGAGTAATGCAGAGCTGAGTCACCCGCACATATAGAAGATGGGTTATATTATACGCTGCTCACTTGGTGCATTGTACAAACACCCTTGGTAACAGTCACTTGTGTTAATTATATATTATTTAATTAAATGTGCTTGTGCATCCATCTTGATGTAAGCTTATTGCAATGGATGGAGGTGCTTGTGCATCCATCTTGATATAAGCTTATTGCAATGGATGGATATGTTTGTGCATCCATCTTGATGTAAGCTTATTGAAATGGAAGGATGTGTTTGTGCATCTATCTTGATACTACTTGGTAAAGCCAATGCAGTACATCAGGTGAGTGTGTACTTGACTTTGCTCCTGGTCTTGCAGATCCTGGAGGGATGTTGCATGGGAGCAAACTTGTGTTTGCAGTTTGTGGGTCCAGAGGTGCTGGCGGAGCTGCATGGCACTGAGAAGAAGCTGTCAGAAAAGCTGGTCGCAACATTTTGGAAGGTGTGTTTATGTGTGCCTGCAAACCTGCCTCTCTTGCTCTTGAGTGTGACTGCCATGAAATCTAGGAGGTGGATTGTCAAAAATCATAGCTTCTTTCTATGAGTACAATTGACTAAACAGGATGGGCATGATCAGCCCTGCTTGTGCGTAATCCTTGTTATCAGGGAGAGTATGGTGAATTGGTCAACATCTTGCTGGGTTTGAACAGGCATGGAAGGACGAAGGAAGGTACTAGAAAAGACGAGAGGTGTGGAGAGCAAGTAACAGGTCTGCCAACCTGCTTGCGCCTCTGGCCAGACGTGTACGTGGGTTATAACATGGGGCTCACATGTCAAGACTATAGCTGGAACTCAACTTTGAAGGCACTGTGCAGGTGCGTTCCGGAGAGATGTAACTTGTGTTTATATTAGTCCATGGAGATATGCTTTGAAAATCACAGAAGGGTCACAGTAGGTTGGTTGCAGCAGTACAGAGTCTGTTGAGATATAATTTATTATGCTCTTTAGAGGTAAGTAGCTGACATCGACAGCAATCAAGATTTCATTTATTGATCATGATATGTTTTGGAGGGGATTGGAATTTTAAAGGACAGCTTCTGAACAAAATGCTATCCTCCACTGCATGGACTTCCTTCCCTTCCCAGTGTCTGGAAAGAAAAGATGACGTCGTCTCAAGGCATAGCACCTTTTAAACTGCCTCTCATTGTGACAGCTAACACTTACATGGAAGCTATCATGGAGCAGGAGGTGCTGTGTGCAAGTAAGGGTACATGGAGGTTAGCTGCACCAGTGATGGCGAATCCTTTCTTGTCATTGGAGCTGATGCAATCTGGGACACTAGGTGAGTTTGAGCCCTCATTGTTACTATAGGAAAGCCACCATTATAATACGTGTCCTGAACATATAATGCCAATTGAGGCCTTGCTCTGTTAAACGCAGGAAATGATCTTTATCGCAAGAATGCATGGTTGGCATGCTATGAGCATACCATGCAAGCTGCTGAGGTCAAAGAAAAGAAACATGCCAATAAATTAACTTCAATAAGAAACAACTCTAAGAGAACTAAGTTGTAAATCAGAGATCACGTTTCGACAGTCCACACTGTGCGGACATTATTGGTGATGTAATTTGACGCGAGTTAAACAGTTAAAATCCCAATTTCATTAATCATACTTCTACAAGTACAAATAATGTAACCTGTAATCTTGATGGATGCACCGGTATGGATATTCTCGGCTCTTGATTGTTATGCGGAGAGAGAATCAGACAGCACTGCAAGAACACTACATGCCTGGAACGATCTGAAATCCACAGTCTGCGGATTAGCTTGCATAGGCGCGAATCCATGTCAAACACTGTTCGAATGGACGAAAAATACTGCTTGTTCGTATCACATGCGCCCTATTAGCATAATAACAGGAGTATATGTGCTGATAATAGTATTATGCGCTTTGATGTGGAGTGTCCTCGGGCGTATGCTGAGGTGCGCAGCTTCATTGGCCTTCCTAGGGTTTCCAACACTGAGTCTCCTCTCCTCAAAAACCTGCAGATATTATGCTGCTAAGAGGGGAAGTGGTTTTGTACCTTGTTCTCTGGCTGCCATTAAAGAATGGCGCTCTGCTCATGCAGCACTGTTCCCCCAAACACCTCACTGCTGGACCAAAGCCAAAGACATCAGTGCCCCTGTTGTTTGTTGCGTCTGTACCAATCCTGTGACAGGATCTCAGTGGCAGGTTAGATCATGGAAGGCTTCAGTGATGGACCCCAGATTTAATCCTATGCATTGTAGACTTCCACACCTAAATATCATGTTGTCATCTCAAAGCTTCAGGGAGGAGAGAACATCCAATCTTATATCAAATCTGGATGCGATGTAGCATGACTGTATTTTTAATCTGTCTTCATCTGTACATAGGTAGATATGGGCTATTTTTTACTTTTATTTCCTTGACTTTAAGATGGTAGATTCTGCCTCATTGTCCAAATCCTGCAATGGTTCCTCTTCATTGTCCCAGTCTTGTGAATACTGTGGAGTGGTCGTGCACAACACATGTGGGCGGTACGCATCTCATGATTGCCGCCCCCTGGCAGTGCGCTCAGACTCCCCACCAGCTCATGATTGGAAGCCAGCTGGAGTGACATTGCCTCTGATGCAGGTGAGAACTGTGCAGAGACTGTGACATCCCATCAAGGAATGGATCATGATTGGAGGTGATTGCAAAGACACATGTTGTTTCCAAGGCATGCAGCGTTTGGGAGCACTTTTCTGCCTTGACATAGGTCAAACTTTTTATACAAGATATACCCTAGGGTATCCTGCAGATTCAGCCCGATCAGAATTTCTATCAATACGACAGCACTCAAGGAATAGCTTGCTTATTTTCATCAATAACGTTTTTGTAATGTCATCATTCTTGGTAGATGGAAGATGTGCAAGGGGGTGTGAGGTTGAAGTCTTTTTTATATCATCATTCTTGGTAGATGGAAGATGTGCAAGGGGGTGTGAGGTCGCCTTCAACATCCTCTCATCTTTCAGAGCTACCCTGGTCCTCCCTGAAGGCCTCTGATGGCGCTGTGAGGGAGCTGTTGTTGAAAGAACTCTGTCTCTTCTGTCAACAGCCTTGTGAGATAGGGCTGTTTGCAGTGGAGCCTGTTTGGCGCTGCACATGCTGGTAAGAGAAATCACTGTTGAAAGTATGGCATGTGTGTCGCTGTGGATGCTGTGAAGGAGGAGGACATTCAAGCTCATTGAGAATACATTGCTAGTAACGGATATACTCATTATTGAAAAAAAACATCATTTATATTATACATATAACAAAAATGTATCATACATCGAAACCCTTAATTCCTTTTAAGCACCTGATGCAAGATGCGCATGTTGAGAGATGAGAAGCTCTATGAATGTACTACCCATGATCCTTCAAGTGAAGCAAATTATGTCCTCCTCCTTGCAGTCATGCACTGGGTCACATGCGGTGTTGTGTGCAACGTCATGCAACCCTCTTCTCCACCTCCATAAAGACTGCCTTGGCTCAACAGCTAGCCAGCCTTGAAGGAGAGATCACTGCGCAACGTGAAGGCAGCGGCTTCTTTAGCAATCCTGCATCTGGGCTGGGCAGCCCTAGGGACTCCTACCGTGAGGAGAGGGGGCTGCCTGTCCCGTTCCTTGGGTTGGAACGTACTGCTGGGGTTGCTGACAGTACACGGAGTGATAGCAAGGACGCCAAAAGTGGTGCTGCTGCCCTTGCAGGGAAATTGTCTCAGGTTGCAGCTTCTAGGATTCAAGAACATGTCACAAACGGTGGAATACTAAAGGATCAAGCATGTGGATCAGGGTCAAGCAGATTGAACAGCAGCAATAATGGAGGAGGTAGTCGGAGCGCTGGCCAGGACACCCAAGGTCATATCTGCAGCATATCTGATAACATGTCAGGGGGTGGAGAACAAGCCATCACATCCCCTGGCCCTCTCTCACAATCATCTGTGCTTACTAAGCCCCCGCCTTTACATCTTCCAAGGAAGCCCTTGGATCGGCTGCTTGGTTACGACCCTGATGTGTGCACTCTAGGGCTTGTCAGTCATGTTGTACTGCCATGTACTGCAATTTGGGACTGCTCCATACAGACACAAACAATAGCATCGCCTTCTTCCTTCAATTCAAGCATTACCAGTGAATCAGGAACTCTCTCAGTGGGAGTGGGGTCATCAGGGGTAGTGGTGCGAGGAGGAGGCGTTAGTAAGTCTGCCTCTCACAAGCAAAAGGTTTCATCCCCTTTTCTAGCCTCTGCCTCTGCTTCAAAGCAGCTAATTGCCAGAGGCAAGAAATGGCTACTTGAGCGCAGGAGCAAGCCAAAAGACAGATGGTCAGGGTACAGAGTAGGTGAGCCTCTCCTCTAATCTCTTGTGATGTTGTGTGAATCTTTCAGTTCTCAACACTGATTCAGAGAGATACCAGCACATATTCAAAGGTCAGTGCATCATGTACTGCATCCATAGCCTTTTCTTTTTCTGCACTGATTCCTATACCCTGTGCAGCTCCTTACTTATAGTGCTGTCCAAATTCTAACTTTGCAGATTGTGATGTTTTGAAAACTTTTGGCTGTCGGCCACTACTAGTCTTTGTGAATCTAAAATCTGGCCCTCAGGTAAGGCCTTGCGTTAGTCACTATGAAAAATGCCTACAATGCACATCTGGTTATCTAGGACGTCTTATCATCGTAAACGCACATGTATGTAAAACCAGTATCAAACATTACAAAACAAGGAAGTTTACACTTCAGACGCTCAGCTGCGCAATCAAGCGATATTGACATGTATCAGTCATGATGTACAGCTTATGAGTCTTAAAATCATCAACCTATTTCCTGGTATTCTTTATTCACAATGCGGTATGACAAATTCAGGTTGGAGAATCCATAAAGCGCCAGCTGCTGCAACTGTTGCATCCACTGCAAGTTGTGGAGCTTCCTAGAGAGGCTCCGGAACCTTCCTTGCGCTTCTTCTTGAAAGTGCCTGGATCAAGAATATTGGTAAGCACCTGAAGCATGTTTGGGACCATCACCCTTTCAGCTGCAGTTGTATCACTGTTGGGACACTGTAAGCAGACCTAGACGCAACAGTTACCCCTCCTGGCTGCCCCTCCGTGTAATATATTCCAATGTTTTGGCAGGTGGTGGGTGGCGATGGGACAGTGAGCTGGGTGCTGTCATGCCTGGATAAGCTGAGGATTGAGCAGGAGTCCAGTGCCAACAGTAGTGGACAGCATTCCTGTCAATGGAAAGCCCCACCGGTAGCTGTCTTCCCCATGGGCACTGGTGAGTAATGAGTGGATGGGTGGGTGATGATGTCTTGCCCATGGGCACTGGTGAGTAATGAGTGGATAGGGGGGTGATGATGTCTTGCCCATGGGCACTGGTGAGTAATGAGTGGATGAGTGGGTGATGATGTCTTGCCCATGGGCACTGGTGAGTAATGAGTGGATGGGGGGATGATGATGTTTTGCCCATGGGCACTGGTGAGTAATGAGTGGATGGGTGGGTGATGATGTCTTGCCCATGGGCACTGGTGAGTAATGAGTGGATGGGTGGGTGAGGATGTCTTGCCCATGGGCACTGGTGAGTAATGAGTGGATGGGGGGGTGATGATGTCTTGCCCACTAGGACTGAGCTCTTATATCTTGACAATGAAGATCACCTTACTCAGGTAATGATGTGAATACGCTATTTCTCTTACAGTACCTACCGCAGGCATTACTACTGAGAGGTGATTTGGTTTTCCATATATGAGCTACTTAGTTAAACCTGATTTGTACACATCCTCAGGCAACGACCTGGCAAGATGCTTACACTGGGGTGGCACTGTAGCCAAGTTAATGAGGAAACCTTTCTCTGAGCTTCTGGAGGAAGTCGCTGTTGCTGTGCCTACATCCCTGGACAGATGGGATGTGCAAATCAACCCTAATGTGAGTCCCTCTTGTTCATCATCTTACAATCATGACTAGGATCTCATCGTTATCACTCATGCTTGTTGTCAGATTTACACCTGCTGTTCAGAGCAGGCTGCAACCTGGTAACATGAATGCTGGTTCATTTCATCTGTCTACCAGGCTCCAAACGGTACCACTGGAAATAGCCTCAAGCGCCTCTTCCAGCGCAAGGCGAGCAGCGGAAAGAGTGGAAAAACAGTTGCAGCTAGCCAAGATGCTTTGTTGGCACGTGGTACTGAGGAAGACTCTTCCAAGCAGGAGATCAAGACTCTTAACAACTACATTGGCATTGGCATTGATGCAAAAGTAGCCTACCAGTTTCATCAGATCAGGGATAATTATCCCTCTTTCTTCCACAGTCAATTTGGGAACAAGATGTGGTAAGAGAGGCAAATGCGGTGTAGTCACAGAAGTATCTCGCATATGCGTGACTCTTTGTCTAAGAGGCGCTGGGGGGCCTGAAGTAGATTTGTAAGAGTTATAAGACAATGAACGGCTGCAGTGTGCATTAATGCTTTATTGGCTGCTGGTGTCCACATCAGATCTGATTACAATGACCAGCATTATGGACAACCAGTCAGTGTTGACTGTACGAATGTACCATCAAACAAATGCAACCTTGTACTGCAGGTACACAGGAGTGGGTTCCCTGGACCTGGTGCACCGCTCATGTGCTAGCCTGTACAAGCGGTTGCGGTTAGAGTGTGATGGTGTGGAAGTGCCCTTGCCTCATGATGCAGAGGGCCTCGTAGTGCTTAATATAGGCTGTCACATGGTGCGAGCAGGGGCGGTGGAAGATATGGTGCCCTATAATAGATGCATAAAAAGTCCTTGATTAGGGTGTGAGATTGGTGCTATGTTGTAATGTCATCAAAATGCCCTGTCACGGCCACCTAAGACATTCTGGTCATTCAAAGAATACTTGATTTAAAGCCCGGCCAAACCTCATAATTTCCAGCCACGCTCGTACATTCCATTGCTGCTGCTGCTGTTGCAGGGCGGTGTCTTCCTTTGGGAGGAGGGCCTCCCCGCCCCTCGCATCCCATCTCCAGGCGGAGTCAAGCTCACTAGGGAGCGGCATCCTTCCCTCAATGATGAGCTGCTGGAGGTTGTAGCCATTGGGGGTGTCCTTCACATGGGACGACTGGCTGTTGGCTTGTCAAGGGCTCAGAGGTTGTGCCAGTGCGAGTCTGTAAGAATCACAACACATGAGCAGCTTCCAATGCAGGTGAGCTTACCTTCTGGGTGCATGGATAACAGGTGAGCTGCACTTTTCATAAAGAAATATCCTAGCCTATGCTAAAACAATCACACAAGTGGATATTCCCACTTCTTGACTGCGACGCATTCCATTATGACCTTTGAGCTCATGATCCTGGATGTCAATACGCAGGTGGATGGTGAGCCCTGGTATCAGGGGCCTGCCATTTTGTCTATCTCTTTAAAATCTGGACAGAAGGGATTGGTATTGAAGAGACTGCAAGCCAACAGCCCTGTGTCAAAGATGCAAGCCATTGTGAATGACACTCTGGAAAGGAGCGTTGTGCAGGTGACTTGAAACCCTAACAGCAACCATGCGCAGCCTAGATTAGCTATCTATGTAATTTGATAGAGATGGTGTGCACTGTTTTTCATCTGTATTCTGTTCACATTTATGAGCAGGGCACCATCACTGAGGCTCAGCGCGCCTCATTAGCTTTGGAAATGACATCCAAGCTTGAAGCATGGTTCTGATGTGCCCTCAAGCCCAAGATTAAAAATTCGCAAAATTTGCAGAGACTAGCACCCTGCATTCATTGTCCATGCAAATTTTTTCTGTGTACAGACCTAAAATTGATTACCTTGAAAGTGGATAACAATTATAACAATCTGAAATATAAAAGTACCTTTCCCACGAACAAAAGACTCAGACTAAGTGGAAATAATTTATGGTTTTAGCAGTCACATTCAGAGCATTATACTATGGCAGTGTTTGTTTCCCAGAGCAACATCTGAAATTATAAAGAACAAAAATAATGAAGAAAACTTTATTTTCATAAGTCAGTATCACAAGGAAGTGGGATCTCAAATGTCTCAAATTACAGTGGTCAATAGCAAGTAGGGTGCACGTCAAAGGAGAACTTGAGGTCTGTAACAAGGGTGTCACAGCGTATGACTGAATTGACGTATGGCTGAACTTTGTGAGACGTTTGTGAGTGTGTGAGGTACGGGCGTACCTCACCTTTCTGATCGTCCGTACATCTGGTTACTTAAAGGATAGGAGTTTTTCAACTTACCTTTGCCTTTCTTTGTAATACTGCTCTTAGTCTTAATCTTAACTTAGCCCTTAATCTTAGACTTAGTACTCACCCTCCTTTAGTTCGAGTATCGGGTATCGGGTCTCCTGCTTCAGTCGATTAACGATCATCGACTGTGGGCAACTTGGCTATTAAGATATAGATCGGATCAGTTCAAAGGTCACTAATTGTTAGAAGCCCTCCACAGACAGGTCAGTCTGCAGTCAAGTGGCATGTTGCACTCCTAGAAGCAAAGCTAGAAGTGTAGAACTCCAGCAACCTTGACAGGCGAATCCGGTCGCCTGATCTAAATCTCCACCTTTAAGTTGAAAAAGAAGCCGATCAGGTCGGCTGATCGTGTGGACCTTTGCTTAACCATCTTCACCAAATCATCCCTTAGAAAGTGAAACGAATGGTTTCCAACCAGCCTTACAAGACTGGGCCGCTCGACCGTATCGAGCGAGCAGCCAGACGTAGCCTATGTAGCATCAACTTCAAAAGGAGTGCCTAACTCGCCTTCACCGCCTGCCCAACGAACAAGGGACGATCCGAGTCCCTTATCCCCGTTGGCCACCACTTTTCACCCTTCTCCATCCCAAGGAATATCAGCAGTGGATTCTGCTTTGGCTTGCATCACTCAACGTGGTTCCTCAAAGAAGTCAGAGCCATCACTGGCTAGTGACTTTTCACCTTCTACTTCTGCTGCACATTCAGTAAAATCTGGAGATAGCAGCCATTACCACACCCCTGACCCATCTACCCTTACTCCTCCAATTCCAACTGTAGTGGGACCCTCCACCACCTCCTCTGGATTGAACCCCAACCCAGGTTTTGATTCAGACAAAAGGGAACTTATTGCCCTCGTCGCACAGCTGGTCGCGGAAAGCACTGAGAATATCACCCAAACTCTCACGCTGAATTTTGACAAGCGCCTGCAAGCTCAAGAGTTTGCAGTACAAGCCAGTGAGGCTGCGCTTGAGAAGAAGCTCCTAGAGAAAGTGGAGAGGATTGAGGATGACCAAGCTTTCTTCAGAGGTGAAGTACAAGCTCAGAAGAAGAGCATTGGTGATTTGCGCGTATCAGTGGACAAGGTGACGACTGAGGTCACCAAGCTGGCTGAGCAAGTCAAGGCCCAGCATGAGCTCAAGGTAGATGTCGCTAACCACGTCACGCCGGAGGACCTAGATCAAGATTGGAACCAACTTAATGCTCTGCAGAACGCTATGTTCCCTGAGGTCAGCTCTACACCATCATCTGCTGAACCACAGCAGTCCCTCTCTTTTGAGCCGCCTCGTGAGAATGCATTGCAGTCAACATCCTGGATTGAGAACCCTGCCTTCCAACCAGGCTCCCCATCTTTATCCCTCGCATTCCACAGCGCGCTGTCTGGGTCACCTTAAGCCTCTTCTAGCGTCTATCAGAGCTCCATCACCTTCGACCCTACCCCACCCCTTCAAAGAGCTGTGTCACAGCCAACGGGCAGCTTTCATCAGCATGTTGCACCTCCTGCAGCGCCTTCACGGGAGAGGAATCTCCCAAGGATCTCTGAAGTGGATCATGGAGGACACATCCCATTCAATATGGGCATACATGCTGGAGCTAGGAGAGTCCCCCTTTCTCAACTTCCACCTGGTCCGCCTTCTGCATTACCAGCATCAGAGTATCATTCTCCACTTTCTCACCCAAGCGAGGGAGCCTCCCATCATCATTCACACTCCAGAGCGCCAGCCCCAGCTCATGTGCCTGCTTTCATCCCAACCGATCATCGGCGTGCTGTACCTGTCAGCCCTGCAAGTCATAGGCCCGCACATTCCACAGGTTATGTACCAAGTACCAGTACTAGTAACATTCCTTATGATGAGGATCAAACCTTTAAACTCAATGGCACTAAAAACTCCCTTGATGATAAGAGTGTGCCTACTTTCAAACCCAAGAAAGGTCTCATCACCTACTACAAGTACTCGCAGACCCTGAACAATCTCATTGCCACTCAAGGCCCTAGATTTGACAGCTGTCATGCATATCTAGTAGGCATCATCACTGCATCCTTTGAGCGCTCTCTACTCTTTGCATGCAATCAGTTCCTTAGAACTTTACAGAATGAGCTGATTGAGCTAAGCCCCCTGTGTGCTAGACCTCTGCATACTCTGCAGAGTTATTTACAAGGCAACACGACAAGGACTCCTACAGTCAGAGGATCCCAGGAGGTGTTGACAGGCTGGAAAGTAGTCCTTCAAGCGCAATCAGGACAGAGAGGTTTCACCAACTTTATCCCCCTAGACCCCATCAGTTCCTTCAAGCATGGGCACTGGTAACTCACAGACACTTGAGTCAACCACTTCCAGATGAGTATCGCATCTGGAGTTCTAACTTGAAAATGGGTGTTTCTAACTCCATTGATGTCGTGCCCCCACGAGGAAGGCGTGCGTGAGTTCGTTGAGCGAGTCTTGCAGGTGTATGACCTGTTTAATATGGCTGACCCTCTCATGTTTGCTCAAGAGCTTTAGAGGTATCCTACCCTGTATGTTTTCAAGGCAAGACTACAGTCCTCACATCACCAAGATCTTACAGGAACTCGGGGTCCGCCTGCTATGGACAGAGATCAGCAGCTCATGCACATCATCACGAAGCTCAAGAACTACCATGAGTTCGTGATCAGTGTCAAACATGACAACTCAGGAGGAACCTCAACGCAGAAGCGCACTCTCAGGGAGTGCGGGTCATCACACCACATCACCTCAACAGGCGCAAGAAACGGGTTACAATAGACCTCTTAGGCGTGCTTTCCCTGCTGCTCATGTATCTATGCTTGATGAGGATGTACATGACGTGCCAGTACATGACTCTGAGTATGCATATGATATTGGCCCCTCTCATTCACAATCCCCTATTGATGATGAGCAGGACAGAGTCCCTTCCTTATAAGAAGAACTTGTGGAGTTGCATGCGCATGCGACCTTCCCATCCACCATGCACCCACGAGGCAATCCTAGGCCTCCACTGCCTACTCATGTTGCCAACTCTTACCAACAGAGACCACCTGGATCAACAGGAGCATCTGGCCCTGCTTCTACATCACGGCCTACTTGAGCCCCGGATGTAGGTACTACATACCAACCCAACAAAATGGTATGTGACATCTGCTCTGAAACACATTGGACTCGCAACTGTCCTAGGTATTCACAGGCCATGTCTGTGTACAAGAAGCATTTACAGTCACAAGGTGTGAACCCTCGTGACCCTGCTCCTGTTGGCACATCTCATTTTTCACATAGCATGAGCACTGCAGAAGATTCATGGCACGGTTTTTCTTCCCTTTCTGCACATGATTCCTCCCCATCCTACTCTGGTGAAGGAACTTCCAGTAAATGAATCCCTGCTATGGGGCAGCTGGCTGCATGTATGGCAACGTTGAAACAACGTTTTGCCAAGCAGTCCAAGACAATGCTGCCCATGACTTGGGGGAAACCCCAAGTCCCACATGTAGTTCCTTTAATGGAAAATAGCAATAAAGATGCCATATGCGATAGAGGTGAGGATCTTACAACAATTCCAATTCAAGGTAAGGAATTGCTACAACCCTCTAAGTTGACTATCGTACGTCCCGTATAACAGTCGACACCCTTATCGGATAAGGTCAGTTCTATCAGTTCTTTTGGTCTAAAAATTTCATCAGACATCTCTCTTCCTGCCAGCTTCACAGCCAAACAGATGAGTGACGACCATTGGTCGCCCTTTCCTGATGCGAAGTCCCTGGCATGTCATTTTGCTAACATCGATTTTAAATCGATTGGTGATTACTTCCAGATAATTCCTCAGGAGCTTTTCTACTTTTCGAACCCATCCGACCCAAGTAAGTGCATCGGAATTGTTTTCATAATTCCTTTAAGCATAACAGTCCTAGGACTATGCTAGATTTTGGGTCGAATGTTTTTCTCATCACTGATGTTGAGGCTAGGCGTATTGGCATTCCAATCCTTAGACATAAAATTGCTCGGAATACTGCCAATGGTGCCAACACTATCCTGCTAGGTGTCACTAGTGTCACTCCACCCTTACTATTATCTTATGAGAGCTTCTGACTAGACACTGCATGTTAGTCATTCAAGCTACCCCTTCTACATGCTTTGACCTATTGATTGGCAATGCATACTGCGCTGAGTTAAGAGCAGTGCATGATACCGGCCTTAACACCCTTGCTGTGTACCCAGTCATGAGGGATCCTCTGATGTACGGGTTTAGGGTTTAGGGTTTAGGGTTTAGGGTTTGGATGACCCACGAGTTGTCTTACTTGTTGTTTCTGCAACTCCCTCAACTATCCTTTAAGTTTTCAGAGTTGGGGGGGGACAGATAGACATTGCATTTTAATTTGCATTCTGCTTTTGGTTACTTATTGCTACTTTCTTCCTTTATACAGTTTACCAAGGTACGCTCCTTGCTCGGGTGACTACTACACGTGGTGGATTTCCTTTGTGCTAAGTTTGCATCGATTGTTTGTCGTCATACCTGTCTGCTTTTTAAGACTTAACAACATGTCTTATCCTTCATGGATAGTTGCATTACTACCTAGTGATGTTCATGATGTAAATGCCACTGTAGGCATTTTAGATGGCACTAGTGCATTCTTAGCAGCAGATCATGCCGCCACTCTAGAAGCACTGCATGTTCTAGAGATTATCCAGACTCAATTGAGGATTAATTGGAACTACTAGAATACATATAACAAACACAAGGGAGTAGAAGCATTGTTAGACGACTTAACAGTAGTAGTCAAGACATCCCACTTGTTCATGCATGATCCCATGTGTGATGTTCACCCTGCTCATAGAACGTTTAGCATTAACCTATTGCTTAAATCACGACCGCTTAAAGCGTTTGATGCATATGACAGCAGTGAAACACTCAAGTATATCGCTGGAGTCTTTGCCTACTTCATTAACTTCATTAGGGAAGGTTCTGATTGCCCCTTGTTACATCGTGCTCGTATCTTAAGTAATCCTAACGTTGAGTTGAAATACGTGAGTCGTCCAAGGGACTCTGCTTTCATGTACCACCAGTAGTGCATCATAGCATTCGTCTTACATCCACCATAGATGGATATACTAGTGCTACAGTAGGCTTTAGAGAGGCTTTGACTGCACGAATCTGTTATGATCGTCATATGCTTTCTGATGAACAGCCTTTCGTTGTTATAGGCATCTGCATCCTATTCCCATGCATCCTATTCACTATGCAATCTTCATTTACACAGAATGAACAATGATGAGAAAGCCACTCAGATCAAGCGGATCCTCCGCAACGACAAGAGGCAAACTTTTATCAAGCGCTCCCGTATGGAGCAAAGGGAAACAGAGTTCTTGGTCCAATCAGATTTGGCTATGAAGATGTACAAGGAGAATGTTCCAAAAGAGGAGCAAGATATTCTTCTCCTCCACAACCCAACAGGGCTAATAAAGTAGATGAATGGCCACTTAAAGTTCTTCGCTCTCGTAACAAAGGCGAAGTAGACCCCTCTGTGCGTGCTCCTAATGAGCATGTCGCATTGCGCGGCACTGATGATCCCCCTGCTGGGTTGTGGAGGAGAAGAATATCTTGCTCCTCTTTTGGAACATTCTCTTGGTACATCTTCTTGGCCAAATCTGATGATTGGACCAAGAACTTTGTTTCCCTTTGCTCCATACGGGAGCGCTTGATAAAAGTTTGCCTCTTGTCGTTGCGGAGGATCCGTTTGATCTTAGTGGCTTTCTCATCATTGTTCATTATGTGTAAATGAAGATTGCACAGTGAGCATTGAAAGAAACAAAATTTACAATTCCATGTTTATAAAGCATAAGTAGGGAATCTACCAGCCTTGTATGAAAAGTGCAAATGATAGGGTTGACTACCTAACTCTATGGCTTGTGAGAGTTCATGGGGAAGGTATGCCAAATGTCTTAAGAATCTATGAAAGATTCCTTCCATGAGCTTTGTGCTAAGATAGGATCACCTGTTGTGCTAGATGCTGCTAACGTTGGTAGCTATGCTCATCACGTGCGCAATTACTGGACAAATCTGGTCTCCTCCTCTGCATTACAATACGTATTGGATTCTTTTGAGCGTGATCTTGACTTGAATCTATCTGATGTGTTCTACACTACTAACTCTCAGATCTGTATTAAAGCACGCTCTTACCCTTGGTGCACTGCTAATGTACCTGGTAAACTGTTGAAGGTACTTCCAACTCTCGTGGCTCGCGTTGATTCATACGCTTTCCGCTCACGCCCTAATGGTGAAGGGCAGGGCCAGGTCTTGGATGAGACAGGAAACTTAGTTCCTCTCACTTTGGAGGAGCGAGAGGGTATCCTTGGTTATCCTATAGGGAGTACTGATATCCCTGCTATATCATTTAATGCACGACACCATATTCTTGGTTCTTGCTTTGATGCCATTGAAGTTTCACATATGAATGCTTGTGCATTCGCATTGCGCTTTTCTATGTTCTTACCTAATGACACCTACCCCTCATCACATTTTTTATGAGTTGGGGGGGGGACAACTTACTTTTGACTTGTCTGACGACTTACTCTCTGTCATTTTGTCGGGCCGTGAGTTCCTTTCTCTTGCAGCTCAGCATCTTGTTGTTGAGCGTTAGGAGTCCTCAACTTCCACTGACCCAGATATCTGGTTGGATGATCACACTTTGGCATTTCTTTACCATCTAGACATGGATATGTCCATGCATTCAGATGCAGAGAGGAAACGCATTCTACGGCGTGCTTCTTCCTATGTCATGACAGGGAAGTTGTTGTACCGTAAGATGCCTAATGGTAGTCTTAAAGTTGTTCCTGAACCATCACTTAGACTTGAGATTGCTAAGAAGCTACATGAAGATAATGGTCACTTTGGCAGACGTCGCACTACAACGCCTACCATGTTGAGATATTGGTGGAATGGCTTATGGGATGAATGCAGCACTGTTGTCAAGTCATGTCAAGCCTGCTGTTCATGTACTAAGGTGTCTTTCAACTCTCAATCACCTGTCTTACATCCACTCCGTATACGAGGATTGATGTACCGGTGGAGCCTTGACACTGCTGGCCCTTTTGAACCTACAAGTCGTGGTCATACCAGAGTGTTGGTGTGTGTTGAACACTTATCCAAATTTGTGGAAGTATTTCCATTGAAAGATAAGTCATGATAGCTGAGATTGCTTATCATTTCTTACATGTTGTCATTGCAAGATATGGTGCCCCTGCCGAAGTTTTGACTGATGGTGGTGGTGAATTTCAGGCTGGGTTTGATGACTTGTTACTGAAATGTCTCATTGATCACCGAGTCACTAGCCCTCATCACCCTGAAGCTAACGGTGCTTCTGAACGCTTTGTCAAAACTGTGAAAACAGGCATTGCACGCTATGTTGAGTCAACTACTGTGTCCACTTCTGAATGGGACCTTTTCCTACCTTTGATTGCTTATGGCTATCGTGTCACACCTCATTAAGTCCATACAAAATGGTATATGCTATTGATCCAGTCATGCCTTCATCTGCTAGGGAGCATCTCACTGCACCCATTAGCTATGATGATCCAGAGATTGCAGCAAAGTCTGTTCTTGATCGCTCACTGTTGCTTGCTGAACATTGTGCAACAGCAGGTCAAAATTTACTCATCACTCAACACAGAGATACGCTGAGATACGCAAAGCTGCGTTCTGGGGCATACATGCCAAAGTTGAGAGAGTTTAAAATCGGTCAGTTTGTTTATATCAAAGATCATGATTCTATGCATGACTCAGCTAAGTCTCTGATTTTGAGAGTAAAGGAAGTCCGCCCAAGCGGTGTTCTGATACTTATGGGTAGAGACAACAAAACCCTAGCAGCCAATAGCAAACATTGTACTCCATGCCATCTCCCTATTACTGAGATTCAGGAAGCATCACTCGTGTTTGCTAAGCCAGCTATTGACCTGCCTTGTGAGAAATGCAATATGCCTCATGATTATCATGTCATGGTTAACTGTGTGACTCTTGTAATAGAGGATATCACATTTACTGTCTCACACCACGACCACTGACCACAATACCACCCGGCATATGGGTATGTCCCGAGTGTTACGAGTGTTCACATTCAGGGGTTACGGAGCTTACTATCAAGACGCTCTGGGCCACGGATTAGTTCTACCAGGATGCCAGACGAGCCAAGGAGTTTAGGCCAACATCTGGTCCCCGCCATAAGCAGCGGGGACGGCCAAGGAGCATTGCTATCCCAGCAGCCGTTACAACATCAAATGCCCCTGCCATTCTACTCAAACGTGGACTAGCTAGTCCACGTTTGCCTATAGGCAAACCAAAGAAAGTTCCTACTGCCATGGTAGCACTAATGCCCACCTACAAATGGTCATACCCTCGGGCAGTTGAGCAGGGTCTTCCAGATCTTTTACCTGGAATTTCAGACCCCGCCCTCTCCAAACACCTTTCATCTTTCTCACCTAGAGGCAGCCGTTTCAAGCAGCACTTCAGCTTTGTCATCGCAGCGGAGCTCTCAACGCTCCTCAATCTCTTGGACGATTCATACAGCCACTCCATTCTGGACGCAACCCATGGAGCAACAGCCGGAGTCATTCTTTACCTACCTGCCAGTGAATCCTTTTCCATCACCACCAATGAATATGTCTGTGATGTTCCAGCGGATTTCCATCTCGATCCCATGCAGCCTGAGTCCTATACACTCATCAAGGAACATCACAACATGCACATCATCATTGTCTGCCCCGCCCTACGACCACTTGCAGACATCCTCATTCCGCTCACTTCCATTTATGCTCAGCATGTTGCTTGCTGTCTCATTTCCAAGAAGTACTTTCTGCACAGCTACTACAGCCGCTACGCTTGGTTGATCAGGTTGAGAGCGGAGGACCGCCTCTATATCATTCCTTCTGATTCTAATAGCGCAACTGACAACGTTTGGATGTTGATATTCAGTAGATCTGGAGTTAAACATTCCATTCTAAAAGATTCCAAGGATCAGCTAACTGGGATTCTACTAGCATCATGTGAATATGTGTTTACACATAAATATCTTCTCATGCATGACATCATTTTCGCATGTGAAACATAACAATTCGTGTGAAGGTTGTATGTGTGCCGCCTCTCTACTGTCTCTGCCAAACACGTTTACTATGCCCCAGACCCACCCGTGTTAGGATAGTTAGGAACGCGTTTGGGGTTTATAGTGGAAGGTTCTTTTTGTGGGTTTTGGCGCAGTCCTCAAGTCGCCACCCTTTCAGGCAGAGATATATATTCTTGTATTCTATTGCAATTCATCGTAGACACTAGATTATTCAGCATGCACATTTGCATTTCAGTCTTTTATTCTTCCTGAAATGGGGGGGGGAGTATGCCTAATAGTGAGGCAGCATGCCTCATAAACTAGTTCTAGCGCAGCGTTACACCGGTGCAGTGTTAGACCGTGACAAGGGGGTACTTATGTACAAAATCCTGGCCACAAACAAGAGTATAACTAGCATAACAGAAAAAGGCGAGGGCAAGGATACTAGAAAGATCGGACTTATTTTCCAACTCCTCCTCAAATATTGCGGTTCACCATACCAGGCAGTAGTTGCATGCCTGTTTGTCGCTCTATGGTATCAAAGAGAGGGGGTACTATCTGGCACAGATCAGCAATGACTCTGGACACATCTGTACCGCCAATGCCTCCTGTACTTGACGCGCCCCCTGAACCAGTATTCCAAAGTGACACATTGGGCTTGAGGCCTTGAACAGCGGAAGCACTGTACTGCGCCAGCTTCTCGTACAGCCTGGTATCCATGGCCATCCAAGCAAGGTAATTATGTACATTCCCATCAAACGCCTCAATCATGCGTTTGAAGGCTGCTGCTTGAGCATCAGCCAACAGCAGCTGTATAGACTGAGCTTCACGTTGCTTCAAGTAAAATCCAACATCAGCCAACAACAGCTGTATAGACTGAGCTTCACGTTGCTTCCACGTTGCTTCTGGTAAAATCCAGCATCAGCGCGCTGGTTGGCCACCTCAGTCTCCTCTACAGCCTGAGAAAGCTGCTCAGCGCGGAACCTCTCTTTTTCTGCCTGGACCAATCTTTGGTTCAGGTCATTCTCAAGGACAGCCGCCGCGCGAATCTGTGCTGTCGTTTTTGCCTCAATTGCAACTTCACGGTATTCACGGGTATCTTGATCCAACTGGGATGAGTTATGAAAGGGGGATGAGAGGTTAAATGTTGCTCAAGGTCATCCGTAAGTAGTAGAGCATAATCTCAAACGTTTGTTGCTGCTGACATGCAGAAGCAAGTTCATTTCCAGGTTTTCACAGCTCACAATTGTCAAGTAGAAATCACTCACTTTTGCTTTTTTGATCAAGATCTCAGCCTTGGAAGCATTCTGCTGCATCTCAACGTGTGCAACAGTTTCTGCGCGCTTAGTTGCAGTGATGGCGTCCTGTGTGATTCGAAACATGTCGGTCTCATTTTGAATCTTTGACATCTCCCTCAGTGTCTCCCCCTCTCTGTTCTTGCTGCCGATGTTGCCATTGCGCTCAGCCAGTGCAATGTCCACCTTAGCCTGGTTGGCAGCGTCCTTTTGCGCCTTTTGTCCCAGATATGAGAAGTACTCATGACCTGGAAGGTCGCTCAACTGCTTGATGTTGGCATTGTAGATCTTGAGGCCAAAGTGTGGCACATCAGAGCACGGGTAATGAGTATCATTACCACATTGAGTGACTTAGCAGACACATTTCAGCGAGCCTATATTTATGGCATAATTACAGCCATAATTACAGCCATGATTACAAACTTATATTATGATAGTATGTTATGTAAGCAGGCAGATGTAGTGTCATATTAGTAGATGTGTTCTATGTGTTCACTTGGTCTAGCTCCAATTGATGGACTCTTTCGAACACCTATGACACAACATATTGCAGGGATCATGTACAAGTCTTCATCAGTAAGAGATCTATCTTTGGCCAAAAACTGGGCAAACCCAATAATAGGCATACATATATTTGGTTACATTTATTTAGAAATGCCTAGGCTGCTAAGCGGCCCTAGCACGATAAGTTAATGATGCATGCAATTGTTGGAATCTTATCTTCTTATTTTGAAGCATCCACATTAGCACTGCTTGTAATGGTATGGACTTGCCTGGGTCTTGAAGACTTATGTCCCCTGAAAGATGTCTTTCATTGTCAAGGACGCAGCGAGTACACGGGTCTCTCCCTCGACGATTCCTTTGATGACTGTGTGAACATGGTCTTCTCTGCCTCGCTTTCCCTTGTTGGTGCGGAGGAGTTGCGCATAAAGTTTCAGCTCTTGCAGATCTAGCCGCGGGCCAATAGTAAAGACAGCAGGGAGGCTAAAAGGAAGCATTTCGCTGCTCATGGCCAGTGCGAGTCGTTATGATTAGAAATAAAGAATTATTAAATAACAGCTGCTGTGAGGAAGTAGCAGAGAGAATCATGAAGTGTAACTTCTTAACTTCTTACACACATTCCACATGAGTGTAGGATGCAGTCGTCATGAGGCGCATTATCAGTCTCATGCTGTATGGTTAGCTCACAGCTAAAATAAAGACTGAAAGCAGATTAATGCATGTTGCTCGTTTTCACACGTTTTCAGTTGCTCGCATGCATGCAGTCTAATGCCCTGCAAAGGACTTAACATTTTATTTTAAGAAATTCAAGTCTTATATTTAGAAAGTGAATGATACAGCTTGTTCATTTTCAGCAGGTCGATTTCTCCCCCAGTTTTGTCTCTGAATTTCCTACATAAAATATATCATAAAGTTATGAAAACCTCATATTATTATTATCAAGCTCTAGGATGCTGTATTTGAGCCATCGTCTAATTCTCGACCATCGTTCGATTACCTAGACTTTTGAGCGCAAACTTTGCAAGCAGATAGATTCTAAGAGAGAACAATGTAATGCTAGAGAAGATTAAGAAGTTCCTCCAAAGGTCCTAAAGGATTATAAGGCCATAGGCTTATCGCAATGAAGGTGTCCATGTATCGTTAAAGCCCTTTAGAGCTGTTTAAAGCCCAGGGACTCGTAAGTCCAGGGCGTCGTAGTGGCAGAAGATGTACGTAACAGATATAGCAGATGCATCGGGCAGTCGAGACTGCTACTGAGAGTACTCTGAACGAGACATGATTGTTGTCCTGGTAAGATCCATCCCTTCTTGAGCATTTTGACGCCATCGATTCCAAACCCGGTCACAGCCAGGTATTATTGAGAAGGGGTGCATGTGCGATATAGAGGAAACAGGGGCATCGTTGCAGCTGTATATGTGCCTGAGAGGACATACAAGAAACGCGTTGTGTTTATGCAGTTCAAAGTGCGACAGTTGTCATCACTACGGGAACAAGCATATAATCTATTATTAGTGCTGCTCAACCACCAATCATCATAGCCTCACCTTAATTGAACAATTAATATGGAATAAATGAGAATGAAGCGTTTTATATTGTCGAATATTGAAGCTTAGTCAGCAGGATTCTCGAACCTTACTCGGCAGCGGTTAGTAACTTTCACCTAGGGTTCTTTTGTATTCGTTGCTTATCATCATCATATATTGTTATATATATTATTGTCACTATCATCGACAATCTTTGCGAGCCTTCTACATATCAATAAATGAAAATTGAGTTCATCTATGAAAAATCGGCAGAGTTCAATTGTCTGGGCTTTCAAGAAGACTGCATTTACTGCATTGCGTAGCATTATTGTGTACCACCATGAAAATTGTTTATGACTGTTGATGGCTTGCTACCATCCAGGCAGGTTGACAATTAGATTTCTAAGAGTAATACCTGCGCCGGCAAGGGAGATAGCATTAGTTACTGTAGTTACTGAAGCATGAAGATGGAGCTTGCATAATTTTGCACTAAGCATTACTATGCAGATGACCAATCAACCCAACTACATGCTATCACAGCTTGCATAATCATATCAAGGTGATCTGGCCGAACCCATGCAATTACTACCATTTCACATTCCTGTCACAACAAAGTCATCATCATCTGATCTACGGAACCAGACGTTATTTTAGAACTCTTATGGCAATTATTATGCCCTTCATTAGCTCTAACTGATATCAAACTTATATTAGCAGTAATCTTTCATTAAGACATGTGATATACAACTGCAAGACAGCAACATGACTATTTATAATGATTCATGACAGCCTAGTGAATGCACTGAATGCAAGTTCTGGTACTGATGACTAGCTATAGCTATAGCTATATCTGCTGTAGCTATAGCAGATACGACTGTTATTATTAATGAACTACCATATTATGTACCTACATTTGTGAGTACATATGGCAGTTTGTGCCTTCTAGTAAAATGCATAACTAAACAGAGGCTAGTTGCATTTTTACCAGCACTTACGGCCTGTGAGGCTATATTATGAAGCTCTTCATTTCACATGTTCACCCAGCACTACCAGCACCACAATTGAAGTCATAACTATATGCTCTTTTTGCGGTGTCTGAGCCGCATCAGGATACATATATTCGTTATTTCTCAACTCATTTGCGCATTATGACTCACATTCTGTTCTGTACATCCCTGTGCACCATAGCAAACTGGGGTGTAGTGCCTGAGCTTCCACTCACTTCACTCCCACTATCACTGCTGGCTGCAAACAGGTTACGACCACGGAAGGCCACCAAGTGGGCATAATAAGCTGGAGGGCAGTAGGAGACAGACCTGGTATAATCTCGAAGGGGATACGACAGAACATAGTAAGACTGAGGTAGCATAATAACTATGTTCAAGATGAGTCAGGAAGCCATTTCACTTTCATGATCATGGCTTATTTTTCAGAATGATCTAAATGATCCACTTCCTCCTAGTTCTTGCCCTTATGCATTTCATTTCAAATAGTCTTAGAAGAAGCCATTTCAAGGTCATGAATAATCCTCTTGATTGCACCAAATGAGTGAGACTAACCAAGAGAGAGGTATCAGTTTGGAGGACCTTGCCTAATTTCTGCTAGGTAAACTACATTATAACTCGCGGCTCACAAAGCTGCCCTACGCTGATTTCTCAAGGGGCAATACAGTGCCTTGTGATGAATGAATCTGAGATTTAACTTTCAGATTGTAGTTGTACAAGAAATCTGATTTATACTACCAGAAGATATTGATGAATCAGCATGAGGGGCATGCCCTGTTGGTATGATGATGATGGAGTCCTAAATCAAACCTTGTGAGATCAAGTGTTACCTGGTACAGCGACAGTAGGTGTAGCACAGCCAATAACTAGTAGTAAGAAGCTGCTTACCTAGCTGCTAGTTACCTGGTATAGCGACAGTAGTAGGTGTAGCACAGCCAGTAACTAGTAAGAAGCTGCTTACCTGGTACAGGGAAAGTAGGTGTAGCACAGCCAGTAACTAGTAAGAAGCTGCTTACCTGGTACAGTGACAGAAGGTGTAGCACAGCCAGTAAGTAAGAAGCTGCTTACCTGGTACAGCGACAGTAGGTGTAGCACACAGCCAGTAACTAGTAAGAAGCTGCTTACCTGGTACAGCGACAGTAGGTGTAGCACACAGCCAGTAACTAGTAAGAAGCTGCTTACCTGGTACAGCGACAGTAGGTGTAGCACAGCCAGTAAGTAAGAAGCTGCATGCCATCTGCACCAAAGCCGATCTCATCCACGAGCACATGATAGTGAGCGGGCTTGTTCTAGATCAGCAGAAGGCAATATATGTTATCAATATCGTGAGCTCGACTACTGCTGTTAGCAGCCTCATCTTTCAATTAAGACTGTATCATGGTTAATCCAATCAATCATGGTTTAAATTTTTGACGAGACCAATATTATCCTTCAATGCTCTTTGCATCTCGAGTTAGTTAATCCCCCCCTGAGTAAATTGGAATACAACAATGCACTAGTCCAATGTACTCGATTGAGTAAATGAATATCTTCTGTGAGTGGCAAGTGAGGCAAGTTCTTATGTCATCATGAGTACCCACCGTTCCCTGTATTCCAGCGTGGCTGTTGAGGAAGAAGTCAAATTCACAAGGGCTGCAGATGCCTGTATCCACAACTGTCCCTGATGAGATGATGTTTGAACTAGTTTGAACATAGTGAAGTTGTAGAAGTTGAGAAGACAGCTGATGGAGAAGTAACTTCTGTCTCTACTGTGACAAAGCAGTAACTAGTCTCTAATGTGACAAAGCAGTAACTACTAGTCTCTAATGTGATAAGGCAATAATAACCAGCCTGTAGTAATGTGATAAAGCAGTAAGTACTGTCTCTGCTGTGATGAAGCAGTATTAAGCAGTCTCTACTGTGATGAAAAAATACTTTTGCGCTAAGCCATGGAAAGGAGGATGAGCTCCTATTCTTACTACATGTAAATCTGTGTATTTGAGTATCTACTGTTTGTGCATAACCCACCCTTCTGTCTAATTGCAGTGCACTCAACTCCGTATCTTAATTCACTCCTGGTTTAATATAAAGGGTCTAAAAAACTCCTAAATGATGTTATTTAGAGCCTCAAGCACATCGACTGTCATTGAAGCGATGGAGTGATTTATCTGCCCACTAGAGTATTGGATTGCTCACTCACCAGGTAAGACGTTTCCAGATCGGTCGGAGGGTCCATCTGCCTTGGGCAGCAGACGAGTGTTGTGACGCTTCTGGACCACCACAAAGGTGACAGCTGGATTATATGTCTGCTCCAGGTTCAAGCAAGCCTGAAGGCAATTTTCATGGTCGCGGGTAACTTCATCATGTCTTCAATGTCTTAATCACACTTCGTCTCATACTTAAGCGGGACTGAAACATTACATTCACTAAATGAATTTGTCAGGCCGGTAGTTCCAATTTTCTAATAGGGTTACAAAGAAAAGGCATATCATTTTTCAGGCACCAATATATGTAGACAATACTATTATGCTTGCTTAGGGAAGATTTTCCTTGAAGCTTATCGTCCTCCTACCTTCTTTATGGCTCCATACTCGTGTTTCAATACATCCTTAAATTGTCCCTCACTGACGCCATCTCTGTAGAATAAAATGGCAGTGGGCTTGCGTTTGTTGTTCTCGCTGTAGTACGTCATTAGCAGCTCACGTACTGCTCCCTCAAGATCCACAATCACCTGAAGTAACCCCAGCCAATCATGATAGTGAGGGCAGAAGGCATGTCCAGGAAAATGTGATGTAGAGAGATCACCATGAAGTAGGTGAGGATGAGAATGATCATCCTCACTGAGGGAGGGATCGCTGGAGTAGTGGACAAAGGCATTGCCCCTGATTATCACATGCAATCAATACAGCACACATCCCCCACTAGTAGTAGAGTAGTACCAGGAATGCAGGATTGATTACATGCTACCTCTTCACCGCACCTCTGCACCAGCTTCTTGCAGCTGCATGCGGGAGCCAAATCTGCATGTCATGCACATGCAGAAAAATAAGACATTCTGCATTTAACAACATGGAACATTGGTTTTCAATACGTTTCCTGCTTCCTGCTTGGATGAACCGTACTGTCGTCTATTCCGTATAATTATTAGCAGGTCTGTCCGTGTCTCTATTGCTGGTACTGTATAGTCAAGACCTGCAAGCAGCTCTGTCCCTGCTGGCGACAATGGCAGCGATACTTCGCTCCCCTGCATTGTTCCTTGCACCAGGAGCTGGGTGGGTCACGTCCGCTCCAAAAACCACAAAGTGCTCATGATTACCGATCTAGTTACACAATGAAAAACAATCGCTAGAAAACACTGTCTCCAGAGAGTTAAATGCACGACAGCTGATACTCATACTTTTAAGATACTTTGAAACTGTGAGGGTAAGAGCGGATGAAGGGAGATATAAGTATCAGGAGCTGATGAAAGCTGAGTCATGAATCATCTCCCTCTTAGAGCATCATCTGAATTAGCAGGAGATCATGCTTGAAAGCTGAGACTCATTTTAACTTCATCAACCACTCAATTAAGGCAGCTTCATGCTAAAGTATCATGTGACTTAAATGTGTGTCTTGAGTTACAAAGACAGGTGATGCTTACAACAGGAAGAAACTTGGCAGGCTTCGCTGGGTCTCCAAGGATACGGGCGTTGATGCCATCAAGTTTCGTGTTTATCTTAAGCGCCTAGAATGACAATATAAAGAGATGGCATAATGTTTTGTTAGAAGTGCCCACCGTGCCCTCACTAGATTTGACGCATATCATGCAGAAGCTTCCCCACTATTGATGAGCATTGCCAAGCCCAACACATTACTGATATGTACTGCTTACTAGGTTGGCTGTGTACTGAGGTCTTCCCTTAGGGAAATTGCCTGGTCCCACCCCCGCCTTGCCGGCCACAAAGCACTGACTGGGGATCCCAACCACAGTGTCACTGAACATCTTGACGTCTTTGTAAGGAGGGACTTCCTACAGCTCCAAAGCAAGCATCAAGGGTACTCAGTAGTAAGATCGGGACAGATGTTGAGACATATGCAATCAAGGATCTATTATGTATCGTGAACCTGAGCACACATTGATTCAAAGTTTCTATTACAAATATGTTGCATCCCACCGGCCTACCATGATAACAGTCCTTTTTTAGCAGATGTGTGACATAGCGCCCTGCACCTTACCTTGAAAGCAAGCAGAACCAAGATCAGTTGCGGTTGCTTCCCCCCATATGCCTGCTTAGCAGCAGAAAGGGCCTGCTCTAAAATCTGTGTGACGCTTTCTCTACCAGTGCTGTACACGGTGGGAGGCGCCTTTGCTGCAACTGTGACACCACATGAGTTCAGCATGCTGTACAGGTCCTTCAGAAAATCCTGCAGTGCAAGAATGAAGGTGATGAGCATCTTTATGCTAAGAAATCATTTATTACAAAAAAAAAGCTTTACTAATGCAGATGCTTGATGACAGGTCCGATGCACAAATCACAATCTCAGCACTTAGTCAGCAGTAACAACAGAGGAGGTCTACAATTTGCACAAGTCTCTCATCTGCACTGGGTTCTGTCACGGTGACTCAGCCTGGTATCCATCTCACCTGCAGTGGGTTCTGTGACTCAGCCTGGTCTCTAGGCAGCATTGAGGCCACAGCCCAGTAGGTGAGGGCCCGGGGCTCAAGGAAACGCACATTGCGCAGGTTCCAAGACCCCTGCAGAGCGTATCACACAATGAACATTACAATGGACTCAAAACATTGGACAACAGACAGCAAGTGCTGTTAAGGAACAGATGATGTGATATGAGCTTGGGGTACAAGCCATGATTACAGGTGATGTGAAAAGAAAACCTCCAGTTGACTAGGTGCACTGGACATTAGGAATGTATGTATTTACCTTGGCAACTTATTAGAGAGGAATACATGCATAAATTATTAGAGAGGAATACATGCATACATCTGCATAGTGTGCATGCCGTACAAGTTTCATGAATGAGAGAGGTAAGCTCACTTGGGTCCCAACATCCATACATGCTGGGGAACTGTACTGGAGCTTGGGTTGAGGCAAGATGCGTGCACTAACATCACTTAGGGAGCCTGAGAGAAACAAGACGATGAGGAAGACAGATCTTCCAGTGTCAGAAGTTGCCTAAAGAGTGAACAGGGAAACAGAGGAATATGCTCGAGGGACTTTAGGGTTCCATTGAAATCACGAGAGTGTCTTGGATTTTGCGGTGAAGTGCAAAGCCTGCTTACAGGAATGAAAGAAAATTATGTGCGGAAAAAACAGCATGACATTGCTTGACCTTGCAGAGTCAGTCCCCAGGCTGAGAGCATGTCCTTCGACAGTGGAAGCAGATGTGCCAAGGTCTCCTCAATGTAACCACGCTTGTCCTTGGGAGTCTGTGCAGCCTGTTTAATGATCTCAGCAGTCTGGCGACCATCCAGCTTGGTACGTCGTTGTCCCTCCACCACTCTGCACCAGGCAGCGGGGTCAGGTAGGAGACAACACTATGATGTAGGGTTATATGTAAGCACTAGGGTTTAATGTCGTAGTCCCTCCACCACTCTGCACCAGGCAGCAGGGTTAGGTAGGAAACAACACTATGATGTAGGGTTTAATGTTGGCACTTCATGCCTATATAGTGGTCGTAAAGGGTTAAGTTGCTAGAATACATACAGGCATCATGCCGTTGTGGGACAATTATTGTGAGGGACAGTTATGATGAGCACTAGCTTTCAAAAGACTGTTAGTTTGATGGCTGAAGAAGGATTTATGAGAAAAATAAGGAAACTGGCTAGGACGTCGTCTGACTGCTGGAAAGAGTTTCAAGAGGGCTGCTTGACCCTCCCTGGTTATATGAACTTGTGAACAAGTACATATACAACAAGTCAATCTGTCTCCTGATAATACATGCGGAGTAATTATGATCCATGCATGGCTCCAATCTGTCTCCTGATGATGCATGCGGAGTAACGATGATCCATGCATGGCTCCAATCTGTCTCCTGATAATACATGCGGAGTAATTATGATCCATGCATGGCTCCAATCTGTCTCCTGATAATACATGCGGAGTAATTATGATCCATGCATGGCTCCAATCTGTCTCCTGATGATGCATGCGGAGTAACGATGATCCATGCATTATGGTTCCAATCTGTCTCCTGATAATGCATGTGGAGTTATGATGATCCATGAATTGCTTTTGCATGCGGCAAGAAGAAACTTGAATATGCAGCTGGGGCCAGCAGTAGGCTCACTTGCACATCTCTGGAGGTAGGTACACAGGCTTCTGGGGGGGCCCCACATTAACACAGATCAGGGAAGAGAATCGGAGGGGCCTGCAGTACCACACATTGTACGTCATGGGATGTCATCCAAGATGAACTCAAACAAGTTCAGTGGTCGAGAAGAGTCCAACAAACTGTCATCAACATAGATTATAAGTGAGGAGTCAGCACTGCTGAGTAAAGAGAGCTGACTCAATACTCATACTCAAGCAACGGCTGAGTGTAGCACAGCCCCTTCTACCGTCTACATTGAAAGGTAGAAATAACATGTTTGGGAGACATCTTATGTGCTGCTGTGAAATAACATGTTTGGGAGACTTCTTGAGTGCTGCTGCAAAGTCTTCTGAGAGAAAAGTAAATCGGATCACTTGTTTTCAGAAGTGTTCACTTTGCAAAGCTCTAAAGAGAGACCCAGAAACAAATTTGAATCCCACCTTCCCGTTGACTTGAAGTAATCAGCAACTGAAACTGACTTCCCTGTCTTCTCATCCTTGAAGAACAGTTGGTTTGCACCCTTATCAGCAACACTTCTGATGGTCTTGCGACGAACCCCTGACGGGCCTTCGATTGAGACCTGATTGGCACACACATTAATAACCATGATGATGAATCAAATGACAAAGAAAATGAATCAACATTGGCAGGAAGGGGATGTGCGCTGTACCAGCACAGTTTGATTATATTTTGTACAGTGCTGAGTCACACTAAGTTACAACTACACGCTATAGAATAGCTGCTGTACATCATTGTGCTTGATGTAATTAGTGATCTGGTTATCAATTTTTAGACCAGCATTATTGCAATCCCCAACATCTTACCTTAACATTGTACAGACCCTTAGCTAGCTTGCGCAGTGCATCAGGTCTGAGAGGCCCTCTGCTGAGATCATCAGGGCGCCTCATGTCCAACATGGCAGCCATGCTATCAACCAGAGGAGTGGCCTACACTTATCAAGACATGAGCAAGTAGCTCATTACCTCCAGAAGCACAGGCAGCATGATGATGGCCGATCAAGCGTAAGGCTAGATCCAAATTAAGACTAGATCCAAGGTAAGGCTAGATCCAGAATCAGACAAAAGATCAACCGGTTATCTGCATGTAATAGAAACTAGGTGCACAGCTCATGCCCCTTCCCTCTTTCCCTCTTGTTCGAGGAATGTTACTAAACTGACTTCTTTGCACCCACCCTGAGGAACGCTGAGGTGGCAATATCAATGTTCAGAGATAGCCCAGCCTGTGTTGCCTTGAAGGCCTGATGCAATACGTCAGCATGCAGTGTCAAAGTGCAAAGACAGGACAGTAGCTCAGTAGATGACAGGTTGTACAACGGGATGAGAGCTGGCATTAATTTGTATTTCGCAGGAAGTACACATCGATGAGTTGCTATGAAGCACTACTACTGGCCTGCTTTAATACTTTATTCAACAATCCAATAAGTACCTGACCAGCATACCCTCAAAGACAGTACCTGGGAGCAAATAACAGACCAGCATGCCTCCACTAGATAGTACTACCTGGAAGCAAATAACAGACCAGCATACCGCCTCCACTAGATAGTACTACCTGGGAGTAACCAGACCAGCATACCTCCACTAGACAGTACTACCTGGGAGTAACCAGACCAAGCCTCCACCCCCCCTCCCAAGTTATGATTGTTGTCTGAATAGAAGTAGAATGCACGACCAGCTGTAATTGTATCTGGGTCATTTGAGCTGACCCAACCAACGATGACATCCAGCACCTGATGAAATGATACATCAAGAAGTGGCACAGCTAGGTCTGGGGTCATGCACTACATCTTTTTATTGCATTAAAAAAATTACTGAACCCTGAACCCTGTCCATCATACATACCAAACATAATTCTTGTCAATACAAAAGCTGTCATTTAAATCATGTTTAAACACAGCTTTGTAACAACCACTTTGAAGCACAGCCACAAGTTTTTTGTACTGCAGATGGGTCACCAGTAGCCTGAATGCTAAAGCAGCAGCAGTGAATGCCCTCACTTGAAGCGCATCTCTGGGAAGATCTGCCAGGGAGGTACTGCCTTGTGCCATGGACTCCTTGATGTACTTGAAGATGTACCGCGTGTCAACAACTGCCACCTCACGGATCACAATCTTCCCGTATAATTTGATTTTACATGAAGGAGAGTTGAACGTAGTGCATAGAGTCCGAGAGCTCATGGAAAAGTGTTTTTATTTTAGCATCGAATCAACATTTTAAGGAGATAGCAGCTCATTTGAAGCCAGGCTCTTGCATAGCCTTAAGATATGATGCATCGAGCATCATACAGCATTCAGATAGTGGAATGAAGGAGTAACAATTATGATTGCAATGTGGTTGCAATGCAGATTGCCACATAACAATCCTCTGTCGTTGTTGCAGCTGTCATGAGTTTGGGTTTTTATTGACAAAGCTTTCAGACTCCCAAAGATGACAATAAAGGCTGCTACCTAATAACCAGGGATGCTGCATGTGATCACTATTTGTTTGCTTTTAATTAACAGAAATGCTCCCTACCAACATAACTTTTTATAAATGCAAGGTTGGGAGTGAGAATTGAATCTCTTCAGTATCACAAACATTGCTGTATTACTACCTGTAACAAAGGTAGTAATACTCTACATCTGATTACACAATCACATAGAACACCTAAATATCTGTGTTACTACGAATAGTGCCTCTCTACCTGGAACTTGCGATCGGAAGACGTCTGCGTTTTTGTCCCAGTGGCCTTCTTAGCAGGAACAATTGCTTGCTTCTTCTGGGGCGTTGGTGCATCCTCCACATTCTCTGGAGCCGCAATCTCTGCATTGGTCTCCTACAGCCATCCAAAAACACATCCATGAGTAAGAATTGATCTCCCCTGCCATGATTTCATACAGAGAAGCAGCACACTCAATGCAAGGCTGAATGATGTTTGACATGAGATATCTCAACTTCTTAAAACAAGATAAAGCAGTAGCCGATCTGAGCAGACCATTTACTTAAGACAATAATTTTAGTGAGTATGAGTAGTGGATAGCTGAAAAAGAAGATGCAACTGGAATGGAAAGCAGCAGGCTATCATTATGGCGGTGAGCAAGAAGGGTAAGTTGCAACTGGTAATGGAAAGGCTATCATGGCGGTGAGCAAGAACGGTAAGTTGCAACTGGTAATGGAAAGGCTATCATGGCGGTGAGCAAGAAGGGTAAGATGCAACTGGTGATAGAAAGGTTATGATTGCGGTGAGCTCTTGATCGTCTGTACCAGTTTCTGAAGAGGTAGGAATCTGGTAAAGTTAAACTACTCACTGCCGGTAAAAACCTGGTGGGAGCATACAAGTTCTTTCTCCCATCAAAGCCCCAGCCAGACCCCCACTGATTCTGTTTCGCCAGTGCCTGGATCAGCTTACGGCACAGCTTAGGAGGAAGAGGGCGGTCTGCAGGTCCTGATCACAAGGTGAGAGGCATCAGCATCAGTTTTACAGTCCGCAGGTCCTGATCACAAGGTGAGAGGCATCAGCATCAGTTTTACAGTCCGCAGGTCCTGATCACAAGGTGAGAGGCACCAACATCAGTTTTACAGTCCGCAGGTCCTGATCACAAGGTGAGAGGCATCAGCATCAGTTTTACAGTCCGCAGGTCCTAATCACAAGGTGAGAGGCATGATCAGCATCAGTTTTACAGTCCGCAGGTCCTGATCATAAGGTGAGAGGCATCAGCATCAGTTTTACAGTCCGCAAAAACTTATTAAAATAATTAAATAGGAAGTGACAACCACGACACCAGGTCATCCTCATAATGTCATTTGAATTAAAATTTATATTTGTAGTTAAGTGTAGTGAACCTGCCTTTCTTCTTCCCAAGATCCTCCACAGGGCATATATGTACGTCATAATGAACTGCGCTGCCGGTGAACTGAGGGTTTGGGTCCACCTGCACATAAAGCTTTCAGCGCCTGATTGATTGTTGGCTTCTTAACTGAACAGCACATCTACCTACTGTATGCATTTTGACAAGACACGATGGGTTGCTGTGATCATCATCAGCTTACATGAGGCAATCATCAGCAAGTGAGGTGATCAGCTCACTCTGAAATAATTTGCCAGGACCTTGATCCCTCTTCCAGCAGAGCCCACACCTGGGCGCTTAGGCATCACCATGGACGTGGCAGTAGCACTAACCACCTGAGTTACAACACCAACAGTTAAGTTGTTTAAACGACGGGAGCTACAAATTCATAAAAAGAAGAGTCCAGTTGATTAAAGTCAATGCAATCAGTCATGTTATATCTTCAGTCCTTGCTGTGAATCAAAGGAAGAATAAGGAGCTCTGTAGCTTATCCAATATTCTCTCTCACTTGCTTGTTGCCTTGGATTGAGAGTCCCTTAAGGGCCGCAGTTAGCTGGTTTGCTCCATCTTGTGGATTTATGACACCCTCACCGCCACCTGCTGGAATGTTGACATTAACAAAGACAGTAAAGGACGATTTCTGGACATCTCCTATAATTTGTAGTAAGAGACGAGGTTTGGAGTAGGTATGTTTTTCTAGGGTTTTATGCCCATTTCATTAAGTACAAAAAGAGATGGACTTACCCATGCCTCCTCCTCCAGATCGGCCCCCTCCTCCTCCTCTTCCACCCCCACCACGATCCCCTGCTCCGTAGCTTGCTCCACTACCTCTACCTGCTCCTCCACCCGGCGCTCCTCCTCGCTCGCTGTAGCCCCCACCTCTGCCTCCTGCCCCTCCGCTGTAGCCTCGACCACCTCCACCACGATCACCGTAACCTGCTCGACCTCCACCTGCGTACCTATCACCCATTGTTCTCAACTATGAGACGTACCAACGACGGTAGGAAAAATCCAAATGAATTGAAATATTACCCGCGTCTCCTCACGTAACGACGTAGAAGATGTCGGATTTGACGATAATGACAGGCCCCTTAACACTACACACAGGACGTCAATCAAAACATGACAGGGGCTCAGATAGGAACTGAACATTAGTAAAAAAAGTTTCTCGATGTCAAAGAAATGGCAATGACACAGGAAAGTCAGTGCTGAACCTGGGCTTATAATCATCATCAGCAGCCTCATCTGCCAAGATTTGCTGAAGCAGTTGCCGCTGCCTATCTAGGTTAACATCATTTGCAATCCCCCATTAATGCTGGCTACTCATCCTCCTGTCCGTCCTCTTCATCTTGTTCTTTTACATCCTCTGTTTTATGGTACGCTTGTTTCCTAAACATGTCAGCAATCTGCTCAGCACTCGTTGCGTCCTCAGGTGCCTTGTCATCCCTGACGCGTATCAGCCGCGGAAATCTACATTCATAGGAGTATCATCATCAGCATCATCATACATGAAGTTACAATTGCTGTATAAGCAATATGTTCCAGCAGGGCATGAGAAAAGCATCTCCATTATACGACGGCTCATTGCCGTACTCAAAGCTGCATCCAGACTTGATTAACCTCCATAATTGAGTGCTTGTTAACTTTGACCCCTCCTGCATTATATGCGAGGTACTAAAGATAATGGCAGGCTGTAGTCACCTGATAGATATCCCCTTGACAGGGTCCACAAGCCCTAGTCCAGCTTTATGCACTGGGCTGATGGACAAGTCAGCAGCCTTCACCTCCCAGACCTGCAGTCAGAGCACAAACAGGTGTAGGTATTCTGCAAAGCTGTTCCCTGTCTTTAAGCTATAAAATAATAAATAAAGCAAAATGTGAATAAAACAAAAATCAGACATGCAGCAGCTCACTGTCCATGAGCACATACTGTGAACAGGCGCACCTTGACAGTATCAAACCACACATCAGGCACTAGGGTCTCCCCCCAGGTGTAGTACTTCTTTGGCTTGTCTATGATATGAGGTGTCATGCAGTCAGCTAGTTGTTGCAAGACCTGAGGAATAGCAATCCAGACGAGTCAAGTCTACTCTCTGAAGCAGATCTTGGAAATGGATACCAGGGAGGTACATGTATGAGAGAACTATCATATTTTGCATATATCTGCATTATCAGACAAGTTAGCACTGCCAGTTATGGGACATGAGACAAGTACTGAATTGGACTACATAATCAAGGTGGTTATCAACCACAATTCATGTCATCTTAAAACTGGCCTCAAACTAGAGAACAAGTCAATGGACTTATCTAACCTTCAGATGCACACTGACCTCTTCGCTGAAGCCCGTTCCAAGCTTGCTGATGGTCTGGTAGGTCTCTGTCTCAGGGTCGTAGATGGACAGCAAATATGCCCCAAAAACACCTATCAGGCGCAGCGGCATTTTCAAAAAAGTATTGCAATCGTTTTTATGAGCATAAACCCGAAACCCTTAAACAAGCATGTAAGCCGAGCAATCCTAAATTTGTTATCTCCTTGATGTGCTCCTGAAGGTTTGCAAGGCCATGTTCTCAGCTGGAATCCACATTGGATCTGATAGAAATACACATAGATCTGCCCAACATGATGATCTATTTCAACATATATCTGCCCAACAGGATGATCTATTACAACATAGATGTGCCCAACATGACGATCTATTACAACATAGATCTGCCCAACAAGACGATCTATTACAACATAGATCTGCCCAACAGGATGATCTATTATCACATAGATCTGCCCAACAGGATGATCTATTACAACATAGATCTGCCCAACAGGATGATCTATTACAACATAGATCTGCCCAACAGGATGATCTATTACAACATAGATATGCCCAACAGGATGATCTATTACAACATAGATATGCCCAACAGGATGATCTATTACAACATAGATATGCCCTACAGGATGATCTATTACAACATAGATATGCCCAACAGGATGATCTATTACAAGGCCTGACCTGTCCGCTTTCCCTTTCCATGGAAAGCCCCGATGGGCACTACATCAATGGTATCCCCAACGCCTTGCAGGTAGTCCTTCTTAAGTTTCAACCAGTGACTGGATCGTTTTGCAGGCTCATATGTGTCACACAAAGTCTTCACAATAAGACCTTCAGTGCATCCATCCACCGCTTCATCCAGGAAACGCTGACATGAAAGGACGCATGAAAGCCTCAAAACTCTCTTCAAAATAAGTTCCACTTTGATAGAAAAGAATGGACATACAGCAGGAAATTCAATGTACATCCCAACCACGATGACTTGCCTGCAGCTCCTCGACATCTTTTGAGGTCTTTGCAGTTGCAAACTGCATTTCCCCTTCCATCTCCTGCATAGCACTGTATAGAGCAGCTCTCCGCTCCTCTAGAGGGCACTTCAGGAGGCTTCGGCCATTGATGTACAGGCAGTCAAATGCAAAGACACAAACCTGTAGGAGGAGGAAAAGAGCAGCCAAAGAATGCAAGGTTGAAGGTTCAGGAACACATGCTAATAGCAAGCTACTGCTACTCAAAAATGCTTCTGAAATGTCTGCATCCATCTAGTGTTAGTAAACCCTAGGTGGACAATATCACACCTGGACATGTGGCGTCAGTAAACCCTAGGTGGACAATATCACACCTGGACATGTGGCGTCAGTAAACCTTAGGTGGACGATATCACACCTGGACATGTGGTGTCAGTAAACCCTAGGTGGACAATATCACACCTGGACATGTGGCGTCAGCTACCACTAGGTGGACGATATCACACCTGGACATGTGGTGTCAGTAAACCCTAGGTGGACAATATCACACCTGGACATGTGGCGTCAGTAAACCCTAGGTGGACAATATCACACCTGGACATGTGGTGTCAGTAAACCCTAGGTGGACGATATCACACCTGGACATGTGGTGTCAGTAAACCCTAGGTGGACGATATCACACCTGGACATGTGGTGTCAGTAAACCCTAGGTGGACAATATCACACCTGGACATGTGGCGTCAGTAAACCCTAGGTGGACAATATCACACCTGGACATCAATGTCTCCAACCGCCACATCTTTTCTCTTCCTAGTGGATAGCACCTGAAGGGCAACAGCACAAACACATTCTCCCTAAAAGAAAACAAGTCTTTAACGAGACTACCCTGTTCTGATGACACTTATTAAGTAAATGTTTAGGCATCGCTGTTTGCATCTTTTCTGAAGATGCTTCACAATGAAGCTGAAGCAGATGAACACGTGTTCCAAAAGCAGTACCTGGAAGGGCAGGATTTTTTTCTTGTCTCTGTCATATGCCACAGCCTCAGTGTCCAACACAATACTCTTGACATCGGACCGCAATGCCTTATGCACTCGCTGCACTATGTCTGGGTACTTGGAGCTGTTGTTCTCTGAGTTCCTGCAAATCAAATTTAGTTTCTTCATCAAATGTCAACTTGGAGACCCAAGACCCTGTTCAAGCTTCGTGTAGTGCTGAATGTGATAAGGTCATGACATTCAGGCCTAAGGGTTATAAATGAATGGCTAAGAATAATAACCACCTGCTGAAGATCATGACTGTTCCATCCTCTAGAACATGGAGCTGAGCCCGCTCCCCATCGTACTTGTACTCACAAGTGAATTCAGAGTCCTGTGTGAATGGTGCAAGTGTCCTCTATATGAGATATGTTAGTAATGTCTATCCTAAAGACTTCACTATACATGATTATAAGGACTCAGAACAACAACTGTTTTGCGAGAACAAAATAAGATAACGCATAAGAACATGGAATATGTTTCTTTGGAGCCAAGAACGACTGGTGAACTACTCCATTGACATTTAGGAACTGGTTTCCCTGAAATACAAGGGCTGTTTTGTTTCTCGTTACTGGCATAAGGCCTTATAAGTTATATCTTGTTAGTGGCGCAGAGCCTACTGTGTGTCTCCTTAGAGGTTTACCTGGAACTTGTCAATGACTTCAGTCACGGCATTGGTCGCCTTAGCCAGCATGGGCTTCACAGGAACACCTGGCATGAAGTGGCAATGCTGAAGGAGCTCCTCCATAGGATGAGACAACAGGGCTGGGATCATCTGAAGGGAATAGTGAGAGGCAATGAGACAGGTTAATATAAGGTTGGGACGTGTAAGCTGGGTTGATATGTGGAGAAATATATGGTGCAAGGAGGTAATAAACATAAAGTGTAGAATCAACCAGAGACAACTCTACAGGCATATGAGAGGTAAGCAGGCAAGGTATGAATTAGGCTAGGTATGAACAAAGCCTTCATCCCCACATGTGGAGTCACACATTGACAGAGGGCTGACGATTTATTAGTATTCATTTTCTGCACAATCCTCTCTAGAGTACGATGCAACACTGGGGCTCTTACACCTAATCCTCACCACATCATAAGATGGGCACTCTGAGTACGCTTGCTTGACGAGCTGCGAAGCCTGCTCCAGCTTATCTGCAAGCCTAAACATAATATCACAGCAGAATTCATAAACGAAAGCCCTAACCCAAGCAGCTGATGTCATAAGCGAAGGCCTTAACACAAGCAGCAGCATGAACAACCTAATTTGTTATTGAGAATCAGAGCACCTGGCTTCTCAAACAGCTCTCATAAAAGGATCTCAGGCCAACTGTGGACCAGCACAGCTTCCTCATATAAAGAAACAGTAGCCCTATTCAGGTACAACCTTAATGACACAAACCTGCCATCCTTGTCTCTGGCTCCTTCCCGCCACAAGTAAAAGCTGTGAGCAAGAGCGGTCAAGACACTCTGTTCAGCAAGGCCAATGCGAAGCTTTGCCTGGAAGCAGGAAATGGACAGATGTTCAAGCCATATGGAAGTTTTAGCGACAGGAAAGGGTGGGCGGGTGTAGCCACAATATGGCATGGGTCCTCATTACTCTATCCTAATGATGTCGAACCTGGTGTCCACACTCAATCAACTAACCTTTACTACCTTCATTTATAGCTCACCTGAAATCATCTTATGAGGTAACCAGTCTTATTCCCGTTCTGCAGGTCTTACCTGCAACGATCTTATTACGTAACCAGTCTCATTCCCCTTGCTGGATGCTAGCATCTTGACAATGGATCCCTCCTTGACTTTCTGGGAGTTCTTCCCAGAGCTGGTAGCAATGTCCTTGAAAGCCTAATATATAACATGGCATTTGAATGGGGGAGGTAAGCAGTTAGGGGCTGAAAGGAGTGCACAGAAAAAAATCAGGAAGGTAGGACTGCCAGTTGTTATCAGGAAGGTAGGACTGCCAGTTGCTATCAGGAAGGCAGGACTGCCAGTTGCAATCAAGAAGGTAGGACTGCCAGTTGCAATCAGGAAGGTAAGACTGCCAGTTGCAATCAGGAAGGTAGGACTGCCAGTTGCAATCAGGAAGGTAGGAATGCCAGTTGCAATCAGGAAGGTAAGACTGCCAGTTGCTATCAGGAAGGTAGGACTGCCAGTTGCAATCAGGAAGGTAAGACTGACAGTTGCAAACAGACCGAATTGTATCACCAATAAATCAAAACACTGATGGAGGGGGAGTTCTGATGCGTTGAGGAACTGACATACTGATGCAAACAATTAAATGTTGATGCCTAATGAGCACCACCAGCAGCTAGTTCTCCATGAGTAGGAAACACAGGAAGCTAGGGAGATTTAATCACCTTGAACACTCCTCTCACAGTCAGCTTTGACCCCGCACCAAATGTCTTCTGTGTTGACTTGAGCTTTACAGCCACGATGCCCAGGTCTCCTTCCTGTTTCAAAGCATCCTTGATGCGCTGCTCACTCCGACCTGTTGCAGTGGAAAGCGCCTGAGCCAGAGAAGAGTGGAGAAGGACAACACTGACGTAAGTGAAAGAGCCATGCAGGAATGACGAGAAACATTATGTTGAAGCCTCAATGCGGGGTCTTTTGACACCATAAATATTGTAGTTCTCACAGATGAATGTGTTTACTTGTTTACATGATCTTCATGCATTAAAAAAACCAGGTGGAGATCTTTGCAAGGGCTCACCTTGAACAGGATGCCTTCCCCTATCCCAAGGGCTCACCTTGAAAAGGATGCCTTCCCCTATCCCAAGCTCACCTTGAACAGGATGCCTTCCTTATCCCAAGCTCACCTTGAACAGGATGCCTTCCCCTATCCCAAGCTCACCTTGAACAGGATGCCTTCCCCTATCCCAAGCTCTACACCATAATGTGCTGGTGCTACCCTGGCAGAATGATATGGGCCACAGTTTGAACAGTAGGTGTGGAGTATCAAGATTTACGTATAGTAAGACAGATCATATGGCTACCAAAACACACACCTGTGTCAACAGAGTTGTCATAATTCTAAGTTCAGAGAGTGCATGAGTACTCATCAAAGGTACAGTTCAAGCAGGCATGCTACTGACAGCGATGAGTCAGAGGACCTGGTCAATCTGATGTCACATCTTAGACATGCCGTCAGCATGCCGTCATGTGATGTGCTCAAGTGTACCTGTTAGTGCACAAGTAGATGGCAGGGAGCAAGTCTTCGGGGGTAGTAGTCAGGATTGCCCGGAAGCAATTTATCTGCAGACAATGTTAAAAAAGCAACAACATTTACTCAAAATTTGTTGCAGCAGGAAGGTGCTCTGATGTCCTCTTATCACCTACCTTGGACTGATAGCACATTTTATGGGCCTTCATTTGTGCATTGCAGCAGGAAGCAGTTTAATATCTCACAGTCCAAACAACTGCTGATAGTTTTCATGGGCTAGATCCAACTCATGTGTATGGTGCGGGAAGTAACCTCATATTTCACGCACACCTTTGTATTTAAATGTATTATAAAGCATGTCATGATGATGATGATCGTGAGAAACAAGTATAGGCTCACCAGAAGATTCACGATATCCAGCCTCTTGCTGGTCTCTGAGATTTCCTCAAATGTGTCAGCAAGAAACTCAAAGGGGATTGGTTGGTCCTTATCCCATCTCCCACCCACTACAGAGTCTACATCCACCGCTGCATGCTTGGATGCCGCAGCCAAGGCCCCTAAGCCAACACCCTCTACCTGTCGAGTGATAGGAGCACGTGCATGGCAGCTACACAGAATTACACAGTTCATTCTACAGCAATGATACTGTGGGCCTCACTACATACTTTAATTTAGCTCCTTATTCTGGAGATTGCAGTGTGAGATGATGTAATTCATTGTCATCACTTGTGAGCAAAATAAACACCTTTCCAACGTCAGCTTTGACCCTTTTCTCTGCAGCTGTGACACTTGAAGGTGATGCAACGTTTTCTTCAGCCTCAATCCTGACAATCGGTTCTACCCCAGCATCTTGCCCTGCCTCTCCCTCATTCTGATCTGGTTTGCTAGCTGCAGATGTGCTCTTGTTTGCAGGTGCCCTGGGTGACTTTGGCTTTGGCTTCATGAAAATTGATGCAACTTTCTTAGGGGCTTCGCTAAAGGACTCAAGTTGAGGTATTGATGACATCTTGCTGCTAGCTACAGCTACCCATGTATTTTGGTTCTTCACCCCATCTTCAACACCGCCTGCTATAGCTGGACAGGTCTCTTCGATGGAACAGTGAACAGCCTCTGATTCACTCTCCGCCCATGTCTTTGACTTTTCATTCAAAATCTGTGAATGGAGACACAATAACAATAATGTTGCTGAAAGTGACTTACAAGCCCCTGAGTGATTTGTTGGAAAATCAGTGTACATGAATTTGCAGGAAATCAGGACATCTTGATAGTCTCACCACTCCCTCAACATCATCCTCTAGATCATCACCTTCCTACAAAATGTAAACCAAGTTTTGTTGTCGCAATGTAAGAATATCAACAAGTTTGGAGACTGAGGTATGCATGATGGGGTAACCTTGATAGTATTATTGCTAGGGCTATCTTCCACCACTCTGGCAAGTCGCCTCCTTTTCTTCTGCTGCACAGCCTCATCTTCCCGACCCTGCTTTTTCACCTTCATGATGCAATCAGAAGTTGATCACAATATGTTCATTAGTGCATTGTGTGGACAAAGAGCTGACCTTTTCTGCGATAAAATTTACGTTGATAGGGACCAAAGGATTAGGCGCTGACTCACGAAGTGCTGCTGCATTGGGGCTAGATTTTGGTTTCCCATAGAACGCACTCAAGGTTTTCTGAGGCATGCCAGCCGGCTTACTTTAGACAGGGTATTCTTTTACATTATATCCCGCCATGTCTGCGTGTTCAGTTTGAATTGCAATCGAAGGAATCTGACCCCAGCGCCGGAACCAGAATCAAAATTTTGTGGCAATCATTTGAAAATAAAAGCATCATAACGTGGAAATTTTGGTTTGCAGTCTGTGCGAGATTCCCATTCACAGCATGAAAAGGGTCTCAGCGAACGTGAGAGGATAAAAAGAATGAGATACCCTGTAAGAAAACAAAATTACCAAAACAAAATATTGTAACAGAAAACATTGTGATAATGCCTGTATTTGAGCACTTAACACAATGAATTGCTCTTACACCCCACAACTTGACAGCCCTTGTCCGATTCACAAGGGAAAGGGCAACAGTCATGCATATCAACATTACAAGAAATTCTGCAACAGTAGTATGAAAGCCATCACAGGACAAAGCCATTACAGTGACGTCTGCAACGGGTTGTAGATACACGCGGGTGATCTTGAACCAAAGTCCATGTCGTGAAGTGCTCTCTCTCAAGACCATGATGGGCGTTTCATCAACATTCTTTAGAATGCCTTGAGCATGCTCTTGGCATAAATCTTGCATTACCTCCTGTGAGATGGGCTTGTAAGGCTTAGGAAGCCGATGGCCACGAGACACTATCTCGATGGGTGCACTGAGCTGCGTTGGGTCCCAAGAAGCCTTTTTCACACTCCACATCATGTGTGTTTCCCTAGGCAAGCAGGTCAAGTTTGCTGCCCAAATTGCAATGGTGAAGGCTGTCTGGTCAAAGTTATGGTTGTCCCTGCTGGAGCCTGGTGGCGCCATGCACTCATGTGCATGGAGGGAGCAGTTAGCCACTCGCCTCAGCACCATGTACTCTGCCATGCTGCCCCTCACAAAACCCTGCAGGCCACCAGCACAGAACTGCCAATGGCGTACTTCAGGTTCCCAGCGTTCACTCAACCCAAACCATTGCACCATAGGGAAGGTCATTGTGTACATGGGGTCACCGATGAGATCCTCTTGGAGGGCACTGACATGACCCTGATGGGATAACACATGTCGCAGCCTGAAAGCAAAGTAAGAAGAGTAATGATGATGACTCAGCCTGAGAGCAAAGTAGGAAGAGTAATGAAGATGACTTAAGGAAAACAATCATGATACAATGTTGAAATGGACACACACTTAGGGCAGTTGCAGTATCTTCTTGAAGACGAGGACGTAATGGATGACCTTTGAATTACTTTCTACAGTTTGAAGAGGAAATACCTTGTCTGGCAACCATGAGCACAGATCATAGAATACTCATCACACACTGAAACAACAAAAGCTGGTTCCGCATAACAATACATACAATACAACTTTCATGCTAAACGTGACTATTCAACCATCTGTGCTCCAACTGCTCACCTGCTCATGGGGGCTCTCAATTCTAATCCCGAGTCTATCCACAACACTGTGGATGATCTCTCATTGATCACTTCAACCAGAGCTAATGCCTTGAACGCATAGTTTGTGACATCATGCACATGGGGTGGGAACTTCTCAAATGGAAAACGCCTCAGCTCAACATTCTTCCAGCATGCAATCTGTTGAAGTTGTGCCTGCAAAACCAAGAAGAAGCACAGGTGGAGGATTACTCTTTCCCAATTTTAAATTGCAGATGCCTCTTGACATTCACATACTGACAAAATATTGAATGTCCATAACAGATTATCTCCTCAACATACTGACAAAATATTGAATGTCCATAACAGATTATCTCCTCAACATACTGACAAAATATTGAATGTCCATAACAGATTATCTCCTCAACATGGTGGTCAGTACGCATCTCGGTTGACAGGCTTGATGCCATGCCATGCCATGCTGCCATAACATGTACCTTATTGAACCCCTGATCCAACACGATGACAGCAGGCAGCCCTAACATATACCTTATTGAACCCCAGATCAAACACGATGACAGGCTGCAATGGCTCCCAGTACTGCAGTGACCCAACCATGTTGCTGATCCTGTCAAAGAACCCAGCAGTGGCACCTGTCACCACCACGAGATCTGACACATCATATGGAGCTGCAGGGTGCTGGTGAGTAGCTGCAGGCGGCGATAATGACATGGCAACATGGACATTCCATCGTGAGCAGGGAATGGCAGTTGGGGCGCTGACAAACACAACAAATATGGACAAGGATGCAAAGGCTGCTAACATCCAGAAGAGCATGACTGCCTCCACCAACATCCTCCTAGTGGAGTGTTTATTCATGTCTATAGCATTATGGCTGTCATCTTCATTTGAATCCTTTATGGGGAACTCAATATGCAGCGAAGATGGGCCATGCCACAATGCAACAGGTGTGCTGTGCCGTATCTCCCTTTGAGGTCGGGAGAACAAGGAGACAAAGGCATGCTGGAAACACATACAGACAGGTTGCAAGGCAAGCCTGACACTGAATGCTGCTGTCCTGAGGGATCTTTTGGAAGCTGGGTGGCAGATTATACAACCAGCCAAAAGGCAGAAGGCCTGAAGGACTACTGCTGCTACTGCCAGCTGCAGCAATAAAGAGTGTCCAACATGTCTGACATGTGTATGTTGTGAGCCCAAGGTGCCAGGATGACGTCCTTCATGTGAGCATGACTGTCTATGAGGGTCTAGTTCTAGGATCCCAATCAGGCCTTGGCTTCTGCTGCTGTTACTACTTGTGCTGCCGCCGACCACCTGCTGTTGTATATCCACATGTTGCACATTCAGATGTGACCAGAAGTTGACGCCACAAGGCACTTCCTCTGTCGATGAAAGAGTACTGCTGTCATTGTAAACATGACCGCTAACTACATGACTTGCCGAAGGGTCGGTCACTGCAGAATGATCTTGATTCCTAGTCTGAACTAATGTCTCCCAGTAGTCATGCTCTGTCAGGACATCAATGCGCAGCAGATGAAGGTTATTGGGACAGGGGTTATTCTGGTGCTGTTCCAAGGCCCAGCGGTGTATGTGACCATTGTGCAAGAAGGGCCTGCCACCACTCATCACAAACCTCTTATCTGTGCTGATGGGGCTCAGAGGATGCTCAAGCCACAGGCCTTGCTTGTCTGTTAAAGATCTTCTGGAGAAGTAAAAAAGCCGTAAACGAAGGGAGGGCGGGGTTGACTCGTGATGCAGGGGCCAGGGAGATGTTCCAAGTGATTGGGTCACTAGGAGCCACCACAGGTGCCCATGGTACAGGACCTGTAGTGCACCTAGAGAAGTCCAACCAGGTGTGGAAAGTGTGGGAGGTGTGAAGGTGTGGATCTGTTCCCAGGAATGAGGCTGCGCATTGTTTGTCCTCCTGAAAACGGCTAAGGCATGTTGGCCACTCAACTGGTTGGATGCGGTAACGGTGAGGAGGTGTTGGCTTTCCTCAGTATCCCAATGTGCTGATGGATGAGAAAGTAATGCGATATGTTTGTTGCCCACTACGATGCCTAGGGCCTGCCAAGACTTGCCCCCATCCTGTGATTGTGACACAGGAATGCTGCCTCGAATCTCGCAGTAAGCAAGCAGCCTCTGTTTTCCGTCCTCGTCTCCTGTAACCGCAAGCAACAACACAACACGATTGTTACTGATATGAATATGTTGTAAAACTGACCCAGCACAGCAGAAATGGAGGTCGCATAACACCTGTGCTCCACTGCTGTAAACAGCAGGGCTTGTTGAGACTGTTCCCACTGGCAGTAGTGGTTATGGAATGATGATGGAACAGGGTTCTGCAACTAAGATTATTCAGGTTGTTTCCAGAAATAAGAAGCAAAAATTTGGAATGATTGGAAGCATGGCAGTTGGCTTTGCAGTTATGTTCCTCCCTAGAGTTGACATATGCTCTGTGACTTGTTAATGACCCTGAGATTGCATCATAATCCTCTTGCAGACCTTGAGAGCAGATGACAGTGCTGATGATGATTGCAAGAAATTCAACGAACATGTAGATAATAAATATAAGATTTATTCTGGACATCTGGATGCGATGTTGCCCTTATTCCTCGATAACATTCCTAATTTGCTTTTTTATTGTTTTAACAGGTCATGCGACATATCTATATTGTGAAGTCCTACGCTGTACCGTACAGAATAAAAGTTACTAGGTACCTACACTGAATTTTTCAGTGTGAACGTGTCTGGTCCCATGCTGATGATGTATACTGTCCTCTACGTCAAGCAACGATTCGGCGTTCTATTATTATTATTATTATTATTATTATTATTATTATTATTATTATTATTACTTGGTGGCCGATACAATCATTACCACGATCACTTACTTTATTACCATCCAGCATTGTCCCCGTTGCTGAGAGTGCAACGTCCTTTGTAGGAGGTAGGTATGCAGAATGTACATGGCCTGAATTCTTATGCGACATCACTTTTTTTATCTTCCTAACAGAAATGCCGCAGTGCTGGCTGTGGAAGAGCTCATACTCCAGAGGCGGCAATGTACTCAGCTTGTCCTGAGTGTGAGTATGCATACCTACTAGAGATTGTAATGGTCAGAGATTGCTTCATGTCTCCTAGATTTAGGACCAGCATATCAGCCACATCATCATAATGAACCTTCAGTTTAAGATGATTGCTTCAGATTCCCAATTCTGTTTATATACCTCTTGACATAATTGGATCTGGACTTTCGGCTGTATGTCGGCTGACCATCTTATTGCTGTAGGTTCTGCGAGACCCGTGAATTTACTTAGTAGCACTTTTATCTCCTGATTTCGGCTGTATGCCTTCCTGCGACTGCGAGACTTTTCACCATCTTTTGCAGAGTTGTAGCATTTCCTTCTTGGAGTCACTGAGCTTGGAATGCTACGTGCTTGATAAGCCTTGTGTTTCTCATAACATTTGGTACACCACTGCCGAGTCAAATGATGTGGCTTGAGTAATGACTCTCATGATACGGCTGTTTTAAATAACGTGCCACATATCTTCTCCCACGAGTTAGGTATAATATAATGTTTGTGTCTATGAGTCTATGATGGTAAGGGATGATATTACTCGAGGTGAACGGGTCTATTTTTTCTTAATAGTGCAATTTACTGTAACCTGGGAGAAAAGAACTTGAACAGAAAAGGAATCTTGTGTGTGAGTTGACGCTTCTAACGCTTCTGCCATGATTCTCATGCCAATAGGAGTACTGGGACATGACATGTGAAGCATTTATCAATTCAGAATTGGAATCGTCAGTGAGTAACGGTTGATGCAATAGAGAAGAAATAACGCGTCGGTGACTGATGAATAAAAAGAGTGAAGGATTACGACCCAGAAGGGGCTCAGAAGGTAAAATTCATAATCGCTCTTGACGGATATCATTGAATTAATAATCAGTTAGACTTAAAAGCGCAACTATGCGCGCTACTGTTGATTAGCCTGGCCCAGATAATACATAAGGAATAATGTGAAGTAGTATATGCCATCTCGTAAGCGAATATTCTATTACTAATATGGGGAGATATCGAATCAGCAGTTTTACGATCCATTGTCTAAATCTTATTACCAGGAATAGCAATGTCGTCGTCTTTGTTAAGCTACATCTCCGTAGCTGTTTTTGCTATAACCATCACTCATGTTGTTACTTGTGCGCAATCTGCTACCAACGATGCCTTGTGCAAATGTCCCTACCCAGTCCAGAAGTTGGGTCATAAAGGAGTCATCTCATTTGCAGTGATTGGTGGTAAGTGGGAGGGTGCTGTCGTGGGTGCCCCTGCTACATTTAGATAAATTGTGTCCTCATTATAATGAACATCTTGAAAACGAGTTGATGATATCATCTTTAAGTAATGGTGTGTTGACGGCTTAATTATTGCCTTGTTCATGGCGCGGTGCACAGGCGGATCTTGAACACAATTGTCTTACAACGACATGTATCAAATAAGGACAAAAACGATATCTCTTTAATGTTGCATAATGTGAATGCAGACTGGGGCCGAGTTGGAGCGAATCTATCTACTTACAGTGCTGCCCAAGGAGGTTACGATACCCAGGGACGGTGCTCTAACCCTGCTTACGGCTTTGCTGACGATGATTATGACGGTAATTTCAAGGGACACTTTCGAAATGCATTGAGCTTTCCTATTTCTTCTCATTCAAATTGTGCTGATCTGTTCTTATTTGCATGGACTTACGACTATTACGACGCGTCAGCACAGCAATGTCGTACCTACTGCGGCGGTGTCATTACTAGTCATTACTACTATTACTACATTACATTTTACATGTCGCTATATATTAGGTGGCATTCTGCAGTCTTATGCCGGTATCGCCATGGATGCAGCTTGCGAGAAGCATCCATATGGATGCGAATTTGTCATCAGCGTTGGAGATAACTTCTATGGTAAGAAATGTTATTTGTTATGACTTTTTTTTCGTATGACAAGTTGTTGATGAACAAGCAGATTAATTATTATTAGATGAATTCCATAATTGTAATGTTTCTACAGATCATGACTTCAAATTATGTCTATGGCCTCCTCAAATAATTATCAACAAAAAAAGCTCGATTTTGATGCAATGACGATGCACATTTCAGAGTGTGGTCTGGACAACCCCATTCGTTGGAAGACTGATTGGCTAGACGTTTACAAGACAGACAAGACCCCAACCATCAAGAATCTTAAGTGGTACAATGTGAGAATAAGTAGAATAAGGATCCTGATGATGATGAGCTAGATGAGCACATTATTGCATCTATTGCATCATAAACCCCGCCATTTTGTCACTATTTTTCTAGGTTCGAGGCATTGTTGTACCCACCGTTTTCAACAATTGTTAGTGTTTGAAGTTGTGATGCTTGGGACTAATAATAATGGACTAGGACTAAAGTAAATGCTGCAGCAGTAGAGTTTGTTGCAGGAGTTGCAGTCGTGAATACATGCCAGTATTTGTTCATTCATTATTACATTCATAATGTCATTCATGAATGTTACAAGTCTTCATCATATTATGACAAAAACAACTAAAACAACATGATTCTTTTCTAATGCTGCAAAATATTTTCTTAATTGAGTGAAGCTTAATAACCTCACTATCGTTTACTATTATATCTTCCACAGATCTTTGGAAACCATGACATAGTTGCTGATGGTAAGACACACGACCTTCTAATTTCTCTCGGAAATGAACAGTAGTTGGGTCTTAAAATAAGTATATATTTGCTACATGTATAACGCCACCACTGTGTTGTATTGAGTACCCTAAGTACCCTACTGGAATAATGACTTTTATCAGCTCAATGTAATTAATATAATATAATAATCTGAAAAGGTGCAACTTTAGTATGCTGCATGTGTCTTTCCTATGGATTACATCATCACTGACCTAACTGCAAATTATAACTATTTAAACTATTAGAACTATAATGTGAAAATTTGAACGCTTGTGTCTTCACTGTCTAGCAGCTTGACTGCGGGATTTTCAGTTGCAATTATTGCAATATGTACAATATGCTGTGGATGTAGTTGATGAAATAGATGAAGACTAAAAAACACTACTAAAAACACCCATACTTTGTTATGCTTTGATTATTGCTGCTCGTCCTCTCTTAGGCAGCGTGGATGCTCAGATTGCTTATAACAAGGTCAATCCTGATTGGGTAGCTAACAGGACCTATGCTTTTGAGGTGCACTCAAAGGACAAGTCAGTGCGCATCAGGTTTGGAGCAGTGGACACTAGCCCTTTCGTCACCAGTTATGCCAAGGTGAGGGACTACTACTACTACTACTACTACTAGTAGGTGATGATATGGATGCTGGCTAGAGCGGCACTTTGTAGTATTTGTAGCACTTGGGAATTTGTGACTCACTTAAAACAAGATCAACTATTAGTAAGCTGCTGTAGTGGCAATGCAAACTGTTTAATCTTAGTAACCTTATGACAACCGCCTGACTTGAGTCGGCGTGCTGCTAGTCTAGCTAGTCGTGCAATTATAGTTTAAAGCTCACTTAGCAGCTCACTCCTAGTTGGTCGGAAGTCAGGCAGTCTCTAAATAAGTTTATTAGTTCCTGATAATCTCTATCTGATGACGTTCCTTGCTGTTGCAGGCAACTAGCAAGTATAACACCACAGAGTTCCGGAACACAGTAAGTAGCAGAAGTAGTAGCAGTTATGATGTGCAACTAGCTAAACTAGCAGTACTAGCAGTACAACTACCAGAGCATAATTTTGGCTAAGCTCTGCTAGCTCTGCAGGCTCTTACCTTAAAACGCTGATCCTCCATATGACAAGGCAGACAGCAGTAACAGCAGCTATCTACTAATTTAACTTTATCTACTGCCTAATTAGAAAATATAGAAAATACTAGTACCTCAGCGTTTAACCCTTGCTTTAAAGATTATGGTATCTACAATGGTATCCTGCTTTTACTGCTTTACTAGCTTTACCTGCTTAATGTTGTGCTAGTTGATGTGCGATTATTAGCGATAATTATATCATTATGACTTTCAATGACTGGCCCTTGCCTGTACTACATCATCAGGCCTCTCCTCAGAACATCACTGACCAGCTTACATACCTCACGAGAGTTCTTTCTACCTCGAAAGCCACTTGGAATGTGAGATGATTTTTTGTCTGGTCCCTGCATTATCTACTGCATTCCAAAAACCAAGATCCAAAATCACCTTCAAATGATTGTGAACAAAACTAAATATTGCAAGAACTAGTTAGCAGATGTGGAGAAGCTTTGTGCAAAATTGATCACTTCCTCTGCTCACTAGGTGGTCCTTGGACACCATCCTATTTTCGGACCTGAATCGGCAAACGGCTACAATGCTGAAGCCTTGAACATTAATGATGCTGGTGCATATGACCTGGGTCGCCCTGATGCAGCAGGAAATCCATCATGGCAGGAAGTGAGTTTGAACAAATGATTCCTTATTGTATTATTCCTTGTTTCATGAGATACATAATGATGGCTTAATTATTGATGAGATGTGAGAAACGCACCCTCAATAATCACTAGAGCATCAGATGCTAACGATGCTAATAACTATGCTAACAAAGGGTAGAAATTATTAGCGTGGGATTGAGCATTATGTACATTATGTCACTTAGTTTACTTAGTTTCTAATATTCTCTTGTGCATTTAGATGCTTGGCATCATCCGCACTTACCAGCCTGTAGCTTACATGTGTGGCCATGATCACACCATGTCTATGGGCTTTGATGTGAACAAGACCAGCAATGGTTACAACACTGCCTACATCACCTCTGGCGCAGGTTAGCTATCACAGGAAGACTGATGTACTTAGTGAACTCTCAGGCCACATTATAATTGACATTATAAAAGATTCATTCACTACACTCATAATGGTTTCAAGTTGCTAGGCAAACAGTAGACACATGTCTAAAAATTTGTACATACATGCTGCTTAGCGTCCAATATCATCTGCCCTAGTCATCTTTATTTTCACTTTCTTGTGGTGTCTTGCTGTTTATTATGAGATGTGAGTCTATGTGTTATTTGCAGGCTCCCTGCCAGACTCGCCCTGCTCCGTGGCAGGGTATCGCACGAATCTAGCTTACTCCTTTGCCACTTCCTTGGACAAGATCAATGTCACCGAGGCATGCCCAGGAGGTATCCCTGGTCCCAACTATGGAAACCCTAACCCTGTGCTGGGTGGCATGGTTGGATTCAACATTGTTACTGTCACTCCTACCTCCTTTAAAGTGAGTTAATTTCAGCATTATAATGCACTCTAAGCACTGTGAACTATGTGAACGTCACCCCAGCCCCCATAATACATTTGTCATAGCAAGATACAGAAGATGATACTCTGCAGGGATTCTATAAATGCTTGATACAGAAATGTTGACCCACTTAAATTGCTACAACTTATGGTCATGTCGTACCAATCTACCTAACATTCCTCATCTTATGCATGGTACATCATGGTCTTTCTACTTTTTGTACTTATTGTACTTATTGTTTCTAAATAGAATTATAGTAATTCAGTCTTGAGTTTATTTCATCTTAATTAAAAATATTCTTTGCAGCATTCAATATGACAATAAACTCAAAAAGCTTGCATTTTAACTCATCTGTCACTACACTTGCAGGTTGATTACTACCTCAGTGCTTTGGGTTCTCCAGTGAAAACATACACTTATACCTCTAAGGCCCCATCAGGTGCAATGCCTGATGTAGGTTGTGAGTGTTAAATTTGTGCTCCTGAGATGAAAGGAGAGCTATGAGTAGTGCCTGCAAGTCTGTTGCTGTCAAGCAATGATCTCTTACAAGCAAAATGAGAATTTCTGGATGCTTGAGAATAAATTTGCAGTCTTCGCTTACTTCGCTGCTTAAAATGCTTTGTAGACATTCCTCATTAGAACAGCATGTCAAAATTTTCGGTCAATATACCAGTCTTTATCGGGTGCAGCAGAATCAAACATGTGAGATCTGAGTAATCTGAGTCATTTTAGTCGTCATTTGTCAGGCATTTGTTGATGAGTTGCAAAAATATGATATGTTGTTAGAGTTGTTTGCCTAAGTCGATGCCTGAAACTTTTTACATTTCAATGTAATTGATGTGATGTTTGAAAATCAAATGCAATGGGGTAAAAGGGCAATTGCGGCTGCTAGCAGTCCTTCAGAACGTTAAAAACAAGAACTTCCAGCTCTTTAAAACAAGCTGCATATATAGTGTATTTGCGCTGAACGCAATACCAGTTATTCTAGTTATTCATACCATGCTCTGATATGACAACATGCCAGGCGTGAATGTTGAAAGTGAGACTTACTATTAACTCCTTTATTATTGCACTGCTCCACATAATCTTGTGCCCTGCTCTACTCTGAAGAACAAAGGCTACAAAGGCTTACCTTGTAAGCTATGTAAGCCCGCCGCCTGTCAGCTGTCTTAAACACTAAAATTAGCACTACAATTATTGTACTCATTGTGAAGAGAAAGCAGGATGCTTGCTGTACCTCCTCCTGGTATTCATATAGAGCATATATTCATACTCTCATTAAACAATGCATAATCAAAACTGCTGCAACCCCGGTGAAATCTGATGCAATACGACGGCATGTATGAGTTTCCACATCTCTTCGCACCTATAATATGATAGCGTTCATTGATATGATGAGGAAACGAATTACAGAGAAATCAAAGGCTGCAATATGAAACGCGTTGTTCTAAGGTTGACAGGTTGGTTTCGGCTACTCGGCTACAAGTGCCAGGGATAAAAATGTCGTTCACAGCTTGCAGGCTTGATTACATAGCTTAATCTTACACCAAATTTCCGTATTATAAGATAATATAAAGCATCAGCCTGCTCACAGACTCTGTGAAAATCTGCAGACGCGCAAAGACGCATCCTTCCACAGAATTTGGTCGGTCGGACCCCTCTAATTACACTTAGACCAACAAACCCTCCAAGGAATTAAATTATATCTATATTAAATATTACAAATACATTTAATATCTAGATAAACTAGATAAACTGGAAATAAGTAGTAATACTCAGTAGTATCAGTAGTGGGTATATGACCACGACTACACGTGTACGGATTATGTGAATTCGTCATTGGCACTGGCGACAATTTCTACGGTAAGCAATTATTAAAGCAACACAAGACTCCGCTCCCATTTACCAGGATTTTGACTTACAGTTGCTGCTATTAGCCCAGCAGCAGCTACAACAGCAGTAGTGTTTTCGACAATAATTCTCCACTGTTCTTATTATTATTATTTTGATAGTCAATAAAGTCATCAATGAGAGCTGTGCGGCTGTCTCAATAGTAGTCTCAAGTAGTACGCTTGTGCTTCTGCATCTTTTATGAAGATGGAATTGTACAATTATTCAGAAACATTATTCTGCTAATAGCTGCAACATCACTTACATCACTGCTTGTACTTATTTTGTAATGCATAAGCTGATGAATTATGATAATTATGAAGCCCGATTTGCAAGGGCCTATCACTCGCCACGATACCTTATTTGTTTGTTGACGTGCAGAGTGTGGACTGGACAACCCTAACTGTTGGAAGACAGACCGGCTGGATATCTACAAGAACGACAAGACCCCAGCAACCATCAAGAATTTGAAGTGGTACAATGTAAGTTATTGAAGTGGAATTCTGGAGATGCAGGAGTCATCAGCTACATCAGCTAATCCTGCTTGCAATCCTTTCACTACAACGACGTCGACTGATTTATGCATTTTAGGTTATTTAATAAACGGCCCAGCAATGAATATTATAGGGTGTCTGTAGTGCAGACTAGTACTGTATGTTATCTATTGCAATAAAAGAATATCACCTCGTGCATGCCTGTCATAATGTAGTCACTGCAGTCGAAGTCATCGTTGCTCCAAGTGTGCTTAGTGTGCTGTCATGCTCAGCATAATTGCATAAAAGATATTTTTTTACTCTCTGTGCTTTCCAGATCTTTGGAAACCATGATATTGTTGCTGATGGTGAAAAAGTTAGAAAACTAAGACTCCGCCAGACTTCTCAAGAAAACATAGGAGTGGTAATATACTTGCTCTGACGTATCATCCAATCACAATTTCATTTAGGCTGTTATCTGTCGAGTGAGTAGCCATGTCCCGTTCATTTTTTTAAAATTTACCCCCCTTCAATTCTGTGACAATGACTGAGCTTTGACATGTTTTAAAGACTCAGCGTGCGACTGTGTTATACTACCCTTAGTAACCTGCACTTCAATCAAAGCAACATGCACGCTGCTTTCATTAACTACTTTAACCTCCATCTGTTTTGTACAGGAAGTGTGGATGCTCAAATTGCCTATTCCTCGCAAAATCCCGAGTGGGTTGCTAATCGCACCTATGACTTCGAGGTGCACTCATCTAAAGACAAAAGTGTGCGTATTCGGTTCGGTGCCGTCAACACTGATCCTTTTGTGACAAAGTATGGCAAGGTAATTGAATACCTTGGACTACTTAGACAAGAGAAGATTCTTAAGTTTCTAATCACATGATTCAATTTCTGCAAAACTGAATTATGGCTGACACTGCAAACACTACTAGGTTGATCAGCCCTTGTGGTGAGCGCAGAAAGATGAAGCATCATTGAATGAAAATGAATCCGTGTTAAATATCTTAGAATGTCTTATTTAGTAAGCTGTGATATAATGTAAATGCTTGTATTTTATGCAGGCCAACTACAAGTACAACACCTCTGAGTTCCGTGCTTATAATGTAAGTTGAATGCATCATCATGCCAATGGTCTCATCATGTTCCTGCTGCTAGATTATCTGATAATATTTTCAATACCTTATTGTTCTCAATATGTGTATTAAAGCTGAAAATGCAAATCATGACACACTAGACACACAAACGTGTTCTTACTTTGCAGGCCTCACCTCAGAATATCTCATAACCACTAAATTATCTTCAACACTTCCAAGGCAACTTGGAATGTAAATTTTGTGAAGTGGTGACAAGTCCGGGGCAGTCAACTTGTGCAAATCTTACTTGAGAAGTTCACAAACTCCTACCTTACTTGAGAAGTTAACAAACTCCTACCTTACTTGAAAAGTTAACAAACTCCTACCTTACTTGAGAAGTTAACAAACTCCTACCTTACTTGAGAAGTTAACAAACTCCTACCTTACTTGAGAAGTTAACAAACTCCTACCTTACAAGAGAAGTTAACAAACTCCTACCTTACTTGAGAAGTTAACAAACTCCTACCTTACTTGAAAAGTTAACAAACTCCTAACATCTAGCTTACGTTTACTTCAGTTGTAAGCTGCAATATTGTACATGTGCATTGAGGCCCCCTCAAGAAAGAAAGCATTTACTTGTCTGATGACCTTGTGATGTTATGAATGACTGCAGGTTGTTTTGGGACATCACCTAGTGTTTGGCCCGCCAACCTCTGCTAATGCATACAATGCTGCTGCTTACAATGCCAACAACACGGATGTCTATGACCTGGGGCGGCCTGATGCCAACGGCAACCCTTCGTGGGCATCGGCAAGTATGCGTAAAAAGTTGCATGGAGGTGTGCAAAGAACATGAAAATGACTTTGCTCTTTGTAGCTTAGCTGCGGGGTATACACGGCAGCCCCTGTATTGAAATTACAAGCTGCTCAAAATGGGGTTCATAGTCCTCGTCATGTCACTAGTAGAGCCTGTCGTAGTACTCTTGGTCTTATAACAAAATAAAATGGGGTTCATAGTCCTCCTCATGTCACTAGTAGAGCCTGTCGTAGTACTCTTGGTCTTATAACAAAAAATGTCAACACTGGCACTCCAATTGCATTGGTGACATTACATTAGTTCGACCCCATTTGAGCTTCCTGTTTTTGCAGCTGCTGTCAATCATCCGTGCGCACAACCCAGTAGCCTACATGAACAGCCACAACCACAGTCTTGCCCTGGGCTATGACATCAACAGGACCACCAATGGTTACACAACTGCATACGTCACCTCTGGTACCTCTGGTGCTGGTGAGACAGTCAGGCACTTAGTAGCATAGCTGTGAACTGATATGATCCCTGCACTCACGACTGATGACTGAAGTTAGGGTTTAGGGTTTAAACTGCCATTGAAGTTCCTGAAGACAGAAGCACCACCTGCTAAGGCCATACTCTGAAGACAGAAGCACCACCTGCTAAGGCCATAATCTGAAGACAGAAGCACCACCTGCTAAGGCCATACTCTGAAGACAGAAGCACCACCTGCTAAGGCCATACTCTGAAGACAGAAGCACCACCTGCTAAGGCCATACTCTGAAGACAGAAGCACCACCTGCTAAGGCCTTAGTCGTACTCTGAAGACAGAAGCACCACCTGCTAAGACTTTAGTACTCTGAAGGCAGAAGCACATGCTAAGGCCGGATACTCTTCCTACAATTTGCGACTTGAAGAATATGTCATGTCAAATTATCAATCTACTGCTATATTGTAGTATACTCTCTCAGACTTGGAACAGCAGCCGGTACCTGTTTATGACTATCTATTAATTATCTAAATTATCTGCCCCTGCATGATCCACTACTCCCAGGTTCTCTACCTGACACAGCTTGCATTATGGCCGCTTACCGCAGCAACCTCCATCATTGACATGGTGAATGTGACTGAGGCATGCCTGTCGGCCTTCAGTAGTCGCTCTTCTTCTCTCTTATCTCTTTGTTGCAGAAAGAATGTCTTCTCTTGAAGCCCAGTGGTATTTTTATTTTATATGTGTAAATAATGCCTACTAATTTACATCATGCACTTCGCTGCGGCGCCTTTGCTCGCAGATTGATTACTACTTGAGTGCTATTGGCACCCCTGTCATCAAGACTTTCACCTACACTGCCAAGAACCCGGCCGTTGGGAAGCCAGCTCCTGGTTGCGAGTGCTAAGAGGTTAAATTTAGTCATCGGCCAGACAGGATTATGTCGTCTTGGGTTGTCACGTTTTATCTATGGTATATTGTAGTGGCATTGATTCTGCTATGTGTTTTCGTGAAGCAGGAAATTGATCTAATTAGTAGTGCATAGTCACTAAATTCACAAGGGATGATCCTTTTGTTTTTTACTTAGTGAGGCTAGTGAGAAACCTTATTATTGTTAAGCAGCACTTCTTTAATGGAAGAGAAAGGAGTATTTGGTTTGTCATAGAACTTGGAATTTCTCTAACCAGCCTGCTTTCTAGATTATATATAAATTTAGCAGGTAAATGATTCAACAATAAATGCAGGGACAGCAGAAAAAGAGTCAAGAACCATGACACAGAGACCATGTCTTTAGCTTGTCTTCACTGCCGCAGTGATACAGCCTTTCCACACAGTACTCCTGATCTTGCTAATCTTGCTTGCCTGTGGTCTTTTTAGTAAGACAGCTTGCTCTCATACTCATATGCAGAGGAGGCACTATTGATACAACAGTACAACAAATCACAATCCATGACCAGCAGGCATATAATGTAATTTAAGAGCTTTATACATTATGAATCAGTGGTTTGGCGGATACGATCTTAGGAAGGACTTTACAAAGTCTGAAGCTTTTGAAATCCCTTTAGCGTGAGATGTCTTTGCCTTATCACCTGCTCCATGATCAGTACTTAAATGCTTATTGTTGGACTGATGATGAGGGAGTGCACGATCATCTGACAAGAGGATGATCAAGGCAGTACAATCATCCACAGTGCCACTTGGGTCTTTTAGGGTCCAACGTCTCCTGGCCTCCTCCACCAGCACCTGAGAGACCTGCAACAATGAATAGCCTTCAGGGGCACTCAGGAAGTCGACACCAACTAGGCCATCCTCAGGATTTTGTAAACCAGCAATAAGGGTGTTAGGTGGGGATAGCAGGAGAGGAAGTCATATCCTACATATCCCTGATGATGTGCGCAAATAGCTCAAAAATAAGGTTGCATCTAAAAGCATGCTGCTCATCCGAATGAGGTCCATGCCCTGACATAAGCATAATGCGGCTTACCTGAATGACGTCCATGCCCTGACATACGGATACGGCTCACATGAATGAGGTCCACGACCTAACATACTCATGCGGCTTATCCAAATGAGGTCCATGCCCTGACATACGCATGCGGCTCATCCGAATGACGTCCATGCCGTGACATACGCATGTGGCTCACCTGAATGAGGTCCACGCCGCCCTAACATACACATGCGGCTCATCCAAAGGAGGTCCATGCCCTGACATACGCATGTGGCTCACCTGAATGACGTCCATGCCCTGACATACGCATGCGGCTCACCTGCATGACGTCCATGCCCTGACATACGCATGTGGCTCGCCTGAATGACGTCTGGACATGCCCTGACATGCGCATGTGCCTCACCTGAATGATGTCCATGCCCTGGCGGACCGTGACGCAGTAATGCACCAGCTCCACAATCTCGTGAGAAGCCATGTGCTCATGGATGCCATCGCTTACTAATAGCAGATACCTGTGAGGAGTTAACATTATTGTACAGCTTTGACATGTTGACACAGCTTTGACTTGTTGCCAATAAGATAATGATAATGACATAGAATAAAGTTAGCCTGCTGGAGTTATAAATTATCACAGCAGGCTTCCTGACAGTGTAGATGACAATGTAGATAAGGAATCCACCAAAATACTGAGCATGATGTTTTAAAATGATTTTTGGTGCGAATGCAGCTGAACTCGTATTTCATGTTCCCATTGATTCCTCACTTGTCCTCAGCTGTCAGCTCATAGTCCAGAATCTCAGGCATGTGAGAGACCCCGACTGATGCCGCCACCAGGTCCCCGAATGAACGTGTCATTGCCAGCCCAGGGATATCATCATCTCTCAACCACACTCTGAGAGGGCCTTGGGACTTGCCTTGCAGGGTGTAGGCGGCGATGCGTCCCTGAAGGCAATGTGAGAATCAATGCAATATTGATCTTGCCTTGATATGTCAGCAGCAAGGTGATGGTTCAAAGAGGCTGCTCTCTGCCATGACAAGAGTAATCATCAATCCTGTCATATGACAAGAGTAATCATCAGTCCTGTCATATGATGACAAGAGTAATCATCAATCCTGTCATATGATGACAAGAGTAACCATCAGTCCTGTCACATGACAAGAGTAACCATCAGTCCTGTCATATGACAAGAGTAACCATCAATCCTGTGACCTGTCATATGATGACAAGAATAACCATCAGTCCTGTCACATGACAAGAGTAACCATCAGTCTTGTCACATGACAAGAGTAATCATCAGTCCTGCCACAAAAGTAATGAGGTACCTTTAGTGCACTGCTGTATAGACAATCTGTCAAGACAGTGAATACTGCTTCTTAATTCAAATACAAGTGATGCAAACCCAAGGTGACTTTACACCAAATCCATAGTTTTAACAAGAATTTGGTGCCCATGTACTCACCCCTGCAGCAAGAACGCGGTTTGCTTCTGCCAGGAGCTGTGGGTTGTGATCATTTGTCATGTCCAGAGCCATAACTTCCTGATCAGAAGATACTCTCCCTGGGTCAAACCAGGGTCATTACTTCAATTCCAAAACATGAAAGAAAGACATGAATGTATACAGCAAGGGTGATGACTGATAAGACTGACAACTTTGACTAAGGTACAGATGATGGTGCAAGGATGGCATGTAAGGTACAGATGATGCAAGGATGACATGTGAAGTACGGATGGTGCAAGGATGACATGTGAAGTACGGATGGTGCAAGGATGACATGTGAAGTACGGATGGTGCAAGGATGACATGTGAAGTACGGATGATTAGGATGATGCAAGGATGACATGTGAAGTACAGATGATGCAAAGATGACATGTGAAGTACGGATGATGCAAGGATGACATGTAAGGTACAGATGATGCAAGGATGACATGTGAAGTACAGATGATGCAAAGATGACATGTGAAGTACGGATGGTGCAAGGATGGCATGTAAGGTACAGATGATGCAAGGATGACATGGTTTGCGATCAGTTCATGCAGGAATCATGTGCTTCCACCTGCAGGACAAAGATTAAACAGTTTCAAAGTGTATTGAAGCTGAAATCAGATATTCTAATGTTCAGGGTTTAGAGGAAAAGATAGGATTTAGCCCGCTGGGAAGAGTGAGAGGACAGCCGGTACCAATCCACTCTGTTCTCTTACCAAGAATGACAGCTGGTACCAATCCACGACTCTATTCACTTACCAAGGATGACCGCTGGTACCAATCCACGACTCTGCTCACTTACCAAGGATGACGGCTGGTACCAATCCACTCTGTTCACTTACCAAGGATGCACCTGGAGTCCCCAACATTGGCTACAATGAGTCTGTGCGCTGAGATAAGTGCAGTCACACACGTGGAACCTGAGAAACTGCAATTGAGACCTGGTCGCTGATGAAGCTCAGTATGGCACTCGTCAAAACATTTTGAGACCAAGGAATCAATGTCATGAATGCTGCTGTTATCATCCCAATGTTTGAGTTTCTTCTTCAGAAGCTTTGGCAGTAACTCAGAGACAGCTGTGGAGACTGCTCTGCCCTCTACACCATGTCCATCAAACACCCCAAAAAGGGCGTACTCAGATCCCAACAGCTGCTCCTTGGCAACCCAAGAGTCCTGCCAAGTATCCATTATATTTAAAATCTAAAGTTGGCTGGAAGCATCTTTTTATCAGACTCAATGCTGACCTTCTTATTCATACCTGATTCTCTTTCAGCTTGCCTCCTAGTTGACCAGCCTGAGAGCAGCAAGCGTACTGGAGATTTAGCCTGACCTGCAACACATTCAGTAGGAAATAGAGCCTAGTAGCGCTACTGCTTCTGAAAAGGCGCGAACTGGGTTCTTTGATTACCTCTTTAAAGCTTTTCATTGCCTCTTTTTTTGTAGGTTGGTAGCAGGCCGTGTTAATGCGGGTAAAGAGCAATGCTCTGATGTTCTTCACCAGATATGTTGCATCGTCATTCTTGTTAATGCGCACAAATTTTCTATGAGAGATTGTTGATAGTCGCTCGCCGATCTTTCGACAACCTATTCACAATGTACCACTGTGCTTACAGGTCGAGAGATACCTCCTTTAGAAATAAACGAGCAATAAAAGTTTGAGATAAGTAGAACAATAGTAACAGTATGGGCGAACCGAATCCCAGAATTCAAGCAGTCGCCTGTCGTGTCCACGGAATTCGGCCTAGTAGTTGTCGACACGGAGCTAGCTGAAATCCATAGCCTACCCACAGCTTAACCTACATCAACACTCCGCAACAACTCAACAATCAGGATTCTTTTAGTCAAGGACCCCGAACACTCCAGGTTTGCGGACTCTCAATTCATCTTCATCCTCCCTCTCTGGTAGATCAAGTTCTGCTTCAATCTTGCGCTTCCTATGTATTAACAGCGGTAGAATTCAAGATCAGGTCAGTGTGCTGAAAAGCGCCCAACTCAGAAAACTGAAGCACACACAGAATCTGTTAGGTACCTGGATCGCTCCTTATTGGCAGTGACAGGAGGGTCTTGAGCCTGTGAGGAAGAGAGAGCTCTTCCTGGTGTTCCTGCATGCACGAAGAGGAGAGATCAGCATACACGGCTTCTGTGTTGGAAAGAGAGGACAGTGGATGGAGACACAGCAGCTGTCACTACCTGTGGTGTCCACCCGACTGGAGGCACGAGTGGCCATGCGAGAAGACGTCGGGGTGGTAGCTGCACTTGCTTGGCCAGACCTGACATAAGGAAGATACAAGAGACTGTGCACAGCGAATAATATGAAGGTTGGTAAATATGAAAACTCAAGGAGCCAAGCAAATCTATTCACTTCTGATACGTGCCACACCTCTTTCTTTTTGGCACAGTGCTTTGAGCTTCTGCAGCATTAGCAGGTGGCGCCGGCTGTTGCTGCTGCTGCTGCTGGAAGACCACTGCCAGAGGCTGAGCAATGCTGCCAGCGGCAACTTCGTCTGCAAAGCGCGTCCTCTTAGCGGCTGACTTACTGCCAGCAGCAGCAGCAGTGGAAGTTCCACCAGAACTTCGACCAGACACAGCAGCAGCGGGGGCAGCAGCTGCCAGATTCTGGGCTGATTCTGTTGCTCCATTCATTTCTGCTTCACCCTGCAGTCAAGTACGAGTGGGAGTGAAGTCAACATGTAACAGAGCTAGAGAGGATACAGCTATGATCCAGGTAGCAGAGCTAGAGAGGATACAGCTATGATCCAGATAGCAGAGCTAGTGAGGATACAGCTATGATCCAGGTAGCAGAGCTAGAGAGGATACAGCTATGATGCAGGTAGCAGAGCTAGAGAGGATACAGCTATGATCCAGGTAGCAGAGCTAGAGAGGATACAGCTATGATCCAGGTAACAGAGCTAGTGAGGATACAGCTATGATCCAGGTAACATTAGCTGTGACTTTCAATTTGCTTGTCAATCATGAGTGATTGCATAAGATGATCACATGAGGCCAACGATTATCTATTAGCAACTTTCTCTCATTCTGAGACTCCTATAAGCTTTCACACTACAATAAAGAGAAAGAACATGCGATGTGGATTGTCACCCAAAAAAGAGTGAGAACAGGGCTTCAGTGTCATCAGAGAGGCCTTACACTCACCAGCTGCTGTAAACTCGTCCCTGTTGCCTGAACTGTGGAAGGATGTGTTGGTGTGGTGGGAGGCGTCCTCCTGACTACTGCAGAGGATGCACCTATGACAGCTGCAACCATGCCACCTGCAGCTCCAAACATGGCTGCAGCTGCAGCTGCCATGCTGCTAGTAGCCTGAGGTCTTTTGGCAGCATCTGGTACACCAGCCCTCTTATCAGGTCCTGCCAAAGCAGGGGATGCAGCAGAGAGAGCGGAACCTTCCAATGCGGCGGTAGGAGCAGTGCTCAAAGGACGGGGCGAAGCGATGGACACTATTTCACTAGTGTTGACATTCATCATCTTAGTACTGTCTCCCCCTGCAGCTGCAAGCCCATTCTGTATGCCATGACTTTTAGCTGCACTTCCAACAACTGCAGCAGCAGCAGAGGGACGCCCTGTGGATGTTGGAGACATCAGGCCAGGTAGCACTGCTGCTGCTGCTGCTGAAGGCTGCTGGCCCTCTGAGGTGATGCCCTTGAAGGCAGCGGAAGCTTCCTTAACAGCCAGCGCAGTCTCACGGCTTGTCAACGCCGTCTCCTTGGCATCCAGCTGTTTCTGCCTCACCTCCAAGTCCTTCCTCAAGGTCTCCTGTGCCCTGGTAGTCTCTTCTTGTTGCTTTTTTACCTGCATGATTCAAATCCACACAAGTTCACACTCCAAGCCCCTCTCATTTTAAGTCAAGAGATTACTGAAGGCAGTGAAGATATTCAAGTTCACTTGCACATCAAATGCAGTGCCGCAAATGGAATTTTAGAACGGCATCATTTCCTAATCACATTTAACGTGTCACCTGGATCTCAGCTGCCTTTACAGAAGCCTCTTTTGCATTTACAGAAATGGCATTCTTCTCAATCTCAGCTGACCTCTGATCCAAAGCCTGCGGTACAACAACAGCTATGGTCAACATCTAGTTAATGAAATGTAATGATGACCCGTTACTGAGGCTCACCACTTGTTTGAAACTAAACACTACCAAAAGCTCAACCTCCTCAGCAACTGCAACCTTCTCACCTTCTGTTTAGCATCTAAACTCTTCAGCTGGACCTCTCTGGCCACAAGGTCAACAGTCTTAGCTTCCACAGCCTTCTCCTTGGCCGCAACCTTCTCTTCCTGCTTCTGTAGGAAAGCCTCTCTGGCTGCTACTGCTTTCTCGCGCTCTGCAGTAACACGCTCACGGTCAAAGAAGGAAGCATCGCGGGTAACCATTGCGGCAGTTTTTTCCATTACGTCTCCCTCCCTCTTCTGGAGGGCTTGTTCTTGCTTGTCAAAATTAAGGGCTCTCTTTTCAAGGTCCTAAAAGCATCAAGGATGTTTCCACATCAGCATGCCACAGAACATTGACCGGCCTATCAAGTCAGGATGATAACTGACACTTAAATACGAATACTGGCCTGATTATTAAGTCATGATGATAACTGACACTTAAATACGAACTCCATCGGCATCGTCAGGCCATGATGCTGATGTAGATCAAGACCAAAGAGATGTTGTATCTCAGTTTGAAACACTGCAGGAGACTCTGTCACCCTGTCCAAGCCACTTCTCTCACCTTGCAAACCTTCTCCCTTTCCGACAGCTCTTTCTCCTTGTCGGCAACAGCTTTCTCCTTGATAGACACACGAGAAGAATATGCCTCTGCCTCTTGCTTTGTCTCAGTCGCAGCTTTGGTCTGAGACTCAGCCTGTTTTTTTAACTCCAAAGCCTCTTTCGTAAGCTTCTTCACTTCCAGGTCACGAGCATCCAGTGCTGCTGCCTTCACGGAATATGTATCCTCCAATCGCTTGATATCAGCCTCGCGTTTTTCCAGGGCCGCAAGGCGCTTATCATGCTCCTTCAAATTGAAGGTCCATGCAGACTGAAACCCTAGTACCATGCAGACTGAAACCCTAGTATAAACTTTTCAACAGTGTAAAGTGGGTTCACTTTTATATTTAGCTGCCTCTCATAGTCTTTCATCTAAGATAACTTAAGACAACTACGCTCAGAGCGTAAACCTCACCGCCAGGATTTTATCTTTTTCAGCAGCCTTCCTCTCTCGCTCTATGACAGTCGCCTCTCTGTCTGCTACCTGTCTTGAAGAGGCTTCCAATGCTGATTTACGGGCCTCATAAGAGGATTCCCTAACATCAACTTCCTTCTCACGCTTCTTTAGCTCAGTCTCCCTGACGAAACAAAATGGCTCCTCTCAATAATGACTTTGCATTAGCATTTAGAAACTTAGTTAAAAATCCATTACTACCATGGATTGTTTGAAGACTCTTATCATGTTGCCACCAAATAGGTATCAACATTGTTTGAAGACTCTTATCATGTTGCCACCAAATAGGTATCAACATTGTTTGAAGATTCTTATCATGTGGCCACCAAATAGGTATCAACATTGTTTGAAGACTCTTATCATGTTGCCACCAAATAGGTATCAACATTGTTTGAAGACTCTTATCATGTGGCCACCAAATAGTTATCAACATTGGTGGGGCCAGAATCAGCCAACAGTGCACCCATGCAAGCCCTGAATCTCCATGCTTGTGAGCATCTCACCTGCCCTTAACTTCAATCTCTTTGGTTTTCAACTCCAGCTCCTTCTTACCCAGCTTGTCCTCAAAGGGTTTAATCTTACTCTCACGCTTGATCAGTTCCCTCTCAGCCTCTTTTAACTGTAGAGAACACAAGATACACAATGCATTACCTAGAAATATGCCTGAACGCTGCCCTCATAAAACCTGCAGGGTACAGCCTGCCCAGTTATCCTTTACTTTTACTACCGCAATCTGGAGTATAAAAAGCACATGAGTTTCCACCTAGGCTCCAAATTCACAATTCATTACAAAGCAGGATGTAGGATCTAAGATCAATTGACACACCTTCTTATCCATAGCTGCAAGCTCCCTGTCTCTGCTATCCACCTCATCAGATTTTGCCTTAATTCTTTGTTCATGAGAAGCAACAGACTGTTTTGCGGTCTCAGTCTCTTTCTCCCTTGCTGACAGTTGTGCAGAGGCCAGTGCGTGCACCTCCTCTGCCTGATCGTGACACGTAGAACAGTGAGATTGTGGAAAAGAGTAAGTTATTTGCTTATATTGAAAGCCACAAGTTAGAGGCGTGTTCATACGTCAGACAACATGCAGTCACCTTCTGTAACTCTTTCAGCTTGACCTCTATTTTCCTGCTTTCCACTTTAATTGAAGCATCAGCTTCTTTCACTAGCTCTTGAGCTTTAGTTAACTCTGCTTGCTTCTTTTCAAGAGATGCCTCCCTCTTCGCAGCAGCAGCCTCCCGCTTAGCCAAGGCAGCTGACTGGGTCATGTAATCAGCTTGGGCAGGCTGTTAAGAATGAGGATTCACACAAGCTCAGTTCAGGAACTGTTGCCTTTAAAATATATGTTTTTCAAAGATGTGTCATAACTACAACATTTGGGACTCCATGAGCAAAAAGGCTCACCTCCAGATGAGCCATATCTGCCTCCATGAGTGAAAAGGCTTACCTCCAGTTGAGCCAAATCTGCCTCCATGAGTGAAAAGGCTCACCTCCAGATGAGCCAAATCTGCCTCCATGAGTGAAAAGGCTCACCTCCAGATGAGCCAAATCTGCCTACATGAGTGAAAAGGCTCACCTCCAGATGAGCCAAATCTGCCTCCATGAGTGAAAAGGCTCACCTCCAGATGAGCCAAATCTGCCTACATGAGTGAAAAGGCTTACCTCCAGATGAGCCAAATCTGCCTACATGAGTGAAAAGGCTCACCTCCAAATGAGCCAAATCTGCCTCCAATTTTGCGGCTCTCTTTTCATGCTGCGCTCTTTCAGCTTCCAACTCCTGCTTAGCTGCAGCCACAGATTTCTGCTCAGCAGCAAGAGCCTTCTGAGCCTCTCTGGCAGCCTTGACCTCAGCTTTAGCAGTTTTCACCTCAGCCTTCAGGTCAGCCTGAAACAGCCAATATACACACTTATGCTCAAATGTGCAAATGCCTCTGGTGCCATCCCTAATGTTTTTAAAAACTCTGCAACAGCACACCTGCTCCTTCTGGACCTTGGCATGCAGCTCTGAAACCTGGCTCTCACGCTGCTCCAAATCAATTTCACGCTTACGCATCTGAATTGCTGCAGCCTCAGCCTTCTTAAATTGCTCTTCCTGGCTTTTACCCACTTCTTTTACCTTCGCCTCCCTTTCTTCCATCTGTAAAGAGTGCACAAAGCTCATACACAATCAAATGACTCACTCACTCTGGATGAATACAATCCGATTTGTGTTTCTACACATAAATTATATATCACATGATTGATTCAAGTGACCCAGAAAGTCATCTGCACCACCTAGAGTGTAGTCACCCACCAGCCTCTCCTGTAGCATGGCAGCATGCTCTCGCTGACCTATACTTAGGGCTTGCGCCTGCACCACCTTGATCTCTTTAGCAAACTCCTTCTCACGCCGAATCACTTCTTGATCCTACATAAGACATAAGACCCCACAGGATTTCTCACATGTTCATTGCAAGCATCTGGAGCAAGAGCTGTAATGCAGAGACAAGCAGGATAAACGTTTACAAGAACTCAGTGATGCTTAACACAGAGCATAGACACATATGATACACCGTGCACTGGATGCTGCTAGGATCACTCCCACTGACTCGAGCAAAATCTCTGACACTCACACGGCGGTCCACACGTCCCTGCCTAGCATCTAGCTCCTCTTTAAACTTGTCTAGTGCCTCCTGCTGAGCCTGCAATAATGTCGACTTCTCATCCAACTTCTCCTTGTTCTCAGACAACTCCAGTAACTTCTGAGCAGCTGCTGCTTCTCGGATCATCACAGAGGACAGCCGCGCCTGAGACTCTGATTCCAATCTTTGAGCCTGGGGTCATGTATTTAACAAGCATATTAACAGCAATCCAATTGTCAACAGAAAACTATTGTGTGCTGCAGGAAGGCACATTCCTTAAACACAGGATACCATATGAATACTGAGAGTCATCTTGACGAGTCCCTACAAACTTGCTTCAGATATTCATGGAGGTGTTTGCTTATCCTTTGATAATAAGGGCCGCAATTTCAGTTGAAACACAAACTATACAAGGAGAAGTCATTCAGCATAGTCAGTCTGAAGGACACACTCAAGCTTATGTCAGCAATCAAGCTTATTTACAGCAATCAGCAGAGATACGCACCTTTTCAAGCAACTGATCCACCTCCAACTTTCTCGCTGACAACTTGGCCTCTTGGTCCAGCATCTCACATTTTGCAGCCTTGACTTGCCTCTGCTCCTCTGCAAGTTGCAAAGACTTACACATCAATGAACTAAAAAAGCCTGAACATCGGGTTACTTAATTCCTTATGCTCCCTTATATTTTTGGCTCAGTAGCTCATCTGACAAGACAAGAGGATTTCAGTACCTGCCAGCTGCTTTTGTGTTGCTTCATTTAATAAGCGCTGATTAATGCACTCTTCACGCAGTCTGCATGGGCAGAAGATTCAAGCTGTAAGAAGTGAAGACTGAAGAATATTTCAAAGGATGCAGGACCTTCCAATCTCCACGCCAAAGGATATGAGTGTGAGAGATTTGAAAGGGTTTTGATTTATATTTAAGCTGTTTCTAACCTTTCAGCAGAAAGCCCAGCATTTTTGGTATCCGACTGAAGTTGAGCATTCAGTGATGACAAGGCCTCCGCTTGCTTTTGAGATTGAGCTAATTGGACCTGGGCAGAGACCATAGTGAGCTCAATTGGTGCAACTGATGTCATTCTTGAGTTGGTGGTTAAGTTTGAAGAAGGTCATGTGTTTAAGCAAAATGATCACCTCCAAGTTTCTAATGGTTTGATTCAGGACGGTGTGGTCTGCTGATGCACTGGACAGATGCTTCCCAAGTCGTTCCCTGCGTTTGAAGAAGTTGTTTGGGTTTGAAATAATGTGCCTGAACAAGCGGAGCCTTCATTCTCCCGAAACCTCACTTCTCATACTGCTCATCAAAGTACTTAATCTTCCATTCTGTGATTGAAGCTTCTCGTGCTTCCAACTCTTTCTGGTGCTGTAGGAGCATCTGGGCATGTACTTCATCTGCATGCTCTGTCTCGCGCTCAACTGCCTGCATGTGTGGCTTGAGTTAAGAGAAGAACATTTCCATCACCCAGTCAGTGAAACTCTCACCTGTAAAAACTTGATGTACTTCTCTACTTCTTCACTTAAGACTCGGACCTGCGGTAAGCGTAGTATGTTTCTCCGAAAAGATTACAATAATATATTTCAGATCAAGGCACCTGCTCCTTTAGCTGCTCATTTTCTTTTTTAAGCTGTGTGTCTTGCGGAGCTGCAGTGATTGGGCTGAAAGCACCATGTGCCCTACAGAAACAAAAATATTGAGTTTTTCTTGTCCATCAAGGAGAGAAGCCTGGAAAGCAGTATGGTACCTCAATCGATCTGTCACTGATGATCTATTCATTGCATTTTAAGCATAAACCTGGTGTTAAAAAAATTCACGCAAAATTAGCAACCACGAAATTCCTAAGGAAAAAGCTAACGTAAAATGAAAACTTAGTTACGTATTGTTCAATACAATTATGTACATGCCTTCAGCAGATTCTCCACTAAATGCTCCATTTAAATTTTAATACAGCTGAACTGGCTATCAGCGCAATTATAGACAATGTGACAGCCGTACCTAGCTGTCCAACTAGGTCGCCTTCATCAGTTCATACTGTTAGAAAATGCTTTCTCGACTTTTCAGTGCTTCAAATTCCCCGTAACACATCAAAAGATAAAATTGATTAAACATGCAACTTTCTACTGGTACACTGAAGTGATAAGTTATGAAAGGAATGGTTATTAAACAGCAACCATGGAAAAGCCTGAACCCTCGAACATTTAGCAGAAGTTGCCATGCCTCAAACATACTTGCACCAGAACAGTCTCCTGAGTTGAAGGCTGAGAGAGGAGTGCAGTTCATGCAAGGTGCTTGTTCTTCAGGCATGCTCATAGGTTATATGACCTCACTGTTTATTTTGGATTGCGCCATAGAGCCCAACTTGCCAGCTTTGTAAGCAAGAGGATTGCTTGCCTTATTCTTTAAGCAGGTGCAGCATTTTACCGCCCCGAGAGCTCACAGGGCCGTGACCTGGCTATCCTGGCTGCTGCCTTATATCGTAAAAGAACAGGGAGTCTGAGGGTGTTAGATGTGATGGCTGGTAGCGGGATCCGAGGTGCAAGGTACCTCCAGCAGGTATCATGAAATCAATGAGGGTGTTAGATGTGATGGTTGGTAGCGGGTGGTGCTCTGAGGGTGTTAGATGTGATGGTTGGTAGCGAGTGGTGCTCTGAGGGTGTTAGATGTGATGGTTGGTAGCGAGTGGTGCTCTTAGGGTGTTAGATGTGATGGTTGGTAGCGGGTGGTGCTCTGAGGGTGTTAGATGTGATGGTTGGTAGCGAGTGGTGCTCTGAGGGTGTTAGATGTGATGGTTGGTAGCGAGTGGTGCTCTGAGGGTGTTAGATGTGATGGTTGGTAGCGGGTGGTGCTCTGAGGGTGTTAGATGTGATGGTTGGTAGCGGGTGGTGCTCTGAGAGTGTTAGATTTGATGGCTGGTAGCGGGTGGTGCTCTGAGGGTGTTAGATTTGATGGCTGGTAGCGGGTGGTGCTCTGAGGGTGTTAGATTTGATGGCTGGTAGCGGGATCAGAGGTGTAAGGAAATTATCAGGTATCATGAAATCAATGCTCTCCACAGATCTGCCAAGACCTTTTATTTGAACAACAACTGATGAGATACCAAGGAGCCTTGCACATTTGAATATCCTTATCCTCAGTCTTCATGCCTTCATTTAAAATGCTGGTTCAGCATCTCCTTAGTAACTCATCATGCAAGTACAAACCATCCTCAGCATCCTGCTGCGGAAAAGCTCGGACGTTTTCAAATGATTTTTATAAATGAGATTAAGCATTTGTTGTCTTTCCAATATGCAGTTTATGTTCCCTCCTGAGCCATGCGTTGTGCCTCTGTTGCTATGCAGGCAAGAGCTGATGAGGTATGGTGTAATGATTACAACCCAGGGAATCAAAAGGCTCTTATTTACAATATGTTGTCCTCCTCAAGTATTGACACCTCAGATCTCAGCAGCATTGGAGGTGGGTGATTCTTGGGAGACGGCTCTTTGATTCAAAGATAGCCATCTATAATGCATTTACCTGAGGAGTGTACGTCAATCTGCAGATGTGTTAGGGCGTTGGGCTGATGAGGCACAAGAAGTTCAGCCTCCAGGTCTCAAGAAGCCAGTATGGCGGTGGAGATCAAACCATACATCTCCTGAGCAGCTCGGTCGCCACATTAGTATTGAGAAGACATCTAAAATACAGCTCTGTCCTTCTGAGACAACAGACTGCAATCCAGCTGTCGGGGCACTTCATCAGGATTCAGTCAATTGTTTAGAGAGCTCAACGGGCGCGCATTACATACAGTTAAATGAACAGATGGAGGACCTCAATCATGGATCAGCAGGTCCCTGCCACCAGGATTATTTACGCCACAAGATTCTCACAGTGTCACATCTTGATGCCTTCAGGTGAGCCTCTACATCAATCTGTCAGTCACAGTCGGTTTTGAAAATCAGTGGTGATGATTGTCAGCACTCATCCTCACCTATGCACTTTTGAAGAAATCGCTAATTGCAGGTTGCTGTCCTGCTGTGCCCTAAATGAGGACTATTATGATATGGTGGATATTGACAGCTTTGGATCCGACACATCCTTCTTGGGAGCTGCTATGGATTGTGTGAAGTAAGGACCCAGACTCCCTAGGAACTTTCCTATTGATGTTTCCCACTCAAGCATTAATCGGGTATATTGTAGGTATATATGGGCAGGCCAGTCCATAATTCAAATCTTGTGTAGGTAAGGTCTTTTATGCAGATAGCAGTACTTTAGTTTTACTCCTGGGCACCTGCACAGATATGGGGGCCTGCTGTATCTCACAAGTACTGATGGTTTCTGCTCTGGAGGGCATCGACCAGAAAGATCATTGGCTGCCTATGGAGCCTACCTCCGTGCAATGCCTTTCTCCAATGAGCAGGTATGATGGTACTTAATGCAATGGAGACATGCAGACAGATGATGGTAATAAGGCATGTAAGGCTTTGAGAAGTTAAGTCTGAGCCATCAAACATCATGATTGCAGGGTCTGAGAATGTTGATTGGAGCTGCTGTCAAAGAAGGGGCCTCGCGAGGTCTAGCTGTAATACCTGTGTTCTCCCTGTACTCCTACCATGGTCCAGTGTTCAGAGTCATGCTACGAGCCACCAGGAGTGCAGAGTGGTGAGGATATCAAGCCTTGCTCTGGCCTGAAGCAAAAGAGCCACAACTCTATTTTGTACACTAGGTTGAATGTAGAAAGATGTGGCTGTTGATCAAGTATATTCTAAGTATTCTTTGAAAATTGTTGTTAATGTTCATGTCCGTGTTGTTTTGCTTCAGGCCACACCATCATTACGGGTTTGTGGGACACTGCCATGTGCATGGTGACACACGGCATGTAGCTTGGAGGGACATCAGCTCAGCTAGATGCATGTGAGAATTGCTGCTTTACTGCTTTGATTTAGATGAACAGTTTCAGGGACATATTAGGAGGTTGCAAGTTCTGTTGGTGCTAGCTAAGATTAATACCACAGGCAGGTGTGAGAAGTAGCTAACAGTAGCTAACAGGGTGCAGATATGCTATCCTTGAGGATTCACGGCCTTATAAGATCTTTCTAGGAATGAAGTGTGAATATTAGCAAGTAAGTTATACAATTAGACACCGATGCTAAAACTAGAACCATTTAACCCTGCTGTAGTCTTTGATTGGCCTCCAAGGCTTGTGATCACTGAGTCAAAGGACTTGAATGAAATCAGAGATGAGTAAGTATTGCCACTCCTCTCATTGACTGGGCTGCATTAGGTGCTGCGAGCCTGGCCGCAAGGTCAGTCGGGGCAATGGGCTTCCCGGCTGTACCTCGGAGAGCCTTTGCCATGATACCAGGCTAGACCTGCATGGGGCACCCACTCTGCCTCCAATATCTGCACAAGAGAGCAGTCAGAATTGTGCTTCAGGCAATGTTGAATTTATGGCAGATGAAGGTGAAAACAGCACAGACAACACTAAGAGAGTGATGACCACTCCTTGTCAAACCTCTGGTAGGCATGCCCCAGCCCTAGTGCTGAGTGGTCCGATGTGGACAGGGCCCTTGCATGACAGAGAGGAAGTAGTCGCCATGCAGCAGGAAGCAGAATCTAGGGGGTGGCTGAATCCATGCAGCACTGCTGAAACGGATCCTAGTAAGATAATAGAGTATTCGAGACAATTATTGTAACAAGCGCATACTTGTCGTGCCTGCTAGGCTTAAAGCTCAAACCTCCCATCAGATTGTTTCAGCTCATCTTATCATCTGGATCAATTCACTGTGTAACATGCCTGAGTAGATGGGTCACCAGAACTCTCATCGCCATCAAGGCAAGATGATGATCGTGCATTCAATAAATGTTTTGTCACAGCAGATTTCCAGTTAGCTGGCCAGGTGGGAGTGAATCGCACAAAACGACACAAAAACACCTCGCTAGCGGAGCTGCTAGAGATCATGAAAGATGAAGCTGACGGGGCGTTACCTCCAGGTTACCTGGCCATGGATACCATCGGGAAACAGCTAGTCTCAAACCCAAGCAGGTGAAATAAATGACTGCAACTGTGTCTAGGGAGTGTGTTGAAAAGATATATATTGTTTACACTGCTACTCCTTGTGAGCTAAAAGTGTTGAAAAGATATATATTGTTTACACTGCTACTCCTTGTGAGCTAAAAGTGTTTAAGCAAATCTTCATGTGATGGTTCGGCTACTGCAGCTTTGGGCTTTAAACAATCCAACAAACATGTAGGATGGTTTTCTTGTATTGAGGCTCTGCCATGAGATCGTTTATGACTTCATTTATTGAACATTGGTCACTCAGGGCCAGAGTGATGGAGGCATTGAAGGCTCATGGATTTGTAGCCACTCGCTCCCATCTTGAGCCAAAGTCCATCAGAACTAATGCAAGAATGCAGGACATCCTTAAAGTTTGCAAGGAAAGCCTTGGCATCGGAGTCAGGCAGAACTCTGAATTCTATGAGATATGTCAGTGACATGATGACAGCGTGTGCTACAACAACTTGCTGGTCGTTGCAAGTAGCACTTCTCTATTGAAGTTTGACCTTCTATGACTCTTTATTAACTCTATTTTATTACATTCGTACATGCAATCATGTTAAGTTCTGTCTGCTAAAGCTTGAGTCCACAAATGAGACAATGCACATAAAAAGTTGATGCTCCTTGAAACATCTTCTTCTGAAGCGCCTGACCAACTGCTCATAAAGGGCGGGGAACATATCTTGAAAACAATTGCAAGCTATGGCTACCGGCTGCCTGCTTCTAATGCATAATAATTCACTCCCGCAGGGTATCTTAACCTCTACAAGAAAAGTTTTGATGAGTATCCTAACCCAAAGCATGAAAATTGCTTGAACTTTTTATGGTATTGACATTCGAAGAGAAAACTTGCGAAACTTCCACAGACTACTTCATGAGTACAAAGTCACATTTTATTCGTGGCGAAATGCTCTTGGCAAGATTATGCATATTATTGTTCTAGTGGATAATACCAGGAATCCAGTATAGGGCTGCACATATCTTGACTACATACACATCTGAGATGTACAGGACAGAGGGTTTTCATTTATTTCTGTGGGGATAATTTCCTATTTGGGAAGGCCACGTGGCATTGAATAATACATTGTTTTCACATGAGGTTGTGATACAGGCTGCGCCAATCCCTTAGAGGCGCCGCCCGTGTCTGCGCAACTTGTACATTAATAGGATCTGTTGGACTAGGGTACTGAAAGGTAGAGCTAGTAGATGTTGTAACTGCTGCATCCATTGTGATTGGAGGCCCGGCTGTCTGAGCCTATGTTGGCGGTGCAGGGACCAGCGGAGCATATGGAGGTGATTGTGGATGATATGCAGGAGGGTAGCTGCTGGGAGTATTGACGGTCATGTGGTACAATTGATATGCAGGAGCTGGAGGGTAGCTGGGAGTAGTGGCTGTCGTGTGGTACAACTGATATGCAGGAGGTGGAGGGTAGCTGGGAGTAGTGACTGTCGTGTGGTACAACTGATATGCAGGAGGTGGAGGGTAGCTGGGAGTAGTGACTGTCGTGTGGTACAACTGATATGAAGGAGGTGGAGGGTAGCTGGGAGTAGTGACTGTCGTGTGGTACAACTGATATGGAGGCTGATAGACAGTTGATCCTGGGAGAGGCTGCTGTGCTGACAACGTCACAGGTGGAAACATTTGAGAAGGAGGTACATATGGACTTGAAGCATGTGGTGATGTAGGCGCAGCCTGTTGTGTTGGTTTTGCAGTGTCAATGATGCTGGGTACAATTGGTGGTTCAGCTGGTGGAGGTGCTTGAGGAGGGGAAGCAGGCAGGCTAATAAGCTGCGCTCCATTAGCGACAAAGCAAGACTCTGAAGCGGTCATTCGAGTGCATACGGCTACGACTGCAGAGGCAGAGTCAGAGGAGACAAGAGAGGCTGAGAGTAGGGTGTCAGGGTCAGTCCAAGAGTCCCCTAGAAATGTCAGCATTGCCACCATGGCTGTGTCTGTGGTTACCACACCGGAGGGCAGACGATGAATGAAGACACCATTTAGAAGACCAGCCTGCAGGAACATAAATGGTCGCTCGTAAGGGGGAAGTGTGCCACGGTAGCTGACTGAGTAGGCTGTACTGCTGTTTACTGCAATGTACAAGCCTGTACTGCCTCTGGCACCATCTGCTGGTTGCATGGCAACTGTAATGAGCTGGGCTGGGGCACCCAGTGGAAGCTGAGTAGACATGTCCAGCTGAATGGAAGGCTGAGACCAGCCTGCTCAGCAGTTCATGAGTGTCATGTACAACATGTTCAGGAGACTGTAAGGACTTTCATAAATCTGTCGTATTACTGTAAGATGAAGGAGGGAAGAGGGGAGTCTGAATGCAAGCAGAATCTGCATCCACATCAAAGGAGTGATATCACTCCATTGCACACCTTCCCTGCTTACCAGCAAGCCACATGTGTGGTGCATTGTAGCAGCGCGCATCCTCCCCAGCCCAGGAGGTCATGGAGCAAGCAGAGTCCAAGGTGTCACCTACGAAGGGTGCAACTTGGCTGCGAGCATGCTGCATGCCATACTGCAGTACAAGGAAAACTAGATTCATTTGTTAGCAAGTTGACCAAACATTTGTCGGAACCAAATCAGTTTGCATCATCTGATTCTTTGATTAACACTACATGATTGCACTTTAGTCACAGTTTGTACCATTCTGATTCTTTGATTAACACTACATGATTGCACTTTAGTCACAGTTTGTACCATTCTGATTCTTTGATTAACACTACATGATTGCACTTTAGTCACAGTTTGTACCATTCTACTGATTCAGATTTGATACATGCTTTCAAATGCAGTCAGGCCCAGAAAAAACCCAGCTCGTGTCAATCACTCCCAACACTCTCACACCGTGACCCAGCTCATGTCAATCACTCCCAACACTCTCACATTGTGACCCAGCTCATGGAAGTAAACAGCTGTCCAGTTCCAACAATCCCCACACAACCACACCAAGCCGTACCCCCAGGCATTGCCTAGCTGTGGAGCTGTGTCATAGCCCCACCGACCTTGACTGCCCAGGGCCCCAAAATTACAGCCTGCATGTTCACCGTCACCCTTTTGCTGCCATGAGTGGTGTGCATGTACATCATGACACCTAAACTAGTGCCATATGCATGTTCAAAAACAGCTCATCAGACTATTCAGCAAAGAGTTAATGGAGCACATGGTCTCTTCTTCTTGACCAATATGAACCTTATTGACCATGAGGGTGGCACACGAGTTATGACTGAAGTTAGTCAGAAGCTCATTCCTAAGTTTCCTGCCTCACTGACCTTCCACTACACTGGTCATGATCACAGGTAAAATGAGGACTCTGTGCTGGAACTGATTCATGTCTATGCCTGGCATGAGGATGGCTGCCTGTTGCGCAGCGTACTCCTGCCATGGCAACACATTGTTGTTGCAGGTGGACATGGTGAAAACAGTGCCATCATCAAGTTGAGTTCCATTGCAGGGGAAGGGAATGTTCAGGGCGATGCTGGAGGTGGCATTTAAGCTCAACTGTCCCATGGTACAAGCATCATACATGCCGCTCAGGCTGATGCCATCAGGCACATGGGGATCTCCAGACAGAAAGGACATAACCGCCTGCCCAACAGAAATCAGAAGGGAAGCAAAAGCTGCTTTGAAGAGACAAAAAGAGTGCAGTTTTGAGAACCCATCCTGGTACCTCATTTAAGAATAGCATGCTGGTAGGGAGCAAAATGCTAGACTGAAGAGTACATGAGGATGTGAGAAATGTAAAAGGTGGGCACAGAACAGGGTGTTGGGAAGCACCTGAGGTGTGGTTGCAGGTGGCATTCCTGCGTTGCAAGTGGAAAGGTCCATGATGAAGATGATCATGGAGACACTTCCTGTGGGGGCACCGAATGTACTTAGCCAGGTAGAGCTCTGACTGAGAGATCGGTGACTACTTCTGCTGAGCAATCTCCTACTTATGGCCGCAGGTGTCCTTTTTGTATCTGCCATTTCCTCTGGGCCTCTTGAGAGATGCAGAATGTGTCCCTCCTGATGAGTATAGTGCACACTCACAGTCTTGCCAGACAGATTGCTGTAGCTGGCTGGTCCATAATAATCAGCCATGGCAGCCATGGGAGCTGGCAGCTTCAGGGACCATGTCTTACGGCCCTCCTGCTCTTTCAAATACAAATGCTCCACGACAGAGGCTGTGTTGACAGCTTTGTCCGGTGTAAGTGCGCTCTGCTCAACTGACTGGCCTGAAAGGACTTGCAGAGTGCCTGCAAGAGGAATGTTAGTATTTATAAACCATGGACATGATATGGATTTAATGGATTGAATACTTTGAGAAATGTTGGCACTCTCAAACGCTCTAAATGTGTGCCTACTTGGCAGATTTAAGTGCTGAGTGGGCTTGAAGTCATGATGCAATGCTCTCCAATTATTTGCTACTTATGCCGTCTCATCATCACATATGTTACCTGTCATCATTTGATTCATCATGCTGCGACTAAGGCCAGGCATGGATGGGTTCGCATATGTTGTAAGGGCCAGTAATGCAGGAAAAAAGAAAAGAAGTGATGTCATCCTGTCGTAGGGACCCTCGACAATTAACATTATTGCTAACTTGCGAGTGAGAGTCCCAGTTCTTAAATATTTTGCATTATATGATGCTCTCACAGGTGGAAATTTTTGCTTTTTGAGCGAGTATCTGTCAACTGTAAACTCGTAATTTTGGGGTACAGGTCATTGCGGATATGGTATTAACGTTATGGATGGTAATTAAAATCTCTATTGTGAGAATAAATTTTCTGTGACGGATGCAAAATTGCAAACCAAAAAATGATTTTGATGTAGGCGTGCAGTGTCAGTTATAATCTCATCATGAACCATTCCCTGCACCATTTAGCCCGATTACTGAAGGAATGCTTCAAGTTCCCTGTTTACGATTCAAGTTTCTTAAACAAATCATGAAGATGAACTTACAGCTGCTGTTTTCGAAACCTGGCCTGCATGGCTCGTTCTCGCCAAGTCATGGTGGATTGTTGAGTCTTAATTTCATCAGACTGGTGCAGAAAACAAGCAGATGCCTCTTTACCATCCACACCTAACCTTACATTTTCACCTGAGTTAACCTCATCTGATCTAGATGTCATCAGCTTCAACTCTTCCTCTGTCACAATGACAGGTCCATCCTCATCATTGTCAAGCCTTGAGGAGACATACATTCCAACCTGAGAGCCTCTTTTACACATTAAATCTGAATTGTGTGAAATGTGTGGCCCTCTGTCTGCTGATCCCTCCTCCACCCTTTGAGGCTGCGCTCCAAATATTGCAGCATCATGCTCACTCTCTCGCTGCTTCTGAGCAGCCACCTGAGAGTTATGTCTGAAGCTGAGGGCGTTGAGTGCTACCTCTCCTACAGGCTTGCCATCACGGCCATGTGTGGCAAAAGCTGCATCTTCAACTTCTCTAGCTCCAGCATCCCCACGGTCCTCCTCAAGGAATGCCAAGGAGGGTCGTGCGCCTTGTTCGTCCAAGGGTGCTGCACGATCAAACACAAACCGCGTCCAAGGACGGGCGGCTGCAAGTTCCTCTGTCGCAAGGCGACCCTCTGACTCAGCATCCTTGATGGCAGCCTCACGCTCAACATGGTCCCGTACCTGGCTTCCCTTGCTAGCCTGCTGGAGTGACAGTCGGGTTTGCGCCTTCAAGCGCTCTGCTGGGGTCATGTTGTTCCAACCGGGGATGGAGCGTGAGAAGTGGGCAGTACTGGTTGAGGCGGCATTAGGGATCTTTGTAGATGATTTTTGATGCACATCCCTTCTGCTCAGAGCTTCTGGTTTGGAATCTCTTCCTCTGGAACCAAAAACATCGTCCCTCCTCTCATAAACATCATGCTGCTGGCCCTCATGGCATCTAGGCTCAGCCTTGTGCTCCCTATCACGACGGCCCTCATCTCTTCTGCTTGAAGTTCGTTCTCTACTTCTGCTCCTACTCCTGCTTCTACAGCTGTATCTGCATGAGGTATGAGGAGACCGCCTTCTGTCCTCATCCCTTCCTGGTTTATCATCATCTCCTTTGCTCTTAGGATAATCAGAGTCCTTCACCCTACCGCCTTTAAAGGAACGCTGCTCCTCTGCATCTTCTCTGCCTTTGTGTTCATATGCAAAATTCCTCTCATTTAATTTGTCCTTTGGTAGTTCTGTACGCATGTGAAGGGCTTTTGCGCCCTGATCTTGGCCAAGATGTCCTTCATAACTTGAGGAAGGTCCAGAGAAATGTCAGCGTCATTAAAAAATGATTCAAATGTGGAAGAAGCTTTGTAAACCAGATAAATGGTGTACGGACCTATTTTGCTTCTGCCTTTTGAGTTCAGCTGCTTTTTCAGCCAACTTGGAAGCAACAAGGTTGGCTGCGGATCGCCTTGCTGAAGCAGCCATTTCAGCATCTTTCCTAGCCTTAGCTGCAGACTCAGCAGCTGATAGGAGTTTTTTAGTGCTGGTACCTTCTTTAACAAACATTGACTGCATAAAGCTTACATCCTCTAAATGTTTGGCAGTTACTCTGGATTCACAGAAGCCTCCATGCTCCTCTGCACCGAAGCCCAAGCCCTGTGTGACATCGATGTTATCATCAGTTCAGTTCAGCATTACATCTATTTTTATTTTTGAGAAGTTAAGTCGAAGTCTCACTTTCTTTTGTTTTGCAGCAGCATCGGTTTTCGTGAACAGTCGAAACAGGTCATCTGCCTTTTCTTCCTCCATTCAAGTGCTAGAAACTGTGTCAAATTACAGTTATGTGAAGTACATAAAACTCTCCTTGGCAGATATCAGCGATACCCGTACCCGACACATTTTTATGGAAGCGTGACTAACTGGAGACAAAAGCAATAAAGTCTGTAGCAACTAATAATGCTTAAAAACATATTTTTTAAGCAAGAGGACCCGAAGGAGCTGGTACGAAAATGGCAAGCTGACCTGCGATCTCAAACCAGAGCAATAGATAGACAAATAAGAGGTGAATATAACCATTATGTTTCCTCATTGCAAGAGGCATTAACAGTCCAAGAGTAACATCATCCTGTAGATATTCAATTTGAGGAAAAGAAAGTGCAGAAAAGTATTAAGGATGCTGCTAAAAGGGGAGATATGGGATCAGCAAAGGTGATATCAGTCTCATAAGTAGAAAAGCATGAGAATTGCATATATAGTACTTGTGTATGCCACACAAAAGCACATGGTGTGTTACTATGTTCTCGATGGCTTCTCATGGCCATTAGCTTTTGTTTGTCTTCGTCACAAGATATGTCCATGTAGCATCTTGCCAAGGAGATAGCCCGCTCTCGGCAAGCCATCACTCGGCTTTACACAAATAAAGCTCAACTAATGAGTGTGGGAAACTCACTCACAGAGCAATTAGGTGAATCTATAGTATTGTGAAGAGTTAGATGAGTACCTCAGTGTTTTATATAGAGAAACCACTACCTTGCCTTGACCGCCACCTGTCTCTAGATCATTTCTGGTTATCACGCTTTGTGTGTTTTGCAATTCAAAGCTATGATAAAAGTGGCTGGAGCTATGAGTAAGAGTACAGCAGTTATGAAAGAAGTTGCAAGCTTGATGAAGGTGCCGGAAATCCAGAGGAATATGGTTGAAATTTCAAAAGGTGGGATTCCCATTTAAGTTGATGGTATTCACTACGGATGCACTGGATTTGAATTGAGCTCGGATTGCTCTTACTGTGTGCCTTCAAATTTCAATGGAACATTTTTGGGCAGAGATGATGAAGGCTGGCCTGATCGAGGAGATGATGAATGAGGCTTTGGACAGTGCGTTGGATACAGAGGATGTGGAAGAGGAGACAGAGGAGCAGATACAAAAAGTACTTTCAGAGATAATAGGGGAGACTAGTGCAGCTCTCCCGCAAGCACAGGTGCATTGTGATAGCCTTAATAAAGAGCTGACACACACACAACACACATACGCTTCTGTATGCATGTTACAAGTGTGTTATACAAACTTAGATATTCAGAAGATCTTGGCCTTGATTGGGGCATAACATTCTGAGGCTTCTTTTTCTTCGCATTGCACAGAAAAACAAGATTCCTCCTAGAGCAAAGCAGCAGGAGCTGCAAGAAGAAGAGGAAGAAGAAGAGGAAGGCAGTGAGATGGCTGAAATGCGAAGGCGACTAGATGCCATCAGATCATAACCAGACATGCAAAATAGACGCCTTGTATATCATGACTCATCATGATTGCACACTGCAGAAATAAGTGTGTTTCTCTCCTGTGGAAGTACAGTAGTACTGACTCCGTACAGGTGAGAATCTGTCAATTAAAAATGCACATTCATAGCATGCAGTAAGATTTGCCTCAGAGCTCATGGCCATCTCATTGAGATGTGAAACCATGTTCACATTCATGAATTAGGCTGGCCTTTACGTTTTTCCTCAACTACAAACTTTGGCTTTTCTTACAGCGGGTCTTTAAAACAACAAGACAAATTTGTGACTTCTAGGCCTTGAGTATTCAAACAAGTAGCAAAAGGCAGACGACCATGTGGAGAGCTGACAAACAAGAAAAATCATGTTAAGTGATAAATGTGAGCATGGAAACAAGTGCAGAGCTTCAGAATGGAGTTAAACGAACATTGGACATAGAACATACAAGCTACTGGGTATCTATAATTTTGGCAAGATTCAGAATTCCGACAACTTCCTGATTTCCACTGAGAATAGGTGGGGGAAAAATATAGACGAGATGAAAAATATCCTGTGACTTAAAAGGTTGTTACAAATTTACGTCTCTGCCTCCTCCTCTCCAACCATATAGATTGTAACAAAGTTACGTCTCTTTGAGGCAGACATGACGTGTCTTATGTATCAATCTTGTCCAACTCTGCCAGTCTTTCAAGCATCACCTGAGAGATACTAACAGCTTACTCTTAGTAATAGGAATCATTATGTCAGCATTATATTAATCTTTGTTCATTGCTAATTATGTAGATATCCACTATGTACAAACCTTCTTTGCAGTCTCTTGAATTTCTCCCCCACAGATAAATTCGTCTAATATCAAGTACACCTGTCACCATCAACCACAACATGTATGTCAGCTGTAAGCTTCACTGCATCCCTCTCCAAGGTACATCTTGTTCATTCAAGGTTTCTAGGCCTTTTACTAAACTTTTCATTGCTTTCGTGATCCCATTTCATTCAGGCTGAGACTTATGAATCTTGTTCAAACGGAAGTAATTGAGGCACATGGGCACATTTGGTTAGCCTCAACCCACCTTATGAAAATTGAAGACTAAGTCCAGCTCACAGACATTCTGAAAGTAATGGTCAAGGATCTCTACAAAGAGGTGGATGGCTTCCAAATACAACAACTCATTGTCACTGACATCGACACACATGGTGAAGAACAGCCCAGCATATCGTCTGTATACGATCTTATATGTTCCAAACTGGACGTAGAAAGGATCCTGTTGGTGTTATGCAGACATCAAAATCATGGAAATCACGTACCTCAGCAAAATTTGTGTGTTTGGGATCCCTGGTAACAATGGCACGATGCACCTCATACTCCATTTTTACTTTTTCGGCATCATTAACTGGAACGTAGTATTTTGCGAGACGAGTCTTCCCTGCTCTGTTCTGCAGTAGCAAGAACCTAATTGCCATGTATATAGTTATGAGAAAGAGGATACGTTTTATTTAGTCTAACATTAGAATCGGATACAATGCTGAAGACAGAAGGAGCTGTACTGCACTTAACTGCCTCAACTATCACCATTATGTAGGGGTCAGGAGATTACTTAATGCCAGCCAGGGGGGTGATGTTCATGGTGTTCAGGGCCATGGTTTGTGTGTTCATGGTGTTCAGCCCTGTTCAGGGTGTTCAGAGTGTTCAGTGTGTTCAGCCCTGTTCAGAGTTACGACATAACACATAACTGAAGTCCAGCTACAGCGCTTTGATCTTTTCAAAGATGTGCTTTTCATCAATGTTTGTTTTTGCAATGTAGTAGAGAAAGCTGTCAGGAGATGCAATAACCTTGGTCCATTTTCCCTTCCATTTTTGCATGCAAAGTTTCGTCCATGCAGGCATGCATCACGCAGCCAGCAGCAAGGTTTTACAGGAAATTTACATAGCAACACAGGTACAGGTTCTCTCATAATGGAATAATCAATTATACAACTCATGATCATGGTAGGTCTGTTTGAGTGTTCAGCCGACAAAGCTAAACAAAGACCAAGGTTTTTTGATGCATGGACAGTGCGCGTATTTATCAGACATTTCAGCTTAAAATCTCTCCATCACAAACATTACCCTAACATATAATCATACGCCCACGCCTGTCACTCTTTTAATCCCGGCCGTTCTCATTTACAGGTTTCCCCAATCATCATCCTTCTTGCTCTCAACTTTCTTGTTCCCTGATGTGAATCCCTTGATCACATTGAAAACAACCTGCAAGAGGTGCCGCATTTTGTCATCTTAAGAATGCTTTCAAATGCAGGCGAGACATAACTTGTACTCTAGGATACAAAAATTATGGGGTTAAGTTACAGAGAAAGACTACAATCTCAAGACTTACTGAGACAACTAGGGCTAGGAACATGAACTGGAAAAGGCTTCCAAAAATGGACCCAGGGACGAATGTGGAGTAGCCATATCCGTATCCAAAGCCACCGAATGGTGAGAAAATTGGGGGAGAGAACACGGAGGGTGCAACTACCACCGTCGTGCTGCTCACTGATGGTCGGATACTGCAGGTTTAACGTTGCATGGTCAGATCAGGAACCTCGGTCTGCTACTACATGGCTTAAAATTCGAGGAAATTTTTTACATTTGTGTATTGGAGCGGAAGGCACACTAAAGGGACATTACGCGAGACACTTGTTAAGCAGATCCTCCTATGTCGGTTCGTAGCTATGCCTATGATTCTTACGTTGAGGAGCTGACTGAAGGCGAAGCAGACTTTCTTGCACTAAATCCCGATGAACCACCAGCGCGCCCAGAGGAGCGAGCTGCAAGGGCCTGCTCAGGGACAACAGCTCCTGCAATGAGGGCTGCTGCAACCATAGAAGCAATAGGCATTGCTAAAGTCTGACGAAGCCTATCGTCATTGCTCTGAGACTGGCAGAGTACCCTCAGAGGAGAGCGACGTTGTGCAGTAACTGCGGGGCGAGAAAGAACAGACTTCTTCATAGAGAGGGCCATTGTTGATTGGAGAATTCTGTTGTAGGTTCTTCTGTGGCCATAGTAAGAGATTTTAATAGGGTTGAGGTTTTAGGGACTTTCATAGTGCATAAAATTTCGATGCATTGCGTAAATTCTTCATAAATAACAGTTTTTCTTTCTTCTGCTGCTCCTGCTCCTCAGACTATTTACGACACTTCGCCTGTAACAGGAGGGAGAGTAGTGATAGTATTAACGGTGAGGCAGAGTTCTTCTGTCCTCTACGTCAAGCTACGCTTCGGCGTTTTATTATTACTATTATTACGCCGAAGTACGTAAATGCATTTGTCATTTGTCTTACCACTCCATGCTCCCTAAAATCCATGAGCAGAAGGCAGAAATGCCAAACAGTACTTGCATCTTGCTGTTGAAAAGATTTGCTGATGACATGATCAACCTGCGTGGGGATGAACATGCATAAGTTGCCCGTGCGTGCCCTGTTGAATCATTTGTGATAAAATTTCATACCCAAGGATCAGCATCCCTCCCACGACAGCTGCAGATGTTCCCAGGGAGGCACTGGTGTAATAACTCGCCGCTGCCACTGTTGAATGCAACATCAACTGGGCAGCCATGTATGCCATCAATATTAACATTTGGGGAATGTATTGCTGATGGCTTGAACAGACCAAAGGAGCCACTGCAGCCAATACTGCCATCACTAACAGGCAGGATGCGCATTGACTCACAACCTGGTTTGGGACATAGAATTTGAAGCAGTTGATCTGAATCATATAACAATCTCGTTTGTGTTGATATTGTAAGCTTAAGTGGAAAACAGATGTCTCTAGGAAGAAACAATTCAAATATTGTTGGGCCAAATGTAGATAAGCAACAGGATTTCCTTCTGTTCCAGTTTGTAATGTGTACTTCTTGACATCTAATGGAAGCATATGCTACATCCAACATCGACTGATGTGCATACCTCGTGCTTAAAGCAGGCACCATGTTGTGACAGTGTCTGACGACGAACGATTCTCCTGCGTTCTGCAGAGGATCGGATTCTTTCTTCCACCTGAGATGACACAGTTGGAAAACATATTTTAGTTGTGTAAATAAATATTTACTGTTGGGAGCTGATCAAACAGGATGAGCTGAGACTCTTTTGAGAACAAAAATTTACATGAACATGATAAACACCATGGATCATATTACATGAACACGGTAAACACCCTAGATCTTCGTGTTGTATTTTTAGTGCTCATACCTGCAGAGACAGGCTGATGTCGGCTGTAAGCACTTGCTGGTATGCATGTCTTAGCCCACGGGATGCACAGGAGAGGCAAGCTGCATCCTGAAGCCCTCTGCCAGTTAACATCGTGACTCCTGGCATGTTGTTAAGCTGCACAGAATCACGCAGCTGGAACAGAATCTTATAATATATCATCTGCCATATCTCTCCAGGTAGTTGTGGAAGAGGCTGAGATGTGTTGGTTAGCCATGTTCGTGCCTCTTCATCCATGAGCACCCGGCAATTGCTAGATTTTCCTGATTTTAGGAATTACAGAGCAAGGCGTGCATATTACCTAAAGAATCAACATTACAATGTGATTAAAGATGTCTTCACAATTAGAAGTTAAAATATTATGGCTTTTTGTCTCAGGGACGAGTATCTTCCTTCCCATCTCCATGACAGACAAGGGATTTGTTTTCATGTACAATATGATGCGACTTTCACTTACAATGACTTTTTCCTGGAAACCTCTTGCAAGGCGTCCTGACGTTCGAAAGCGTCCTCGCGAAATCTATTGATGAAGAGTATTTCATGAGGCATGGAGTCGCCCGTAACTTAATTGCAGCAATCATTCACTTTATAACTTGTATACGACAGGATGATGTGTTCATCGCAGTTGACAGGTGCGTTGTAACGGATTTGCAGCTTTGAAACCAGACCTTTCGTATAATTTGTAATTAACCACGCCTATTTACCGATACTTACACGATGAGCCTAAAAATATCCCTGATCATCTACAATGAAGCTAAGTTGAACTTTGATAAAAAGCTCACTTATGATGCGTTGTCGTCCATATCCGATGTGCGTAGTTTTGAGGAGACAGGCTCAGATCAGGTCGGATGCATGTAGATCAAACTTTTCTAATTACAGGAGCATGAGAAGTTGTGAATATTACATGTGTGCCCTCCTTTGTTATACCTACATTCTGTGCTTAAACAATGTGAACGTCAGCTTGTGTTGTGTTTACATCTTATAGGTGCTAGAGCGTGTTGGAAGCAGTGTTGTGCTAGTTACAAAAGAGATGACCCTATCTGCAGCTGTCATTGAAGACCTTCCAGCATCTGTAAGGCTCATCTGTGAAGCTGGAACAGGTGCTTAGCATGTGGTTTATATTATTTTATACAATAATCATTCAAAGCTCCTTGTAAATTGATCAAGTGTCCCTATTATCACATCGCGCTTGTTGGCTGTGTACATATCTGCAAGGTGCCTAGGTACTAGAAGAGCTATCTATGTGTTCTTATAAGTTTCATTATACAGGTAAAGAGCATCTAAGTGCGTAATTCATGCATGAGGCCTCTCTTTATTTGTAACTTAGAATCATTTTGGGATTGCTGAAACAAATTTTGGACATCCTCTCAGGTTACAACAACATCAACGTGGAAGCTGCAAGAAAGCGTGGCATCACAGTCTGCAATGTCCCCTCTTACAGCACTGATGCAGTGGCGCAGCTTGTGATCACCTTCATACTCAACCTGAGCTGCTCCTTGGTGCCCCTGCAGCGCAAGCTTGCAGTGGGGGATGCAGTGGGGTGGCGCTCCCTGGGTAGCCTCCCACACTTTGAGCTTGCAGGGAAGACCCTGGGTCTAATTGGGGGTCGAGGCACGATAGGTTCTCGTGTTGCGGACATTGCATTGATGCTGGGTATGAACATCCTCATCTCATCCAGGAGCACAGCTGGAGACAGTAAGAGGCAGGGTGTTGATATTGTGGATATGGAGACCCTGCTGTGTCAAAGTGACTTTGTGTCCATACATTGCCCTCTCAGCTCTTCCACTCGCCATCTGATTGGAGCTAGAGAGCTGAAGATGATGAAGCCATCAGCATACCTAATTAACACAGCCAGAGGGCCCATCATAGATGAGACCGCGCTGGTTGAAGCCCTGGAGGCAGGCACGATTGCTGGTGCGGGATTAGATGTGCAGGAGGTAGAACCACTCCCTGTTGATAGCCCTTTGATAAGGATGTCAAACGTCATCCTGACCCCTCATGTCGGTTGGCAGCGGATTGAGTCACGTCAGAGATTGATGGATACAGTGGCTTCAAACATTAAGGCCTTTCTAGATGGATCCCCCGTTAATGTGGTAAATTAATGGTCACGTCATCAAATAGCTCTAAAAACTGATTAGCAGCCTGAATCATTTGTACAACTAGTAGGACTTTATGTTGTCTTCACAGTCCACCCCCATCTCATATTTAATTACAGACAGAAAAGATATGTTAAGTAGACAGATTTTAAGGAAGTAACCTGGTCGATGCTCTGCAATGAATACAGCAAGGAGGGATGTACACTTGCTGCTCGTTGTCGTGGAGGCATGTTCAGTCTCAGACTGGCCCAATAAAGGTTGCATGTCCACTTCTATTCGAAAATAAGGAACTGAGTACAAGTAGAGTATAAAATCCTTAGTTGACAAAGGCGGTCTAAGGCCTTATGGTTATGTCATCAGTTTGCCCTTCAGCCAAAGAAATTTCCGTGCTCATCTTATTGCGGACTGTGCCTTGAGCTGCCTGTGAGAGAGTACAAGGAGAAGGAATGAAAAGCGAGACACAAAAAGCATGTTCATGCAGACAGTATATAACTAAAGAATTCTTACTTGTAAGCAGGCTGTGGTTGCTGCCATCAATATTGGTCATGTTGAGATTATGTAGTACTGCCAAGGGACTACACTCACTGCTATCTTCTCAATCATGTCGTGCTGCCGAGGGACTACACTCACTGCTATCTTCTCAATCATGCCGTACTGCCGAGGGAATTCACTCACTGCTATCTTCTCAATCATCTGCGCACACTCATTCTTGTCCACCATAATGGCGAGGCTTGCTTTCCCTTTCCAGGCAGACAGTGCCAAGGGAGCATTGGCCATCAACGCGCCTCCTCCTGAAGCACTGCTGGGTGCAGCAGGTGTAAATATCTCTGATGATGGTGGGCTCACTGTACTACTGCAAGGCTCTACTGCACTAGTGGGCTCACTGACAGAGGTAGAACCAGGCTGTGAAGCCTCCTGTGCAGCTGTGTGCCTGAGCTCAGCCACTACACAGCCAAACCTGCAGCCCTGTAGCTGCTTCAGCAGCGCAGCATCTTTTATGACAGGACGACTGGAGGCCCCCCCTGCTGCATGAGCATAATATACAGGTCAAGCAGAAAGTACGAACAGAGAAGAGATTTGGAAGAAAATCTCACGGCCAGACTCTACAAGGACGTCATTTCTTATAACCAGGTGAGAGGTAGACAGTCCATTCTCACCATGCTCCACAAAATATAATGCATCAGGCATCATCAAACAGTCCATTCTCACCATGCTCCACAACAAATGCGTCAGGCATCATCAGATGCTTCTCGCGCAACAGAGTGAGAAAGTCAGCTCTGCAAAGTTGGACCCGCTGTCCTGCTATGTGTGGCAACAGGAAAGGTAGGCCTTCCTGTGCAAGGCGGTAAAAGCAGGCCTCGTTGCTGTCCTTAATCTCCTGCCGTTCAAATACCTGCAGCAGGGCAGTCAAACCACAAAGCACTATGAAATACACTGTGAACATACAGCCGGAAACTCTAAGCTGCGAGCTCAGTGCCATGATGACTGCCCTGATGTACAATGGCAGCATCCCACCTTGAGGCCTATTGCAGCCACCTTGAGCTGCTCCTTGATGTCTCGCACTAAAATATCATGCAATGCAGTGCAGACAAAATAGAGCCTCTTGGGACGAGCCACCTCTAGGCTGCGTGAGATGAGCTGCTTTCCAATGGGGAAGTCTGGGCTGAGGCCGAAGTACTCTAACAAAGGCTGATTCAAAAGAGAAAAGAGAACATAGTGTCGGATTCTACACAGCTAATATATGCACACAAATGTAATAAAATCTACGTGGCCATGTAAATAATATGTTACACAAAACAGTAAGCTCTGTGATAACTATTTTGACAGGATAAACATTAAGCTCTGTGATAACTATTTTGACAGGATAAACATTAAGCTCTGTGATAACTATTTGACAGGGTAAAATGATTTGATAAAGCAGGGTAGGCTGGACAATGGAAACACCTGCCAACTTTGTCAAAAACCTAAAAAATGCACTCCTACACACCAGTTCACCTGCAGAACCTCTGGGTCTTCCATAGGAACTATAGGATCAATCGCATTGCCACGACCACTGAGCGTTCTGTTCCTACCCCCACCGCCCCTGATAGAAAAACAAACTTTGATCTATTTCATTTTATGTGGTACACAGTGAAGTAATGACCTTTACTGCAATACTCTCTACAAGCCTCTAGCCTAAGCAAAGAAACAATGAAGTGAGGCAACTCACCTGCAAGTCCTTCTGTAGATGCAAACTCCACTCTCACCTGATCCATGATGGCTCAAAACGAGGTGCATTGTTCATCCCTCCTGCTCCCTCATCCTCCTCTCCTTCCACACTGTCAGCCCCCTTAGCACTGACTATTTGTGAAGGCACTGCCCCATCTCTTGAGGTAGCTGTGGTCTTACTCTTTCCCTGGCAAATAAACACCCAGGAAAAAGTGAGAAGCTCTTCCGTTGAATCCCTATCATTTATACATCGAGCCCTTTTAAGCGTATAAAATTTAATGACATGAGTGTGTGGAATTGTCTGTTCTTTTGCAAAAGCAAATAAATACGTTTCTGCTGGAGGAGAGACACCATTATCAGGGAGCTCTTCTGCTCACTTTGTGATATTCTCTCTTCTTCTGGTCTGCCTGCTTCTTGCCAGCTTTATTATTCATATCTAAAGCCACACCAGCACGAGCTCCCGCTCTCTGAGCATCAGCCTCTGCATGAGAACATGCTGCCAGGTCCTGGGCTCCTAAGGCGTCAACGGCCCTCTGAGCCGCCTCAATGGCTTGCTCTGCAGCTTGCCGCGCAATTTCAACAGGCGATAGAGTATTTGAGTCTTGTCCTACATCACAAGACATCCTCTATCAAGGGCATAACATATCATAACATATCAGAGCTGTAAACTGTTTGATAACCTTTTGATTTGGCCACTACCTTTCTGGACGCTAGAATCACGAATCTCTCCGCTAGGATCCTCCAGCTCCTCCAGCTCCTCCTGCACAATGTTCTCAAGCTCCTTTTTGTCATCAACAACCATGTCTGCATCTTCTTCCTGGTCCTCCCCAAGTATCCCTACCTCTGGCTGCCCCTCTGGCACACCACCATGCTCAGCAGCAGCAGTTTCCTCTTCAACCCCAACTCCATTCTGACGTTGCTTAGCAGAAGGCACACCAATATCAGTTGGCAGCTCCGAAACCTGCACACAACAAAAGATACACACATTATTTTGCTTTCATGAACGTTGCTTGAAAAATACGATTGAATCAAGCTTGAACTTCATTAACCTTTCTAACCTTGATCAGCTACGCCTTAATACAATGAAGAAGAGCGCTTGAAGCTTGTTTAAGAATCATGCCTCAGTCATCTAATAAAAAGAGCTTGAAAGGATTACATAAGAAAGGAGTGACAGGAATCTGTCGTCACAAATCCAAGGAGGTGCTCTGGCCATGGTCTGTACATATTTGTCCCTGGCACTCCACAATCCATTATCACATGAACTTACCTTCCTGAGTACACACACAAAGAAGCCTCCAGTATCTTGGTGGTGAGGGAGAAAGCGCATGCAGCGCTCAAGAGGGAGCTCTGCTTTGGAAGGAGATGGGAACATGGAAGGGTCCAGCTTTGCCCCTGCACTCTGGGCCTCCTCCCAGTTGCTGTACCACCTGTGAGAGAAGAGCAAACAAATTTGTTACAGTTGTAGGAAGTGTGGAGTGCAAGACACTGTGAACATCTTACATCAAAATACAATGCTTCCATGTCCTTGAGATCATTTGTGCAATTACAATGTTTCCATGCCCTTGAGATCAATTGCATGATTTTTCTTCATGGTAACTGCCACTGCACCCATTCTATGACAATCTCAAGGGTGCCTTACTTGACTTTGTCTCTGACCTTCCAGGCTTTCTTCCCAGGCAACCGCTTCAAGGCAGTCATCTCTCCACTCACATCCACAAGCTCTATAGAGCCCCGGCAGACCTCCAGAAGCTCTGAAACCACCGCCTCATCCTCAATAGGATTGAAGGTGCATGTGGAGTACACCATTCGACCCCCCACCTGTGCAAAGGACATCTGTTTGTTAACGCCCTCTGGATATCATCTTTCTGTCTCTGCTAGAAATGCAGGTTTGAAACAACCTGGTCAATGGCACATTTTCCTGCTTAGCATAAATTCCTACTCCACTGTATTTTAATATGGGAGGTCCTACTTTCAGTAGCTTACATCCTTTCAATATGAGAGGTCCTACCTTCAGTAGCTTACATCCCTTCAAAGCAATGCGTAGTTGCAGCAGGTGCAAGCCATTCCCATTGGCAACAGTCCACCGGCGCCAAATGTCAGGTGCCTTACGCAGCGTGCCATCACCACTGCAAGGCACATCCGCCAGGATTCTGTCAAAACGAAGAGGCTCCATCTACAATCCCAGTGCACCCGTTAAGACATCTTTGTTAAGTAGGGGTGGGTCATATTGTTGATATGACCATCAAAACAAGACAATCATCAAACCAAGCAAGGAGGGGTGGGTCATATTGTTGATATGACCATCAAAACAAGACAATCATCAAACCAAGCAAGGAGGGGTGGGTCATATTGTTGATATGACTATCATAACAAGGCAATCATCAAACCAGGCAAAGAGGGGTGGGTCATATTGTTGATATGACCATCATAACAAGGCAATCATCAAACCAGGCAAGGAGGGGTGGGTCATATTGTTGATATGACCATCATAACAAGGCAATCATCAAACCAGGCAAGCCTACATGCAAGAACGTCTTCTATACATGACTCCAAGGATAGTTCAGTTTCCTAACACTCTTTTCTTTACATGTTGCACCTCTTCATTCACTGTATTAACCTTGATGAAGCAGTATAAGGACACCTCCTCTCTTACCTGATGACTATCAGCTCCGGTTCTCTTGACCTCAGGGAACTGCTCAGCACTGTGGTTGGTGACCATGAGGCATGGGCTGCATACCCTCTTAGTCTGGTGAGTCAGCAGGTTACAGCGCTTCAGGTCAGAGTCATTTGCGACAACAAAGCCAGAAGGGAAAGAGTCCCCAGAGTGCAGCGCCTCTAACAGCTGCTGGGTCTTGGAGCCTGGAGCTGCACACATGTCAAGGACCTACATAAAGAGGGCTCAGTAGTGACTTAGGAGTCGAAACTCATGAGTTGATTGAATGTTATTTCCTTTGAAAAAGGTTGCATCCGAATAAATTCTCGAGTCAGCGCAATGCAAGTACACACATAGGTCATGAGAATGCTCTTCACTCTTTTGGACAGCATGCTAGCAATAAATTACCGCGTGATGTGGCTGTACATCTAGAAATAGAGGAGGCACCATTGATACCGCTTCCTGGCGACTAATGCTGCCAGCGTCATTGGCCTTCAATGCATGCATCAGAGACACAAGACCTTCACAATGTGCTATCATGTGAGATAGTTGCAGTAAGGTTCAGTGGAGATTGCAGTAATGAGACGTCCAAGGAGATATGTGCTGACTAAGGAGATATGTGCTGACTAGGATGCCTTCACAGCACTAGGGATAATGACGATGTAGTCCCTTCAAGGGCAAAGTTGCATTCTCTGCATTATGGGTCAGTCTAGGCTTTTATGAAGGGCTTTGGAAACTGAAGATGCCGATGTGCTTACTTGAAAGGCAACATTATTGTTGCTAAGTGCCATCAGCAATGCATGGAACTTGCACTACCTTCTTCATAAATTCGTGGATCTCGCCCAGCAGAGGCAGCTTCCTAAGCTGTTGTCTGGAGAAGCTCATGTGCCAAGCATAGTTGTTAGGGTACCAGGATAAGGGTTTAGGCACCTGAATGGTTTCGTCAGCCACCTGTTGCAAGGAGTAACACTTAGTTAATCAGAACAGAGCAAGTTCTTCACTGTTCTTATAATTCTTTGGCACATGGACGCAACTGACAACATGCTTAGGCACACAAGGGGCACACCATGAGATCTCCTTTCCGAAAGTGACTGAAGAAGTCAGACTGCAGCTTATCCCTCAGGTTGTCTGCAAAGCGTCCACTGCCATTGATCCGGAATGTTACAGGCAGCTCCGTTCCTAATATTTTGATGAAAGATTCCCACTCTCCCTCTGGAACTATGTCCTGCTCCTTGTAGTATTCCTCAAAGTCGTCGTTTCGCTTGGATGCTGTATCGAGCCACTGCATGCTGAGCGCCGCATCTGAGCGTGGCCTCTTTTCAGTATGATCCTGGAGATTTCTATCAGAGCCTCTCCCACCTTTATGCCTTTTCTGCGGAACAACATTCATACAAATATTGATTGAGTTACAATATTGTACAAGCTCGTCAAAGGTCTAGCTAAAGAATAGTACAGTACTTACATATCCTCTTCCCATCTCTTTTCACTCAAAGCCTAAAATGACTTAAAATACGTGTTCCACACTTCAGCTCCTCTCAAATCGCAATTCCCACACCAGTAAATTATCAGCTGAAGTATTTGGACTGATCAGAAATGCAACATTTATGATATTAAAATGCTCACTGATAGTATAGACCAGTTCTCACAGCAAATTCAAACAGATGTATTCAGCAATCGGTATGCATTATTTAGCTTTTGAACTGCTACTTTATATGGGTTTGTGTGCGCGGTAAATATCTATATAGGTGAGCGTGTGACTCAGTTCAGGACTCAATTCCTTCAGACAACTAAGATGCTGCAAGTGTTAAATTCTGCCATGGTTATTATTTTAGATTAAGTCTTGATAGTTCCTATGCTCACAGTCGGCTAGTAAATACTTGAGCACTATGATCTCACTGACAGCTATCAAACTATCAAGCCATGTCTGGATAATTTGATTAAGCAACATGCATTCCTATTTCTTTCTAGACTTTATCTCTATAACATCCTGTGCACCAGTACTCGACCAAATTCGTGGCTAGCAGAGATGAACCCATCTGACTTGATAAGTCCAGATTTTTGTTTTCAATTTCGCTCACAAAAATATTTGAAATGAGTGATGGGTTAGTCTCAAGTCATCTCTCTCTAGTGTCTGTAATATAGAAATGCTTCCTCACACGGCATATGAGAAATCTTCAGATGCGTTACCCTTGGCAGTGGCTTATTCCATGCCATTAACAATTACAGCAACCACTCCGGTAACCTTCAGTAGTCATCACATAAATGTCAATGGCAGCTGCAACACAAGGTCAGAGAGAAGTTAACCACAGGATATTGTAGGGGGGCATGTAGTTGCACATGAGGTGCTAGAGGAGGCCATGGGGAACATGCTTTTAGACAACACATAAGTAAGCAGGAGGTGAGACTCCAAGCAGTTACTGTCAAGCTGCATCTGACAGGTCCCATCCAAACTTTTGTATTGTTTTTGCAACCACTCTTCAAGTATGTCCGCTGTACTCGTGATCTGATGTAATTTCAAATTGAAATAACAGTTAAAGCATGGCACAAGCACATACATTTCTGAAGCTCTCTGACCTCAACAATAGTTAATAAAGATTGAGTCGTACTTGCATGAAATTTTCATTGGGCTACTCATGCATACACATAAAAAATGCAATAAAAACAAGTTCAACCAAGGATTCCAAGACAGAACATTGATAATGACCACTATAATTATAGCACAAGTTATATTTATAACATTAAAGGACTGTACAAACTCTGCAGTGACATTATTCTAGTTAGAAAGCAAGGGGTCGTGTAAACAAGTACAGATATTGAGGACAGTATGCCCTAACATTGAGATCCACAATGTACAAAATAATCACAAAAGCCACAGCCAGGCACGAATCACTAATAGCTTAAATCACGACATAGGAAATCTCAAATGTCCGCTTAGTTAACATCTAGGGCCTTGCTCCAGCACCACAGTGAGCTTAATCAACTCAAGGCACCAAGGTTGATCTAATATTTTCTGTCGCAGCACATTTATCTGGCAGAATGTTGAGTTGATGGGAAGAGCGGCGTCTCCATACGAATCCTGGGAGTCTGACTCTGCGAAGTATCAGTAGAGGGTTCCTTCCTATCTGTGGTAGCATCCTCAGAGGATTGCGCCTTAGATTGGGTTCACTCAGCACATGCTTGAGACCCAGCCTTGACACTTCCACCGGCATGAGAAGGGGCTCTAGTGTTGGCAGCATTTCATCAGCCACAGCCATACACATGTTAGAAGCTGTATCTTTCAGCAGAATGGACTGCCTGCACTTCCTTGCACCAAACCTTCTCTGTCTGTGCTGATCCCTGCCTGAAAACTTTTCACAAGTCTCCCTCTCTTGATCCTTACACCCAGCCTTGCTTACTCCTGGCACTATGGGAGGTTTATCTGCTTCCATAGATGCAGATAACACAGCATTGTCAGGGACACTTCCACCACCTTCCCCTCGTTTTTTCTCAGCCTCAGGTGCAGCCTTCTTGTGAGACTGACCTCTCTGTCTCCGCCTTCTTGGTCCACCCTCCAGATCATGCAAAGGTATTGAGGCCGATGCAGAAGAGGGGGAGGATGGAGCCTTGACATCATCCATGGTCTGTACATCTACTACACCCTCCCGACTTCTCTGGACAGATGCACTGACTGCAATCTCAACCTGCAACTCTGGATGCAGGAGAAAACTGCCATGACCCAGCTCCGGGTTATACACTACATTCACACTTCTTGCTTGAGCTGCCTTGGATGTCAACAACTGCATGATCTGAGGAGCAGGGATCATGTTGTCCCGTCCTCCTAGAACTACTGTGGTATTAAAGGGGATGTCTGAGGTCCACAGGTTTAGTTCAGACCATTTGAAGCGTTGAGTCATGGCAGCTGCACAATGCAACTCTCTGATCACCATGCCTGGAGCACAAGTAGGAGGATAGAGGTGGGCAAAACGATGTGAGGCCAGTAAGAGGATGAAGAAAAAAACAGTCACAAGTAGGAGGAGAGAGGTGAGCAAATGGTGTGAGGCCAGTTTGAGGATGAAGAAAAAAACAGTCACAAGTAGGAGGAGAGAGGTTGGCAAAATGGTGTGAGGCCAGTTTGAGGATGAAGAAAAAAACAGTCACAAGTAGGAGAGAGGTGAGCAAAATGGTGTGAGGCCAGTTTGAGGACGAAGAAGAAAGCAGCCACAAGTAGGAGGAGAGAGGTGAGCAAAATGGTGTGAGGCCAGTTTGAGGATTAAGAAGAAAGCAGTCACAAGTCATCTTCTGTAATTTGCAAGTCATGTAGTTGTAAGGCATATAATCCTATCATCCAAATGAAACCATTTGCACACACCATGAAAATTAAGGGAAGGACAGATATCAGCTCATGGACTGAATATCATCCTCACATTCTGAATTATGATCTTTATTTTGACATGATTGTAGCCTCCCTCACCTCTCATCAAACTTCTGATCGGCGTCCAACGACGCCTTTTAAGCGTGGTCTCGCCCGTCAGACTCCCAGTATCCTCTGAACTGCTGTCATCACCACCAAGTACCTTATCTTGCTGCTGCTTATGGGGCTGCTGTACAGCAGATGGCGCCCTCCACACATCAAAATGTAGTGCATGGCTGACCAGGTGTGGCAAGAACATTGCAAAGCACACAGGATCGATCAGCGTCAGACCTGACATGAGGGAAGCATGGCGCTTGGTGAGGCTGCTGGCTACCAGTGTCCCATAAGAGTGACCCATCACATGGCATGGTGTGATACCCTGTACATCAAGAGAGAAATGTACATGATGACTTCTAAGTAGATAACATTTAGATCCATAACATGACTGATGAATATGTTGACCACACAGCAATGATATTATCACTTTGTACCTAACAGAACAAAACAGTGTTCTCGTGTCATCTTACACTCTTTCAAATATCTTATGGCGAGGAAAATCCTAAAAAGTAACACAGAAGTAGCCCCACCCCTGCACATACATCTCTCATCAGGAATGCAGCCACATCCTCTGCCACTTCACATACCTGTCTCATCAGGAACGCAGCCACATCCTCTGCCACTTCTGGTGCAGTGGGAATCTTGAAAGTAAGACGCATAGACACATGCTTGTACTGTACTGCAACCACAGTACGACCTGGGTATTGGGCCCCTAACCGCCTCAGAAAAGAGATATAAGGCGCAAGGCCTAGTCCAATGCCATGGAGGAACACAATGGGGCTGCTGGGATCAGATACAGCACCTAAGCAATTCAATGTCAGGGCTACAGTCAATGCAGGAAACAAGAAAATGAGGACCATAGTACCTGTTTGTTAAGGCGGCCTTAGAAACAGCAACAAACATTTTTTTCCTGCCACTAAAAGTGACATATTTCTCACCAGCCTGCGGCCTCCTAACGTAGTACGTTGCTATGGATGTCTTGCATACTATGCTGAACCTCTGTCTCTGTGTCAACTGCACATGGCTCCAGCCTGCTACTGCCTCTGTCAGCATGTAGAATGTCAAGGGGCGGTAGCTCACTTTGACAGGCTGCTCAGTGTCAGCAATGAGTTTTGCGTTAGGGTTTCGTTGTATGGAGCTGCCATAATCGTCACGATCATCGCCCATGCTTGATTTAATGCTGTTATCTACAGAGCTTTCGTTGATGTCGATGTCCAAACTTAAGACTGAGATGAACTTCTGAGCTGCTTCCTTTAACAGCTGGGTAGCACTTCTTGAGTGAATTGAGAAGAGAGTGTAGTTGAGGAACTCACAAACGTTGCCAAGGCCCAGCTCACTAGTTTTAGCACCTTGCCACCAATCCTCAAACCATTGTGCATTGCGGAGGAGCTCTGCATGGGCTTCAGCTGGATCTAGAAGCTGTTGAAGAAGCTGGAGTCCCTCTTGCATAAACGAAGAGGGGTCTGCTTCCTCTTGCTGCAGTTCATAGCAGCATGTAGCACTGGTTCCTAGAATCTTGTGATTAAGGCGACGGTAGCGTAAGGGCCCTCCTACTAAGCCAAACAGGAACTCAAAAGCCAAAACGCTTGCAGCCAGCCTGAATGGTAGCGAAGCTACTACAAGTATGACCAGAGCTAACGAAACCTGCATTGTTTTCAAAGATTAGGAGGCGTCCCACTTACACGTCGTGGCCTCGTCATTAGGGCTTACCAGAGACATCATGTCGAGACGCCATAGCTGCATCTCAAACAGAGAACTAAGACCTTTCAAAATTTTAGATTATTTTAAGGAGAGCGAGTACCTAAGAAGGTAGGCAGGTCATGACAGATTCAAATATATAAATTGTGATTTGTGAATGTTTGAAATATCGGTTTATAATTGACTTGGCTGCTGTGTATAAGCTGAGACTACATGGTGTGCGTTCGAGTTGGCAGGCCTAATTCTGTACGTATGACGTACGTAAGTCATCACAAATAAGTACCTAATCGTTTGGATGAAGTTTTAAAATGTTTTGGATAAATATTATCATTTGCTCTGCCGGGATGACGATGACACCAGTCTTAGTTCTGAAGGTAGCTGATGGAAGGCGAGACACACTAGTGTGACTAACAGATACCTACAGATTCGTGATCCTGTTATGTAAACGTTCGTTCACTGACTCCCCTAAAGGCATTTTTACTTTGTATTTTCCAACAAACATGACAGCAAGAACCTCACGGTGCGAGTTGTGTCTTTTATGAATTGCACTCCTCATCTAATAAAATATCATGAGTAAAACCCTTTCGAATTCTCGCTTGTTTATTTATGAACATATCTTGCCACGTAGACAAGGCTCCGCAGTTCAAGGCACCATAATAGAGAGTGCGGACGCATGGTACAGCAGAGAGTACGCTGGATCGGAGAAACATATATATAGGCTCACCAAAGATGATATCTCTGAACTTGACTCAGCTGTTTCAGCAATTATAGCAAGCGGTATTGACATCAAGGTAGGCTATACGTTTATGGCACAATGCATTATGCATATCTTGTTTCGCCGCAAGTTTCAGCGCTAACATATCTTCACCAAATTCCTGCAGGAGGCGAGAAAGGAGAACTTTCCTCTGCCCTCTTTCGGTGAAGTCTTATCCAGATTGCAAAAAGAAGTTTCTTTTGGTCGGGGTTTTGTACTGCTTAAGGGAGTTCCTGTGGACCGCTACAGTAGGAAGGAGTCTCTGGCCGCTTATTGGCTTATAGGGCAATACTGGGGTATGGTGAGTTAACAGGCAGGAGAGATACAAGAGCACCCCTTTGCCTGCCTGACCATGGATGAGTGTTACCAACATTCTCTTATGCCTGTTAATGTGATACTGTTGCAATAATGCACAGGCGGTACCTCAGAACAAGAAAGGCCATCTCATTGGTCACATCAAGGACATCGGTCATGATCCCAACAAGCCTGACACCCGGCTATATGCTACAAATGTGGCTCAACCTTGGCATAATGATGGTCCTGCAGACCTTGTTTGTAAGAAACGAATGAAAATTAGGATTGAAATCATTTCTAACCACAATGATGAGAAAGCCCATGTTAGAGTGTACTGTTAAGCCTATCATATCCCTAGCATGCCATCACGCAATTGAACAGAATCAGCATTTGGAATTTCTTGTGCCGACCTGTTAAGCAGTCATGCAAGGCTTGGTTAGCTCTAGGATCAAATGGTTTGTTGCTGAGAGTTTTTAATTACCCCAATTAAGATGTATCATGTATGCTTTGTCGCGCACCTAAATGACATCATGACTTGTTGCATGTGCCTTCTTGCTATAGCTTTGCTGTGCCTGAAGGCTGCAAAGTCTGGCGGCAGCTCTTCGTGGGCAAGCTCCATCACAGTGTACAACGAAATGGTGAAGAGAGCACCTGAGCTGGCTGCTGTAATGTCTGATCCAGAGGCCTGGTACTTTGATCGCAAGGGAGAGATCCCTCCTGGAAAGCTAGGCTATTACCCCATACCTGTCTTCAATTTCTATGAAGGATACTTGTCAGTTAATTTCAGTGACAACTACTATTTTCTCTCGCAAAGACACCCAGAAGTGCCTCGCCTCACAGAGCTTCAGTTGCAAGCTATTAAGCTGTTTAATGAACTGGCAGCCAGCCCAGAGATCAGAATGGATTACATTCTCCAGCCTGGGGATATTCAGCTGCTGAGCAATCACACTTGTTTGCACTTCCGTACAGCCTTCGAGGTGTGTAGCACTAATGAGATAATGGAAAACTCGGAAGAAATGGACAACTGGGCATGCTTTCCTCCTTTCCCTAATACACTTTCATAATCATGATATTGATGTGCTGCTCACAGTTCAAAGAACTTCCATTGTAAAACCTTTTGAGCATTGCTTCATTCTCTAGGTTGTTACTTATATTCTCCTGTTGACAGGACTATCCAGATGTGGATGAGAAGCGGCACTTGCTTAGATTATGGATAACACCCGCTGAGGAAAGGCCTTTACCCCAATTTTATGAGGATATGCAAGGGAGTCTAGAGATTGGGACACGAGGTGGTATCCGAACCCCAGGTCAAGTGGAGTCTATCAGCCTAGAGGCTGAATAATGGAACAGCGGTAGCTGATGAGCTGCTGTGTTTTCTCCATCATCCTTATGTATAAGTGCCTAATGTTGAGCGAGGAGCAAGAAGTTGCCCTCTTATTAACGAATTCATTTGTATATTATAGTAGACTACTTAATGATGAAGAAGTTGATGCTAATGATTTTATTTCATGGCTCAAGGTCATGTCAGCAAAGGGGAAAATGTTACATGTATCACATTTTTGGCCTTATGAACAGCCTTCCAGCACCTTGTGCGTTGCCGTGACATTATTCTTCAGTAGATTCTTATTCATGCGTCTCATATTATCATTCTCTCAGTCTTGTCTTTGTCCCAACTGGTTTGATTATCATCAGAACAGAATTTGTCATATAACAGCAAACCAGATACCTAACTGCACTGAGCAGTGTTTGTCAGTCATTGCAATGTTTTGATGGTTTTCAAATCAGTCATATTCAGGCCTTTGTTCCGCCTGTTGTTAGCACACAACTGGGCTGCATATCTCATTTGTAAGAAGGTGTTGTGAATCCCAAGGATATGAGAGAATCCACCATGTCCGTTATCGTACTTTTGATTGGTTTGACCTCCAGTCCAAGGCCCGTTTGCACCTGCAATCATGGGCATCGGATGAAGATGCTGATCATAGTTTTTCATGTACCAATAGAATGCTTTATCAGTCTATCTCATTCAGAGAGCCTGGGTCAGGGTTTGGGGATTGAGAGTTAAATTCATTCTGACTCCTCACTTTTGTATTGTCAATGTTGTCCTTGATTGGAGACTCCTTTCCATCTGGAATTGCAATGCCCGGGAGATGAGCCTGAATGCACAGCATGCAACAGACCATTGCAATTCTTGGCTAAAATCCCTGCTCTAGAACACACGGGGATCCTAGGTTTGAAGATTGATATGTTGCTAAACTGGGATATGAACTGCTACAAGAGCAGCTACATAATGCACAGCTACATTAACAGAGCATCACATTCAACCTAATTATGTGAACAGAGGAATGTTGAGAGCAGAATAGGTAATCACCTTCAGGATGTCGGTGACTTGACGAGCATTTAGGGACATAGGCTGACTGATGATGTACCTCCCAGAGGCTGCAGGGTTGATGGCGGCAAGGATGTGGGACAGTGCAACATCTCTCACATCTGAGAACATCCAGTCACCCTCTGGGACCTTTCCATCTGGAGCCTCGAGGAACCCCTGTGCTTACAGATTAGGATTAGCCCACACTACACACTGATGTACATTTGAGTTATGTCGATAGTAAAGGTACCTATCCACAGCAAGCCAAGGACCTTGGACTTCGAAAAAGTTTGGCAGCATTGTTGTTCAAGAACTGCACCTTCATGAATCCAGCTGAAGTGCTAGTTTCCGCAGCAGCCTTAGTAAGAGCTGGACCCATCACAAACTCTGGCAAGATGATGACCTACTGGGGAAACCCTTTGTCAGAGAGTGTGCGATGCAGTAGAACTGAAATATCTTAAAACAATAAGCAATTGATGTCATGCATGCCCATTTTTTACCAGGTCTAAGCCGTGCTGCTTAGCTAAAGTCCACGCCTCTTTCTCTGCCAATACTTTGCTCAGCCAGTACCCTTCAGGTGGGCTCCCCTCCAAGGTAGAGGTCTCATTAAAATCCTCTTCGCTCCACTTACCATCAGCACGCTTTGGAATCTGCTTCTGGTGGCAGTCATGTACAGCTGCACATATCGATGATAGCATTATAGTGGCATGCAATCAACTAATCTGATTGTGAAAACACCTGGGAATAAAAGCATAATCACACATTTCCACACTAGTGTACATCACCAATACTCCAACATAGGGTATGCGTAGTTAGTCACACGACATCAACGTGTCCACATAATTTGACCTCAGGCTGTACATGAACTATGTAAAATTTCTCACCAGCAACAGATGAAGTAAGCACAATTCTTTTCAGACTATGTTTGTGCTTTGCTGCAGCCTCCATTACATTCCTTGTCCCTGTGACAGCTGGGTCAATCAGCTGCAGAAGTTCAGCTACATTTAAAAGTAGAAGCTTTTTCTCTCTTATGCCTACAAGCTTCAAATCCATTATAGCTACTACATGATGTTTCATAAAGCTCAAGGATTATACCTATTACAATAGAAGAAGAGCATATCATCCTTTTCAACAATAATCTTAGGAAATGCTTACCTGTTGCTGCTGATCTTCCACAAAGATCACAAACGGGCTGGCTACATGGAACAGGAAATCTGCATCTTTGCATGCTTCATCAAAAGAGCCTGTTTGGAGGAGGTCCGCTTCTACAAGGTCAATGGAACCCTCTGGCGCAAACTCTTTCAGCATATTCAGAAGTTGTGAGGATCGTTCATGTCCAATACTCCTAACAGTCCCACGAACATTGAATCCTCGCTTTAGAAGCTGTCTGCAGAGCTCAGAACCAACATAACCAGTGCAGCCTAAATTTTAAGAATGCATCAATTGATTAGAATTGCAGCAATCATCAAGAGTAACATTGTCGAGATTCAGGTACACACCCGTCACTACAGCTAAAGGCATCTCTGAAACTTAACTGTGTAAAACAAACAAATTTCAGTAGAATTTCTTGTAGCTCTGAATGAACAATGCCATAAATCACACGAAATCGGTGGAGAATCTGGTAACTCCAAGTTAGGAACTAACCGAATAGTTTCTCTAGCAGGTGCCAAGAGCCAGGCATTGACAATAAGTCCTCCATTTTCAACGAACATGTAAACGCAACATTATGTGAGTTGATACTGGAATGATCAAATGCTAAATCAGAACATCGTCCATATTCTCGGAGGTGGATCAATTGGCCAACTTACAGCTTGTTATCTCCGCAAATCGAACGTACCCGTTGCACTTCTTGCTTCGAGTTCGACGTCAGCGAGTCGCTTGAGGGATGGAGGCAGCAAGATCTTCCTCGAGAGGAATGGCTCATCAACATGTTTAACACACCCAGACCTCAACGTCACGTCTTCTAAGAGTGACATGTCTAACATAGAAGAATTTCCAGTGGAAGTTCAGTGCTGTGGGGCACTCGAAGGTACTGGAGATGAGATGATGTCGTACCGCTCTCCAATCTCAAGACTAATTGTTGCCACTAAATCAACCCAAGCGGTCTCTGCACTGCAATCAGTGAGGCCAAGATTATCAGATGCCTGTCAAATAGTGCTGCTACAGAATGGCGTTCTGGGAGTGTATCAAGAAGTTTGTAACAAGGTTTGTCTTATTACCTTAAAGATCTACAGCAACTATTTCATCGACCAGCTTGATGGCACAGTATTCATGGAACAACAGTAGTGGTGTTATGTGAATTGAGCTTATATTTGGCTATCTCATTATGTTTTGTCTGTACGGTTGATAAAAATCCCACCTGCGTGATGTTCTCAACAGATTTTGCAAGGATCTCCCTCACAATCACCTCTTTCAGCCACAGTGGTAGTTGGCAGTGTGACACATGGGGCCTATCGCAAGGGACCCAACCATGTTGTGCATTCTGGTATGGGTTCTATCAAACTGGCAAGAGTAGATCCCACGCTTCCAGATCTGATGGATGGCAAACATCAACGCATGTGGGATGAAACCTCATCAGCAGGTGATCTACTAATATCTGTAGAGCCAGTGTCAATATTGACTGATCAAAGCAGGTCATTGTGAGGAGATGAAGGTTAAGCTAGGATATCTAAAGGGCATAAGTGTTAATTTGAGTCTATGTTATAATGGACGTTATGTTAATGTAGAGCCTGAGTCTCAAGACCTCATGAATGTTAAGCTGCGCACTCCTGGGTTATAATGGACGTTATCTTAATGTAGAGCCAGAGTCTCAAGACCTCATGAATGTTATGCTGCGCACTCCTGGGTTGGCTGCAGAGATGATTCACAGCCATCAGGCTTTTCTAACTATGGTAAATGATATTTGCTTGTCTTGGTGATGATGCTTGAGAGATAACATTGAGAGATCAGACAAAAAGAAGGCTTTGCGTTTAACAAAGTTGCTCATGGAGGGGTCAACAAAACAAAAAGGGGGGTCGGCTCAAGAAGCTAATGAGAGCTAATAAAAGTAGATCCCTTAACACATTTCCTCTGCTAGACATTGGGGGTATTTAAGATGAAAGGAATGCGGTTTTAGAAAGGAGTAAGATCACGTGAGGAGGGTGATGTTGAGGCTGTGATTTCTGTTTTGCAGATACTACAGAAGCTGGCAGTAAACTGTGCTGTGAATCCTGTCACAGCCTTGTTGGGTTGCCTCAACCATCGCTACTCAGATAGCCAGTGGGGGAAGCAGATGGCAGAGTCAGTGTGTCAAGAGCTGGTCAGCATCTACGGGGTAGAGTTGCTGGGTGTGAAGTCTGAGTCAGACTTAGCAGATTTGGTCCTGCAGGTGACTTTTCCTTCCTCCCTTCCTTACTTTTAAAACCGCTGTAACGACAGTTCCGCTGTCTAAGGGACTTAGACATTTAAGCCATTCTTGTTGTTAAGTCAGGGCAGCTGGACTCGCTGCTGTTAGGAAAGTCTGTGATTTTAATTGTGCACACACATCTATGGAAATCTCATGATGTTGTTTGTATGCTGTGAAGAACCCTCCCAGAGTGGGGCCATAATACTGTCTTACTCTGATAAGCAGGTGGCCAAGAGGACAGGGGAGAATAAGAATTCAATGCTGCAAGATTGTGAGGCTAAGAGGTGAATTCTCCAAGCCTCTTCCAGACAAGGCCTTCGATGATAAGAACATTTGTAGCATTGATGATGAGGAAATTACTACTGACATTGAGTTAGGACTTTGTAGAAATCTGCACATGGTTTATGCCTAAATCTGAGGACAATTGTTTTTGTATTGCAGGTCGACTGAAGTAGATTACTTGAATGGATATGTTGTAAAACATGCCACAAATTTAGGAATGCAGGCTCCTGTGAACTCACTCCTTCACGGCTTGATCAAAGCTAAAGAGGAAACTTGGTTGACAGGAGACTGAAGCTGTAGCACTTGTTTGCAGATAGGGATTCATACATTCTCACATTCTTCATCCCTGAGATGAGTAAAAGCGTGTCATGACCAGGCAAGCAGTTCATGCTGTACGATGCTGCACAAAAATTGAAATACTGCATGAATTCATTGATTTTTTCGATTTTTTCACACGTCCTGCTCATTGTCTTTTAGTTGGACTACATGCTAGGCATTATGTGATATATTAACCACTTCTCTCTGCACCTGCTGAGTACCTACCTAAGTGATAATGTAGGTGAGGATGAAGGAGTCAACAGGCTTGCAGATGATGCTGTGTTTCATTTTTTTGTATAATTTGATTCTGTCACGTTTTCATATGGAATGTTCCAGGTATCTGTACAAGATTCCGTAGTTCTTTCATTGGTGATCTCATTTTGTAATCCGATCTTCCGTACAAGTATCTTACTCCGTATGTGCTCGCAAATTGAACATAACTTTATAATCAAACGCTATGAAATCTCTCAAATTTGAGTGCAGGCTCAAGAGTAGGGTCAATGTCAGTAATCTTATACAATTTCGTGATACTCCGTGTTTATGTAAATGAATTATTTACAGGTCTTACGTTCAATCCAATCCAAGCATCGGTTCCAGCATCATTGCCTCGCCTCTGAAAACAGTAATGTGGCCCGCACTAATCTTACTCCGAGCCAGCATGTCCTTGATATATGGCATAAGGCAGAGGCTGTATGCTTTGATGTTGATTGTGAGTGGCAATATTTTAACTCAGCATCTCTTATAACTGTTATCCTCATGAATCATGGACATTAATGGAATTCGAATTTAGTGTACAAGCAGCCTGACTTATCTAGGTAGAATATTATGCAGGAATCTGATGTAGCTTGAGTAGGTTTAAACTTTGTCAAAAATGCAGGCACTGTAACAGTGAATGATTCTTTGGATCTTCTGGCAGAATACATGGGGGTCGGCAAGGAGGTGGAGAACTTGACGAAGAAGGTGAAATAAAGATGTTGAAATCGATAAAGGAGATTCAAAATGCCCTCAAAAAATTCATCATAAGTTCTTTGCATACTCAGGCACAAATAATTGGAGACTCTGCTACACTCAATATGACGAGCAGGCAACCCTGCATTCGCTGATTTGATCATCATAATTACTTGTATCCCTAATTCAAATGAGCAGGCTATGGATGGCACTCTCAGCCTTGGTCAAGCTCTAGAGGAGAGGCTGAAACTGATCAACTGTAAACCAAAGTAGGTACATTTACTTGGCAATGCTGTCCCTACTACTCATGTAATATGGTAGTGTCCGGATTTAAAAAATAATCAAATGAGTCATACTTCCTTTTAAACCTTTCTGACTTCAATTTTTTATCATAGAAGACCCGCATAAATACATGATGATAAGACTTTTTATGCACCTGTTAAAACGCCCTTTTCATTTTGATCAATTTTACAGAGATATTAAAAGTTTTCTTGCAGCGAATCCACCACAGTCAAGGTTTGCTAAGGTGATGTTAGAAATTGAAAGTATGGTTGCAATGCAAAAAGTAAGGAATAACACTCACCTCTGTATTGAAGGACTAAGACATTATAACATGAACCTGCAAATGATGATCACATTCTCCAATGTGATATATGCAGGGCATCGTGTCCCTTGTAACTCGCCTTCAAGAGCGCGATGTTACAGTTTACCTCATTTCAGGAGGATTCCGGTGAGTTTCAGTAAATCCCATCATCTGATGCATGTCAGCCTGTCCTCATCATTGGATTGTTGAATAGTAAACAATGTTTCCCTCTTCTCGATGATCTTCTTTAGGGAGCTCACCCTACCCATAGCAGAACAACTGGGGATACCTAGGCAGCAGGTATTTGCCAACCGTATGTTGTGGCAATGGGATGATGAGACACTGGAGCCCTCACGACTGGTAGGGTTTGACATCAGTGAACCAACAGCGCGGAATCAGGGCAAGCCACAGGCCATCGCAAAGATCAGGGAGGCTCACACATACAGCTCTGTGAGTCAACAGCATCTGGTCTTCTGGCTGCGGTGTAAAAATGCATTGAATACAGTTACTGATGTCCACGTGGTGGTTGGTTTGTCACAAAGACTTCTAGCAAAGCTGGGAGGCCGAGCATGTCATTGTAAAACAACTCTTTTAAATGGTTACAACAACAGATAAGATAAAGATTGTTAAAGGGGTCATTTTTCACAAAACTCTGTAGGTGGTTATGATCGGGGATGGCATCACCGACCTTGAAGCAGTGCAGGTGTCAGGGGGTGCTGATCTCTTTATAGGGTAAGGAATGGCTCTAAGGGTGTAGAGTTCTCACTATCAGACTCCTGTTGATTAAGGTCAACAAGTACACGATCCTTTGTGTTCTATATATTACTTAACTAATGTAAGCCCGACTGAGGTGCCTGTGAGGATGCTGGCCTTGCCTCAAGCTGGTTGTGTTTGAGATAGCTTCAACTGAGTAATCTGTAAGCCTTACTGAAGGCTCTGTAACACATCTTCAATGAGACGGAGATTTGTAGTAGCGGAAACCAATATCTCATTTCATTGCTTAATGTAAGACATCTTAACTGTGTCATTATGTCAGTTATGGTGGGGTCCAGAGGAGGGCTGCAGTTGAGAAGGATGCTGACTGGTATGTTATGGACTTTGCTGAGCTGGAGGCTGCTATGAAGTGCTATCAGGTGTGTGGTCAAACCTAAGTAGTCCTCTGGATGAATGGCATCAAGATCCAGAAGAATACAAGGCAAGGACTGCATTGCAACAGTATCTCCCTTGTTTCAAATCCCCCCATGGTTTTCCACTTGTCATTACCTTGTTTACAGGTAGCCATGATTGGATCAGGAGCCTGGGCATGTGCTGCAGCTCGCATGGTTGCACAAAATGCTTTAGAGAACACATCAGGAATGTTTGACACGAAGGTCAAGATGTGGGTGTATGAAGAGAATTATGAGGTGCGTTTGACCAGTTTAAATTTGAACTGCAGAACATAACAGCTGAAGCTAGCTTGGATTCTTCTCTTTACGAGTTCCTATTCACGCCTGGAAATTATCCTTTCAGATCTTTTTTAGGCATTGGTGATAAGCATGTACTTCTTTCCAGCTTTAAACCAGGAGAAAATTTTCTTCAAAAGTTTGTGAATGGAGTCATAGCAGACTGTCATCACCGTGTTCTTCACCATGTTCTTCATCTGTATGCACTCCAGGGTCGGAAGCTGACGGAGATAATCAATGAGCGGCATGAGAATCCAAAGTAAGTGTGCTTCAAATAGGAGCAATTGCAAACTTGTGTTGATTTATATCATTTGAGGAAAGGTTGACATGTCACCTGGATTTGGAATTTGTCATGCTCCCTTACCTCCTTTCCTCATGTAATGCAGGTACTTGCCAGGTGTATCACTTCCAGAAAATTTGGTGGCAATGCCTGATCTGCTAGAAGTGACAGAGGGAGCAGATCTCCTTATCTTCTGTTCTCCTCATCAGTTTGTGCGAGGAGTCCTTAAGCAGTTGGCTGGGAAGGCGAGGGCACTAAACAATATGTGGTTGAGAGATTTCATCTAGGTTTACCTCTTTATTGCTACATTTTGTCACAGACTCCTTTTTTTAATTTATAGCATTTTCTAATTACTATGATACTCCTGTTTACAGGTTAAGAAGGGTGCAGTGGCCATCAGCTTAATCAAGGGGATGAGGGTTCGAGTTGATGGACCTCAGCTGATCAGTCAGATGGTAGAGAGGTAAGAGAGATGATAGTAGGAATGGGTTAGGAAGTACACATGATATTGAAGGAATGGTGAGATGATGGATATCAGGATGTCCTTGTGGTGGAAGATTATGATTTCATCATAAATGCAAGGTGCTTCAATGACCACATGGAGAGTATTCAGTCATGGAGCGTGTTGGCCTTTGTTTAAAAATAAATCCTGCTCTCCTAGAATGTTAGGTATTGACTGCTCAGTCCTGATGGGCGCCAATATTGCGGAGGGCATTGCCAAAGAGGAGCTGAGTGAAGCTGTGATTGGTGAGTAGGCTGAGTCATGCTACCTCTTCTGCACCCTATTTGTGAACCATCATAACCTTGGCTCACTAACATTTTGCTTTCAGAGGCTGCTGATGATATAATATTGCTGTGTGCTAGGGAATTATTTCATTCATCTACATTTGCCTTAAATGAGATTTCTGAAGCCTGCCAATTTATGGTCAGGGTATGATAACTTGGACAATGCATATGTATTTGAGAAGGTCTTCCAGCGCCCTTACTTTGAAGTCAAGCTTATACCAGATGGTGTAAGTAATAAGAAGATGTTTGCCATATTTGGAGTGCTGATTAGACTGGGTTGTCAAGCACCAGTTATCCTTTACCCCTTGAAGCCCTTGGCAGACACTTTCTTTTCAAAAATAATGCTATCCTTGAGCACTGCTGACTCCCTCCAGGACTGCATCTGATGGCACTTGGTTGTATAGAAAGTGATCCCATGCTTCTCCTGCAGCCAGGAGCAGAAATGTGTGGTACACTGAAGAACATTGTAGCGTTGGCTGCTGGATTTGTGGACGGTCTAGGCTATGGCCCTAATTCAAAAGCAGCTGTCATGCGGCAGGGACTGTCAGAGATGATGAAGTGAGTCATTTCTGTCTGCATGAGAGGACTCTGGATCATTCCATCCTTATATCTGCATGAGAGGAATCTGGATCATTCCATCCTCAAGGGCAGTGATCTTGTTAAGAAAGGAATGTCAACTTTACTACACACACTCAACCCTTTGGACTCTTTGTTGCAGCTTTTCAACGCGCTTGTATCCTTCAATTCGATCGGAAACCTTCCTGGAATCCTGTGGCATGGCTGATCTGATTGCTACATGCTATGGTGGAAGGAACCGTAAAGTGGCAGTGGAGTATGCAAGTTCTTGGCAGGTGAGATTTGAAGAACAATCCAGGATTTAGCACTAAACTGCACCAAAATCTGACAAGCCATGCCAGGCTGTATCTTCCTTACAAAATCTGCAGGCATTGATTGTATTTCTACTGCTGTGAAGGCTGGGGCTCCACAGACGTTTGATGCACTGGAGGCCTCCTTGCTGAATGGTCAGAAACTGCAGGGAGTGATGACAAGTGATGAGGTGCAAGAGATCCTTAGGATGAAAGGTTGGGAGCAGGTAAGAAGAGAAACATTCAAACAGGAGAAGAAGACAGTACCTAGGAATTGAATGAGCAGTACAACTATATACATGTAGCCCTCAAGGAAGATTGTAATAAGAATCATCTGAAGTTTGAATTATAATAATATGACGTTCAAATACATGAATTCTTTGCAGGACTATCCTCTATTCACAACAATTAATCGGATCATTCATTCTCAGCTAGATCCATCATATGTGGTCAAGTATAAAGAAGGAGCTGGCATCAACATCTCATTGCACGCAGATCCAACAGTTCTTAAGTCAGGAGACACCCCCCCCAAAGGACCACGTCTTGCTCCTTTGAATACTTTTTAAATGTAAAGAAAAATGACATTAAAAGACTTACAACTGTGATATCAAGTTATAGATTTGCTTCGAGCTTCAGAATGTACATATCCTCTGCTTCCAAGTAACATGCTCTTGTCATTGGCGATTTCGTCAAAAAAATGATTTAATGATAGGTACTCAATTGAGGGGTGCAATTTGAGATGTCACACTTCAACGCTGCTTGTTCACGACCCGCACGACGACTATGACTTCTTTTTACAATACAATGGCCCCAGCTGGTCAATCACACATAGATCTTTCATTTGCTGTTCTGGTGGGCCTTGGAGGTGTGTACGGGTACACAAAAGCCAAATCTGTGCCAAGTGTAAGACTGATACACACACTAGACTGAGATCCTTTTCAGCACAACTGATATGCATCTCAATCATGCAGTTATTAGGTGGACTGGGTTTTAGCGCAGCTTATGCTTTAACAGCTTATTACATAAATGTGGGTACTAGATAATTAGATAGATACCTAGCCAAGTTTTTGTTGACCTCAAGGTTAAGTGGTGACTTGGAAGTTTGCAAATATTCTGATTTCTGCTGTAGAGTGTGGATGCTGCTATTGGGCATCAGATTGGGTGTTTCACCTCAGCAGCCTTGTTTGCGACAATGGGAATGAGGCTTGCCAAAAGCGGCAAGGTGACCATTATTTCAATCTAGTACAGCTGTATCAATAGCCGTGTGATCCATGTTGGGCATGCATGATAAAGCACCGTGCATGTCTTCTTTTTATGATGCAGGTGATGCCAGCTGGTCTGCTCACAGGTGTGGGAGCCATCGGGACATTCTATCACTATCAAAAACTACAGGAGTGGAGCTATTAAGGGAGAGAATAAAATTCACAAATGAAGTCCAGGAAAATTGTTAGTGTTCATTGTTTTACACCTACAAACTACTAAAATTCTAGGCGATCTGCACCTGAAACAGCCCCCCTTGACTTGAGGAAGACTGGAACATTAAAAAAACATCATTTCATACCACAATGTTATAAGTCCCTATGTAGCATGGCCATGATCTACCTAACTCTGCACTGTGGGTACAGCCCCACACACGATGACTGAACATCTAAACGACGACATCACCTTCAACTTTTAGAGGCAACCTGCAAATAAACATGAACGAGAATAACATTTTCAGTTAAGCTTCTACAGGATCAAATTCAGTTCCTTTGTCATAAGGCCCCAGCTGCGCTTTGGGGTCATCATCCTCTTCACTGCCATCAGCTGCCAATACGTCAACCTCCCCATTTGCAAGCTTACTGCGTACTGCCTCCTTTAGACGATTTTGTAACCCCTCATCCTCCCTGATCTTGATCACTGCATTTTCTCTTCCCTACATAGTTCATCAAGTTCAAAGCTTGCCAGGATCCTCAAACACAAAAGAAAACAAGTGTGTTTGTCTTCAAGTGCTTAGGTGTTCCTTCATGTAAAAGGTGCGCAATGGATGTAAGATCCTATGAAGCTTTATCTTATGACCCTCCAGTACCTGAGAGAGCTTTTCAGACTCAAAATAATAGTATGATGCTTTGCGCTCCACCACACCACACTGCTCCGCAATATCCAGCAAGGCTCCAAGCTCGTCAATACCAAACCCAAATCGAATATCAAAGGTAGCTTCCCTGCAGGCAGGTCATCAACCAAAGTGAGCATGAATCATGCTCTCATGCTCTGATGCATCAACCAACATACCTTTGTAGCCAAACATTATGCGCCAGAACAAATGTTCTTACCTTGTACACTCCAGCATCCTTACCTGTAAGGTGATCCCACTTTGTTCTTGACAACCTTCGCCCTAGCTTTGACCCCAACCACCTCCCCCTTCTCTCCCATAATGTTCTCCTTCTTGCGAATATCAATACGTACAGAAGAATAGTACTTGAGAGCATTTCCTCCACTGGTGATTTCAGGGTTACCGTACATGACACCAACCTACAGAGAAAAAGGAAAAATCAAGTCAATCATAGAATTGTTCTAATCCTTTTTGAACTTGCAAATACATGTAGGTGCTTTCAGAGATAGAAATATAGGTCAGGCCTGATGCCATTTGATGAGTGCATGCATTTCAGTGACTTATGACTTATGATCCTGGAATGGCCTATTATAAAAAATTACATCAATAAGGAGCAAAGCCAATCTTCAATGGCTCGACGCGCTGTGATTACAACAAACATGCTGATGCTTTGCCCCCAATCTGACATCAGACAAGATTACTAGCACAGAGAGAGGTGTACCTTCATTCTGATCTGGTTCAGGAAGATCATGGTGGTGTTTCCTTTGTGGAGACTCCCACAAAGTTTTCTCATTGCGCTGCTCATTAATCTAGCCTGGGCACCAACAGTGACAGTGCCTATCTCCCCCTCAAGCTCAGCCCTTTACATACCAAGAAACATGCAGAGGGGAGAAGTCGGCAGGCAAGGATTAGCCCCCCATTAAAATCAGTAAGAGTGGAATGCACAGATTCTATAGAGCATAAACTCTTTTACTAACAGGTGTAGCTCAGAATCCTCCACCCTATTGCAACGGTTTACAGAGTCCTCTGACCTGGGCACCAGAGCTGATACTGAGTCCACTACAATCATTCCTATCTCTCCACATCTCGCCAGCTGATCCGCCACCTCCAAGGCCTGTTCACCACAGTCAGGTTGCACTAACAGCAACTTGTTGGTGTCCACACCCAGAGCCTGATGAAAGTAAATCATGTCCATACAGAGTTGAGAGACATGTAAGAGAGTGCCCAATATGAATAAATTCCGTTCTTGATTTTCTGAGTTCAGGACTCAAGGGTTATTTCTAAGTAGTTAATGCTACAGGTACCTCATTGAATTGACATGTTTTTAGTTCATAAACCATCATGATAAAAATGTCACCTGAGCATACTGCTTGTCCAGAGCATGCTCAGCATCTATGAACACAGTACTTTTCCCTGCCTTCTGGGCTTCAGCTATGGCATGAAGTGCCAACGTTGTCTTTCCGCTGCTCTCAGGCCCGAATATCTGTCACAAGCAAACATCAGGGCTACAAACACTGACACACTTCAAAATGCAATTAACCTGATTATTTTTCAAATCATCACTTTGTATGGTATATCATCTTGACCGTATAAGTCTTCTTGACCTTATCTTTTGTATACCTCTACTACACGCCCAACAGGGTATCCACCACTTAGAGCTGCATCCAGGGGTAAGCAGCCTGAGGGAATGGTCCTGCAGATAATGGTCCAGGGATGAGAGATTTGTTGTCGCAATCATTCATTTTTCAGGTACCGTTCTGAATACACTCAAATATTGATTTTGGATCTTACTCAGTGGGGGCATAGCTGGTCTCCCCCAGCCGCACAATAGTGCCTATAATGGTGGCATGTGGGAGTGAGGAACATAAAAAAGCTCATGATAAGTAAGAGCTTTTTTTATCAAAGCAATAAAGGGGCGCTCAGAACATTTTAACTTGAAGTTTGAACCGCAGGTTTGATGCCGTGACCCCAATATTTTCTTCAGGATGTCCCGGCTTGATGATATGAAAATAGCAGATTACAGTCAGATTGATTGCATAACCTCAGAAACATCATGTGTGACATTGCTGATGAACCCTTGATTTGTTGCATACCTAATAAATAACGACATCTATAGTCATTCATTCTCGCATATGAACTGCAACATGCACATGATTCTGTTAGTAAGCTCTTCTGACTCACCAGCTCCAAAACGGGTGTTCAAAGCAGACATGATGTCTTGAAGCCGCTTGCCCTGTAGGAGACGTCACGTAACGACACAGGTGGATCTAGTGGGTAGGAAGAGTTAATACCTTATCATCGAGGGTATCATCAAGCGTTGTAAGCCGCTTTGTCTTCTTTGCTGAAACTTTGACAACCCTGCTTTGAGCAGCATCAAGAACCATTGGGTTCCTGAATGTACCCAAGGATCGTTGCATTGAATAGCGTTGCATATGCATTTTTGAGAGAACGCACAGAAAATCTGTCTGTGCCTAATGCTCTAACCGACTGCAACCGATGCTACTTGCCGTCAAATCTTGGGCGCTACGACACTTGACATCACAAATCAGAATGCCCTAGACTAAAACTCATGAACATACGCCATAATTTTGAATACGCGTGCACTCATGCGACCAAACATGAGGCAAATGTGTTACAATTCTGTATAAAACTACTGAACCTCATAGATACCTGATTGTGATGTAAGCCTTTTTCTAGTGTAACTATATATCCATCATGTATGCTCACAGCGGACTGACTTGCTGGCTGAGGTTACCCAGCAGTAGAGGAATCTCCTTATCATTAGTGCAGAGACCTGGCCTTAAAGCTCCTGCTACTAAATCTTTCAAGAGCCCCTCTAAGGATTTGAATGTACCTATTGTCCAAAACATAACTCTCAGTGATGCTCAGTACAAAAAGACTCAAGAATATCTGCTCAGCCTCAACGAGGAGCAGCACAAGGCAGCGTTGTGTAGCAGCCCTGCAGTGCGCGTCAAGGCAGGCCCAGGAAGGTAAATCCAGCAAGGTAATCATAACATGCATTATGTGCTGCCTGTGATATATATACAGGATTTTGAAACTGCCACATGTGACATGTATGTGGTGCAATGTTGCTAGTCACTCTCTGCTTTTAGTGTGATGAGCAGTCTCACTTTTTGGTACTTTTTAATTCATTATTATTGGCTTGTTAAAGTAACCTTGCAATGCGGTTTATCGCTTATTCTGATGTCAACGTAGTGGCAAGACACGAGTGGTGACGGCCCGTGTTGCCCATCTGCTCTCTCAAGGCATCTCAAGCTCTGGCATCCTAGTCATCACTTTCACCAATAAGGCATCAGAGGAGTTGAAAGAGCGTTTAGGTCACTTGCTGGGCACAAATGTTGCAAAAGACATCTCAACTGGAACATTCCACTCAGTCTGTGCACGCATTCTAAGGTGCATGAGGTCTCAAATACTCATTTGGTGCTTTTAAGACGACTCAAAGACTCACAGAATTTCTGTCCTGAAAGAATGCATGATGACCAAGCTGAGCAAGTATCTTGTAAAGCAGGACTGCTGTCATGTCACTCATCAGATTGGGTCTTTTTTTGTCGTAGAAGTTACATTGAAGATCTGCCTGGAGCAAAGCTCAAGAGCGACTTCACAATTTTTGACAGAGATGACAGTGACAAGGTTATGAGACAGGTATGACAACGAAATGTTTGTGCTGTGATTGACAGAGATGACAGTGACAAGGTTATGAGACAGGTATGACAACGAAATGTTTGTGCTGTGATTGACAGAGCATCTGAAGATGCAAGAAACACTACAAGCATGGTTCACATCCAGATTATTTTATATTACTCATCTTAAACCCAGGTCACAAATTGGATGGATTTTTTTTTGAGGATTTAGTCCCCAAGATGCATTTGATTACCAGTGCATGGGGACCTGGTTATTATCAGCCTTAAGATCATGCTCATAGTGGTATTATTGATGATGACCTGGACTATATTTTGATATGTAGCAGCTTCCTGACTCAGGTCGTCGACTCTTTCATGGGGGATACGCCAGCAAAAGAGGCCAACAAGCTTGCCAAAGAAATAGTTAGTGCATACTCTCAAATGAGAAACCAACATGCAAGCCTTCATGATGTCAAGTGAGCTATAAGACTAGCTCAGCAGTATATAATTCAGTCCAAAAATTAAGGAGGATATGGGTGTCCCATTCGTCTGTCGCCCCTTGATTGGAAAGTCAATGTGCTTTGGGGCCTCAAACTTTTTAATACGCAACTCACCTCAAAAAAGTTGATCTCGAATTATGGTGTAAGAGAACATGCTATGTTTGCAGGATCACTTCCTCTCACTTGGACTCATGTAACAGTGCAGCTGGCTTAGCAACCAAGTTCAGGAATCTGCCAAATTTCTTCTCAGAATACACCAGGTAAGAGCTTGTCCTCACATCACTCACTTCTCCTGAAATTTTAAAGTTTTTACAAAAAGGGACTAAATCAGATATAAATTGTCACAGCTCACTATTATTGCTGAAATTTAATGCCAGCATTTCTTGATAGTTTTTTGTTCATGTTGGGCAAATGTTTAGCAATGACATAAGAGGTGGATATGAGTGTGTTTGGCTTTTTTGTTTGCATGCTTCGTCTAAATTTTCCTTCTTGTCAGAGTTTCAAACAATATTACAGATTCTTGACCTCTTCTGCCTTATGCAGTACTTTCTTGTATGTTTTTTCTTGGATTCTTTCAATAAATGCAATCACTCTGTCCACAGGCTCTGTAGAGAAAGCAATGGTCTTGACTTTGATGATTTATTGGGTGTGACTGTGGCACTACTCCAGAAAGTTCCGCAAGCTAGGGAAGAGCTTCAACAGCGATGGCGCCACATCCTTGTTGATGAGTTCCAGGTAGGGGCAGCTTGTTGCATAAAGGACTCGAGTCTGACAACTCTCACGGGATCTACTCTGCGTGCATAACAAGTGCAAGAGTGTCTTTTGTCACCAATGTTTTTAAGCTAAATCTGAAAAAAGCAAAAGGCTCTCGATGATCATGGTGTTTACAAGGCAAATTAGGGCTCATTGTATTTTAGTGCGTTAAAACTTTAGGCAGAGTTATAATGACTTCATTTTTTCACACTCTTGTCACAAATGGATTCCACGAGGCTTGGGTTCATTATCTATTCTCAGCAGGTGTAGGGATAGGGATTGGGTTTTACAGCACTACAGTCTAGTTTTGTGTCGATGTACAATAAGTGCACCGTGTGTTGTGTTAACATGTGATCTGTGTGCTGTCAACTATGTGATCTGTGATTTGTCATTTGATGCGCTGCATTTAGGACACCAACTCTGCGCAATATCACCTGGTTAAGCTAATCAGCCCATCCTCTGTATCCAACGGCAGCGTGTTTGTGGTGGGAGACCCTGACCAAGCCATCTATGAATGGAGGGGGGCTAATCCAGAGAACATGGAGAACCAGTTTGAGCTGGACTTTAAGGGCTGTGAGACCATGTTCTTGAATTGCAACTACAGGTGTGACTCCATCCCATCTCTTAACCCCCAGCTCTGGATAAACCAGTGGAGAGAAGTTACAAGTACTACATATAAACCCTAAACCCCTAAACCCTTTCCTTTCAGCTAATCATATCTAAACAGCTTAATGATATTTGAATTAAATGTTGATGGTTAGGGCTTTGTAGCATAGTTTGGGGATTATAGAACGACTAGCAGCAGTGATTATTGAACTCCTATAATGCTCCATGTGTCTTATGATGTGTACTTCTCTGTCCTGCCACCATGTGTCTTATGATGTGTACTTCTCTGACCTGCCACCATGTGCCTTATGATGTTTAATTCTCTGTCCTGCCACCATGACTCTTATGATGTGTAATTCTCTGTCCATATGCCATAGATCCTTTGCTCCAATTCTGGGTGCAGCAGAAGGTGTGTTATCACACGGAGGAATGCCCAAACTGCATCAGCCCTTGATGGCAGTGAGAGAAGGTCTTGGGCATGTAGAACACGTGAGATTAAATGAGTTTGAGTTCAAACAGCGTACATCTAGAGCTGACAGGACGGTTCCTGGCCTGTGGTTTGATTAGTGACGACTGTACATTAAGATTACTGCTGCTAGCAGAAGATCTTCCACCTACCCCAGTGTGATTAACAGCTACTACTTAGCTTCTCACATTGAACTAAACAGCACACTTGTCGTTTGGCAGGTGCACGTTGAGCATGAGAGAGAGGAGGCTGGTTGGGTCACAAGCCAGATCAGGCAGCTTAAGAGTAAAGAGGGTTCCAAATATGAAGATATTGCTGTCCTTTATAGAACAAATCTTCAGGTATAAAGCTTAAAGATATGAGGGGCTCAATCCAGCACATCCTCTGAGCTTCTGTCAAAGAAATTTCCAATGTTGGTTTCTTATGTCCTGCTGAGATAGCTTGGAATGAAGGGCGGGCATGCAGAAGAGAGTATTAGATAATTGTATAGGAGGTATGGGAAAATGAGGTTTGATCTCTACAGGCTTTCTCAACATCTGGTGCATGAGAAACAATGATGGTACACCTTCTAATTCGCTTTGTTTATGGTGATCTGCACCCAGTCAAGATCTTTTGAGGAGTCTCTGACCTCTGCTCGCATCCCCTTCCGTGTGTTGGGGGAGAAGCCCTTCTGGCAACGCTCTGAGATCAAGGACATGACCTGCTACTTGCGCCTCACCTCAAATCCCTCAGTGGACGTTGTGGCCCTAAATGCCATTATCAACACACCCTCAAGAGGGCTAGGTAAGTGAAAAGTAGCCAAGCGATGTTCAATGCTCAACACACTAGAGAGACTAAAGCAAAATAGCTCCAGAATCAAGAATTTCTGACGCCTGAGGACTGCATGCTTTTGACATGGAGCTGTGAGCATGAAGGCGAACATGCTTATGTCTGATCTTGACAGGAGCCAAAACGTTGGAAAAGTTGCAGAATGTGGCTGAAGCGCAAGGTGTGAACTTGGCTCAACTCCTGATGGGAGACATGAGGAAGATCCCACTTTTGGACAAGCAGACTCTGGAACCTCTGTTGGCTGAAGTGGAGATGACTAAGCTGCTTCCAGACCGCACCTGTGACCTGTTGCCTGGTCTGTCATGAACTGGTCATTTATTAATGCTCATAATAACACTCTATCATGACTGACAGTCTCTCAGACCTGATTGGCATCATTTGGAGATCTACACGTGACCATGTATAGACCATTCACTGCATTTGGAGATCTACATGTGACCATGTATAGACCATTCACTGCATTTGGAGATCTACACGTGACCATGTATAGACCATTCACTGCATTTGGAGATCTAAACGTGACCATGTATAGACCATTCACTGCATTTGGAGATCTACACGTGACCATGTATAGACCATTCACTGCATTTGGAGATCTACTCGTGACCATGTATAGACCATTCACTGCATTTGGAGATCTACACGTGACCATGTATAGACCAT